>PVKU01002917.1:0-202514 GCA_004027475.1 Anoura caudifer | reverse complement strand
CATTTCATATAATAAGGGCTTGGTGATGATGAACTCCTTTAACTTGACCTTATCTGAGAAGCACTTTATCTTCCCTTCCATTCTAAATGACAGCTTTGCTGGATAGAGCAATCTTGGATGTAGGCCTTTGATTTTCATGACTTGGAATACCTCTTTCCAGCCTCTTCTTGCCTGTAAGGTCTCTTTTGAGAAATCCGCTTACAGTCTGATGGGAACTCCTTTGTAGGTGACTGTCCCCTTTTCCCTTGCTGCTTCTAGAATTCTCTCCTTCATTTGAATCTTGGGTAATGTAATTATAATGTGCCTTGGTGTGTTCCTCCTTGGGTCCAACTTCTTTGGGACTCTCTGAGCTTCCTGGACTTCCTAGAAGTCTATTTCCTTTGCCAGATTGGGGAAGTTCTCATTTATTATTTGTTCAAATAAGTTTTCCACTTGTTGCTCTTCTTCTTCCCCTTCTTGTACCCCTATAATTCAGATGTCGGGACGTTTAAAGATGTCCCAGGCGTTCCTAAGCTCTCCTCATTTTTTTGAATTCTTGTTTCTTCCTCGTTTTTTGTTTGTTTGTTTCTTCCTTCTGGTCCACTCCATTGATTTGAGTCCCAGTTTTCCTCCCATCTCTGTTGGTTCCCCATGTATCTTTCTTCATTTCACTTATTGTAGCCTTCATTTTTTTCATCTAATTTGTGAGCAAAATCAACCAACTCTGTAAGCATCCTGATTACCAGGGTTTTGAATTGTGCATCTGATAGGTTGGCAATCTCTTCATCGCTTAGATAAATTGGCTCTGGGGCTTTGATTTGTTCTCCGGTTTGAGCCATTTTCATTTCTGGGTTTTTTTGTTTGTTTGTTTGTTTTGTCTAGTCGTGGCTGTTACGTAGTGAGGGGTGGAGCCTCAGGTGTTTCCCCAGGGCGGGACAGCCCAGTCGCTGAGTAGTGACGCTGTATGTGGGGGCGGGGTCTGAGAGGAGATAATGGTGGTTGCTTTACTCACTCTCAGATTCCAGTCCCTTCCACCGCTTCCCCTTTGCCTAGATTATCTGTGCATGAATGTGGGACCACCCGTCAGCAGCTGCCTTATGCGGCCTCACTGGTTCTGCACAGTTGCTGCCCCGTGCCCGGGGTCTGCTAGTCGCCGCCTGTGCACCTGGGGGCTGCCAGCCACCGCTGCCTGCGTGCCCCTCCGCACCTCCGCTTTTTCCTGCCGCGACTCTGCCCCTCTTACCGGTCTGGATGAATCGTTGTTGGACTTCCAAACAGTTCAATTTTCTGAGTTCTGATTGTTTTCTTGTTTCTAAATCTTTGTTGTCCTTAATTTTGGTTGTGAGAAGAGGCACAATGTGTCTGCCTACGCCTCCATCTTGGCCAGAAGTCCGTAACTTTGCATTTTTGAGCTTAGCAAACTTCTTAAATGTAAGGCATGCTGATAGAATGGCCAGTTTGCTTATAAAGGTCTCTTGATTTTGTAATTCCTAGGCAGGATATTCTTTGATTCGATGAATCTCATATAGATTATCATTACTATTAATTCAAAAATATTAATAAGGAATTAGTATATTCATAGCATTGTTCTAGATACTACATTTAGAATGAAGAAAACCCAGAGATTTGCTTTATGAAATTTACAGTGTAGGAGGCATAGAGCTGCAACAGACAAGTAAATACATTTATAATTATAAGCCATAAAGAACTTACAAAAGAGAGAATACAAGGGATTGAGTCAAAAACTTAGATAATATTTAGTCTAAAATAAGAGACTAATCAATTAAGGAGACCGGAGGATGGGGTGGGGTGGGGCTCACCTTAGACAGAATGAAATTGGGGAAGGTTGTTATGTAGCAATAAATAACTAATATACCATTATGCCCTCTTCGCTGTACAAGCTGCTTTACCTTGGAGCTCTTAAATATTTACAATATGTAATAATATTTTTGAAGGTCTTGGCAAGAAAGACCATGATTTGCTCCAGGAAATGAAAGGTCCAAGTGGCGGTAGTTCACAAGTGAGGAGAGTTGGCACTGGATGAGGTTGGAGAGGTAGGCAGGGAGTTGAAAGTTTGTTGCTGAGTTTGCCAAGTGTCATTTAAGGTGATTTTTCTGCTTTCTGTGTGGGGAAGGGAGCAGAGGGGGAAAAACTGAAAAAGGGAGCTATTGCAGTATTACAGGTGGATGGTAGTGGCAGGCTGTACAATACCAGGTTGGAGGCATTTGACAAAATGCGTGGACTCATGACACAGTTTGGAGGACATCTCTAGAGGACTTGCTGTTGGATTGAATATGGGTGGAGGTTAAGGGAGAGGGAGAAATTTTCAGTAACACTCCAGTTAGTTCCAGGCTTGAATATCCAGGTGAATAGAGATACCTAGAAGAGCCATTTGTTTGGGAATGAAGAATTCTGCTTTAAACATGCTAAATTTAATCTGTATGCATGGCAAGTAGAGATCTCAAGATGACAGTTTTCTGTCTAAATCTGCAGGCATAAATGTGAGAATTTTGGCATTTCATGGACTTCAATTGTTGGGAGTGGAAGAGCAACTTGCAGGGGAGAAAAGAGATGTCTTTGGACTGGCCCCGAGGGACAGAAACATCTGGAAAGCAGGCAGAAGAGGAGGAATCAAGAAAGGAGACTGAGAGGAAGTAGCCGGAGAGGTAGGAGGAAAGAACAAATCAGATAGAAAAAAAAAATTACATAATTATCATGATACTGATTTTCCTCTTCTTAAATGGAGAAATGTAAATCAAAATCCTACCCAGAGTGGTTAGGGTTTGAATTTTAACCCATGTATCCTGGAAAATCATTGTAAATATTTAACAGTTCCCAGGTAAGAAGTATCTGTTAGAGTGGAAAGAGCACACGTGGTGTATTTGTCATCCATCACTGCATAACGACTTTTCCCAAACCTGGTAGCTTAAACCAATTTATTGTCTCACTGTTCTGTGGGGCAGGAACTCAGGAGTAGCTTAGCTCTATGGTTCTAGCTCATGGTCTCTCAAGCCGTCACTCAGGGCTGCAGCCTTGTCCGAAAGCTCAACTGGGGGAAGATATGTTTCCAACCTCACTCACGTGATTGTTTGCAGGGCTCAGCTCCTCGACACATGGACCTCTCTATTGGTTGCTTGAATATCATTGTTACATCCCAGTAGCTTCCCCCAGAATGAGTGATGGGAAATAGGGAAGCGGCCTACATAAAGATGTAAATGCCAGGAGGCAAGGATCACTGGGGACATCATGGAGAATGGCTGTCACAGGTGGTGTGTTAGGTGTCCACAATGTACAATGTCTTCAGCATTTGGCTACGTGACCTTGCAAAGTTAGCTCACTTTCCTCAGATGCATTTTTATCAACTAGTGGGTCTCTATTGACCTTTATTCATCTAAAAAACATGTTCAGCCTATTCCCTAAACCTTGTTTACACAGATAGTTAAAAAATAAAATTGCAGTTCTCATATATATCCTTTTTCAGCATCCAAGGTGTATTTATTTAGTGGAGCTGTGTTCTTTTTTATTGTCCACATTATTAGAGATGTCCCCCATTTCTACCCTCCCTGGGTTGCTCCCCTCCAGGCCCTGCTCCTCCCCGCTCCGCCCTTCACCACATTGTTGCCTGTCTCCATGGGCTATGCATGTCTGCATGTATGTTCTTTAACTACTCTTTTCCAGTCCCTGCCACCCCACTCCACTCTGAGATCTGTCAGTCTGCTTCTTGTCTCCCAGCCTCAGGTTTTATTTTGTTTGTCAACTTACTTTATTCATTAGATTTCACATATGAGTGAGATCATATGGTATTTGTCTTTCTCTGACCAGCTTAGCGTCATATTCTCCAGATCCATCCATGCTGTCACAAAGGGTAAGAGAGTTTCTTCTTTTTTATAGCTGTGTAGTATTCCATGTAGAAATGTACCGCAGCTTTGTTCATCTATATTCTTAATGACTATGTTTTTTACCATTGCCACCAACAACAAATTTGGCAAGATTATTGGAGATTTATAAGGAATACAGTAGACTCCTTCTTTGCAGGTTCACTTTCTGTGGTTTCAGACCTACAAGCAACTGTGGTACAAAAATATTAAATGGAAAATTCCAGAAATAAAAAATTCAGGGTTTTAATTGCACACTGTTCTAAGTAGTGTGATGAAATCTTGCATCATCCCTTTCACTCCCACCCAGGATGGGAAGCATCCCTTTGTCTAGTGCATCTGTGCTGAGTAAGCTATCTGCCAGTTAGCTGCTTAGCAGCCACAGTTTTGAGAGTGACTGATATGGTATTATAGTGCTTGTGTTCAGTTAGTGTTTATCGTAGTGTTATAATTATTCTATCTTATTATTAGTTGTTGTTAATCTCTTACTATGCCTAAATTGTAAATTAACTTTATTCTAAGTATATGTGCATTAAAAACACGGTATGCGTGCGCAGCATTTGGTACCATCCACTGTTTCAGGCATTCACTGAGGTCTGTGCGTGCATCCCCCCTGAATTAGAAGGATTACAAGGGACTACAGTAACAGGCACTCAGCCATAGAGAAGATTTTCCAAATCTTGTGAAGCTATTTTAAAGTAGAAGATTCAGATAGATATTTGAGAATAATTAAACCGTTGGAATCGATCATATTCAGGCTACTAATTACCTTTTTAAAAAATAACCACTTTTTTATCTTAATAATTCACATACCATATCATTCACCCATTTAAAGTGTACAATTTAATGGCCTTTGATACATTCACAGAGTTATGCAACCATCACCATGATAGATCTTAGGACACTTTTATCCTCCAAAAGGAAACCCTATAACCATTAGCAGGCACTCATTATCCCCCCCCCCCCCCCGTTATAGGCAGCAGTAATCCACTTTCTATCTCTATAGATTTGTCCATTCTGGCCATTTTTGTAAATTGGCTCATACAATAGGTTTTTTTATGACTATTTTCTTTCCACATGTTTAAGATTCATCTGTATTGTAGTACATACCAATACTTCATACTTTTTACTGCTGAATAATGTTTCATTGCCTGAATGTGTCTCATTTTATTCATCTATTCAACAGTTGATGGACATGTGTGTTTTTTCCACTGTTGGGTGGTTATGAGTAATGGTACTATGAACATTCTTGTACAGATTTTGTGGGGACATATTTTTTCAATTTTCCTGAGCATATAAGTAAGAGTAAAATTGCTAGTTCATATGGTAACTCTATGTTTAACATTTTGCGGAACTGCCAAACCGTTCTCCAAAACAGCTGCATCATTTTGCATTCCTCCCAGCAATGATGAGGGCCCCAATTTCTGTATATCTTTGCCAACTGTTTTTGTCTGTCTTTTTTATCATAGTCATCCTAGTGAGTGTGAAGTGGTATCTCCTGGCATTTTCCTAATAGCTAATAATGTTGAGCATCTTTTCATGTGCTTATTAGTCATTTGTATATCTTCTTTGGAGAAATGGTCATTGAAATCCTTTACCCATTTTTAAATTCAGTTATTTGTATTTTTGTTGTTTAATTGTAAGAGTTCTTTATATCTCCTGGAAATGAGTCCTTATAAGACTTGGTTCCTTATGGTGGTGTAGGACATAAACTTAAGGTTTAATATCATGTGCTGCCTTGACATCTGAAAGACTTGTAAGGGCCTTGAGCAACCTAACTTCCTGTTTCCCTCTCCACTCTGCTCCTGTGTATAAGTCTGCTCCCGAGTGTATAAGGCCACCTAGCTGAACAACCCTGCTTGTCAAATGGACCAAATGTGGTTTCTGCTTATTTTTGACTAGCGAGTTTCAATTTCCTGCCAACTCATGAAATTAAATAAGCCAATTACATCCTTTATTGGGAACCAGTGGGCATCCTACTCTCTGAATTCCACAAAGTTGGCCTCCACGGCTCCAGATTGTTTACTCTGTGCCTGAGTGCAGCTCCCACATCGCCCTGCATGGTGTGGTGTCCTCCTCCTCTGGGCTGTGAGTGTATGTGACTAATGAACTGCTGTCATTCTCATGTGCTTTTTGTGGGTGTTGTGTGTTTGGCAATGTCCACAGTGCTAGGGTGGGAATCCCTGCTTCACCAAGAGGCAAAGGGACAGCAGTCAAGAAATATATATATATATATAATTTGCAAATTTTAAATCATTTTTTGTATGACCTTCCACTTTCTTGATGGTATCATTTGAAAGACAAACGTTTTTAAATGCAGTGAAATCCTATTTATCATTTTGTTTTTGTCCTTTATGCTTTGGTGCCACATTGAAGAAAGCTTTGCTTAACCCTAGGTTCCAGAGATTTACTCCTGTTTTCCTCTAAGAGTTCTATATTGATAGTTTCAGTTCTTACATTTAGATCTGTAATCCATTTGGAATAAATTTTTGTATGTGGTGTAAGGAATGCTTTTTTAAAAAAAGATTTTAGTTTATTTATTTTTAGAGAGAAAGGAAAGGAGGGAGAAAGAAAGGGAGATAAACATTTGTGAGAGAGAGGAACACTGATAGGTTGCTCTTGTTGCCTGTTGTACATGTTGCAAACCCCCAGCCTAGGCTTGCGCCCTGACTGGGAATTGAACCAGTCACCTTTCGCTTTGTGAGATGATGCCCAACCAACTGAGCCACCCTGGTCAGGGCAGGGATGCTTTTAACTTATTTCTTTTGCATATGAATATCCAGTTGCTCAGCACCATTTTCTGAAAAGAACATTTATCCTTGAATTATTTTGCTCCCTGCCACCCCCTGCCACCCCTCACTCTCAAATTACCCATTACCTTTTGAATAGGCTTTTCTGTGTTCAAAAAAGATTCCATTATTGAGTCCTACATTCTCAGTGTAGAGTCAAACATCAAGTTTATAGTCTCTCTTGTAGCTAAAATGTGGCGTGTACCCCAGGACTCAGCCATCAGATATACCCACGTGAGACAGTGATACAGAAGGAAGCAATATGAGGGAGCAGGCCTAGGGGTAGCCTTGCGCTTTCTGGTATAGTGGTTGTTTCCTCTAGTCTTGGTGGGGCCTTCACAATGGTGATCGTTCTTTAACAGGCCGGTTGCACCATGGTTTTTGACATTATAACCAAGGTCACCCTTGGGCCTTGCTGTCCAGGCCCCCCAACCAGCACTTCTATGGATTACCTTATATATTTTTGCTTTGTCAGTCTGTGTCAACTTCTGTTGCTTACAGCCTAGAGTCTGACTGATACACATGCTAAGGAGAGATAAAGTGGAATTACAGGTAATGAGTTGTACTGTAATTTTGCATAGACAGTTCCTGCTGGCTTTTGAGATAGCTGTGTAGAAGACATTCCTTACAAATAATGGTGCGTGTTTTAAGCCAGTACAATGCAAACCTCGGCATTCTGTCCACTGCTAAATGAAAGACAAGCAGTAGACTCCCCAAACCAAAATTGCATAGACATGTTACACTTTCACTGCTGACCAGCTCCACTCCATTGTTTTCCTTCTCCTGATTCATGTAGCTCTATTTCACAGTTAGGCCTCAATGTTGTTCTTGGACCTGGTTGCATATTAGACTCCCTGGCTTAGTTCACATCTCCTCCTTGAGGAATGGGACCCAGACCAACCTCTCTCTCTGACTCATCACATCTGAATTAGCCTGCTAATTATCCCCGTAGGATCTAATTCCTGGCTCCAGGTAACCTAACAGGTTCATGGTTGGACCTGCCTAGCCCGTCTCAATCCATTTTACTCCAGTTCTCTGGATCCAGGGATAGAAATAAGTTGGGTCTCATGAGAAACCACCTCAAGGTGAATTGGAGGAGGTAGAATGTCTACATCTGAAGGGAGAAAGCAGATTCTGTGTAAAGTGGTGAGAGAGTCAAGGTCAGTCACTCACTACTTCCAGGCCCACCTTCCTGTCTCTTCCTCGAAGGGCACCCCCAGGTCTACTCCAACTCCTTTGTCCTGGAAAGTGTATAGGGTAAACTAGGCAAATGGAATTACTTCTTCACGGTGATGCAAATCCTTGAGAAGCAGAGCCTACCATTTGTTAGTGAATTAAAAGGTTTGATCTTTTTTATGTGTATGTCTTGTTTGTGAGGGGGTTAGACCAAATAAATGTCACCAGACTTCTCTATTCTCTAGAAATTCCATATCTCGCATTCCTGACTTTTCTTCATCACAAAATTCACACTTCAGAGCTCTGGAGCCACTTATTTTGGCAACCTTAATAGCTACACAGAATAATCTGGAAATAAGTTGGGGTGGGGTGGAGGTGGAGGAGAGAGATTTCCCCGAGGATCTCAGGAAGCTGCCAGGATTGTCCTCTTTCGCTGCTGCAGAGGCTGCTGGGTGATGCGGCACTGATGGTTCCTAATATGGAGATGTATTGCATATTCCCTCTCTGTCCTGGAGAATTGACTGCTATTGTCACTTTCTTTTCGCCTCGTAGACAACGAGGTTAATCTTTGCCTACGTTGTTAAAAACTAGAAGCAGTGTGAACAGTGTCATTGGGAAAAGTTAGACTTTTTTTTTGAGAGCATGAACCAGGAAAAATAGATTGGTAAAAGTAATGTGAAATGGTCTCTATCAAAGTCATTATGTTTGATAGGTTTTTCTAAGGCATTAACCTCAGAGGTGTCTCCAGGAGATGCTTTCAAGATACAGCACTGTTATAAAAGAAGACGGTGGAGTCAGTGGGCTAAAAAACAGACTAAGACCTGGAGGGACTCTTTGCGAAATCCCCTTTTTCCTACTGAATCTCTGAGGGACAGTGGCAAAGTCACTGAGGCCATCATCGCTGCTTCAATTTTGCTAATTGTAGGTGGGAACAGTAACTTCTTATAGAGCTTAATAGCTTGTAATTCCTCCGTATTGCAGAAATGTTAGACATTTTTTGGAAAAAAGTACAGATGGTCAAAAAGAATACAAAATATATTCTCAATCCTCTTTTTCCCAGTCCAGAGGAAATAATTCTCTTCAGTGCATATCCATTGATATCTCTAGATTATCATCCATGCATCCTACATTTTGAGAATTATCCTTTAGCAATGATTGATGAACATTAAAAATTCAATTAAATTTAATTACAGTTCAATCCATCACCCTTCTTTGTCTTCTTGAAACAAGGTAAGTTAAATCATATCAAAAGATCAGTAAAATTGGTATATGAAATAGGCTGTAGGTTACATCACAAAATCATTAATTTGTATCACATGAAGTATGTAAATTTTCTAACATGGATATATATATATGTAGATATATATAAATCTACCACATAAATAAAATATATATACACACATATATACACATATCTTATATATATATAAACACACACACACCCCCCGTAGGCCACCATAGTGGCAAACATGGACCTTGTATAATATCTCTAAATGGTTCTCAATCAACAACACGCAAGAAAATAATACTTGCTAATGGAACAACAGAGGGAGGACTATAGTACGCTCTTTCGCTCATGAAAAACCCTCCTATGGTGGCTTCAAGGATTGGGAGGGACCCGATCCCTGTACGATGCTGTGCAAGCCGGCCCGTGGTGACTGTGGTGAACCAGTGACCGCCCAGGGGTTGGTCAGTTCACTCATGTCTCTGTTGCCTTCGTGTGATGGCATATCCCCTAACACACCCAGGGACTTAGAGGGCCTCTCTGGATCGGCTGGTTTTTGTGGGTCTTTGTGGAGAGACAAGTGCGGTCCTTCGAGTGCCATTACCTCAGAGTGGGGAAGGACAGATTTCTGAGATGTCTGTGTTTCTGAGATGGCTCCTGTCAGGGACGCTGATGGCTCCCAAATTGGGAACTGATTGCCTGGAGCAGAGGCATGGGAGGGAGATTTTACACAGAATACCTTCTCCTGCATTGAGCGGCACACCATGTACCAGGTTATCTATTCAGAAACAAATGTAATTTGACATTTAACAAAATAAACAATACAAATGGCAAAAAAAGAAATCTGGCATTTCAGGTGGAGGTTAAGTTGCTCTGTGGTGTTTTAAAATCTTATATTCAGTTTAGTTCTCTTGGAAGAATAAAAAATATGACAAAATATTTACACGTGGAAAATGCTACTTCCTATAATATCCTGGATTAATGGGAAAAATGTAGAGATGTGTTATGGCCACAGGATTCAAATCACCCTGACAAAACCTGCCCAGGAGTGCAGAACCCTCTCCACCCAATCAGCCAAAACTAAGCTGCCCTCCACTGAGTGAAATGTGTTCTGTGCTATCGTCTCTACAACAAAGAAGCTCTTCTAATCCTAACCAGGTTTTGCTATTTATAAGCTTTTTAATAAGTTTTTTTTTTTTTTTTTTGTCTAATGTGCAATGTTTGAGACTCTGAGAGGTAGTGCTTGTCTCAGTTTTTTAGGCTATGTACAATAGCATTTGGAATGTCACTACATAAATAAGTAATGTGTGCAATCTGTTTGTATGATTTGAACATGTGCACCTACTGGTACTAGACTGGAGCCTGTAGTTCTTCCACACAGAAGATTACCTGTTACTTAACAAGCCATTATGTAACTGTTCTAAAATAGGCTGTATTCATCTGCTGACCTTCATATATTTTCTAAATATTTTGCATTTTATTTTTAATTTGGGCAAGGAATGAGCTTGCCTGGTAGGAAATGCCCTTGACATAGATTGTATTCTGTTAACTTTTCTTTGTTTTGGTATTTCTTTTATAGGTCTGGGCAAGTAAATATTTTTCACTTTCCACCTATCTATTATTACTAAGAGATCATAAGGACTGCCTGGAAGTTCACAACTAAGAGAACATAACAGGTGAAATTGTTTTCATGTTAATAGCCTGAGCCCAGATGTAAGCACATTTATTGTGTATTCTTTTGTATCTACATATCTTTGTAATACTGGCAATAATGGTTTGGTGTATTTCTGAAATCTTTTTTAAAACTCTTTATTTTCCTTATCATTGTGCTTCTCTTGCTCAAGCATTCCGTCTCTTTTTCATTGTGTTCTTGACTTTCATTCTATTCTCTTCTGGGCCAACAAAATCAACTGGACACTTGTAAAATGGTATCCCTGCCTAAGTCTCCGTGCAATTAGAGGAACAGTTTTCAGCACTCCCGGTTTCTGCTTTTCTCTCCAAACTGTGTGAGGCTGATTAAATTACGCACTTGACAGCCATGTTCTTAAAACGGAAGTGCACTTGATGGGATGCAGCAATCAAATAAAATTTCCCCTTTAATTTGTTTTTGACCTGTTTTTATGGTAAACAATGGCAAATATACAGTAAAAATGTATAAAGCTTAATAAATTATTATAAGGCAAAAGAGTATTTAGCCATCACCCAGGCAAGTTAACAGAACATTGCCTGTGCCCCAGAATCCCCTCATGCATTCTTTTTCAATGACACCTCTTTTCTCCCACAAATTAGCCACTGGCCTGACTTTTATGGTAATTACTTCCTTCCTTTATTCTATAATTTTACCACCTATGTATGCATTCCCTCAACTGTAGTTTAGTTTGGTCTTTTTTTTTTTTTTTTTTACTTTATATAATCATAGTTTGTAAACATTTGGGTCTGGCTTTGAATGGGTGTGGCTCCTGGCAGGAAACAGCATATTCAGAAGGAGGATTTGAGTTTCGTCAAGAGACAGTATACAAATTGTATACCAGAATAAAGGGAATCAACGAGGGATGCTGCCGTCCAGAACTAACAACAGCGGGGGAAGTAGGGAGCCTTTACTCCCCGCAGGCCCGCAGGGCAAGCTGATACAGAAGCGCTGCGCTCCCTGTTGCTGGTGGGGGGCGGGGAGAGCTGCTCAACAGCACGTGTGGCCTTTGGCGGAGAAATGCAACCATCGCCAACTATGCCCTGGCAGAGAGAGTCTAAAGGGACAAATACCCTAAGCCTCTTTCCTCCTGCTCTTTTACCTGCTTCTTATTGGTGGGATCTGACTAAAAGCCAGAGGGTGAGCCTTCCTTTGAAGAAATCCGTGAGTCAGACCCCTAGACACAGAGGTGAATAGAGACAATGGAGAGTGGACCCGGAGGGGCAAACGGAACGTGTCCAGAACAGGCTGTTTTTCTTAACCATATTTTAAGAGATTTATTTGCATTGTTGGGTGTAGCTGGATTTTGTTTATTTTCACTGGTGCATAGTGCTCCATTATGGGAATGTATCATTATCTATCCGTTTTATCGTTGGCAGACATTCGGGTTGTATCTGGTCTCTGGCTGTCATAACTAGTGTCTGTCCATTGAGGCGTGCAGGTGTGTTTCCCATTGGGTGTGCACTGAGGAGCAGAATTGATGGAAACTGTGACACACATGCATTTGTTTTTAGTAAATAATGCCAAAGTATTTTCCAGAGTTGTAGTAATTTATGCTCCTACAGCAGCCCCTGAGATTTCTGTTATTCCATAGAGTTGTAAATCTTAGGTATTGTCATTCTTTTAAATTTTAGCCCTACCGGTGTGCTGAGAAGTATGTTCAATTTACTGTTCTTTCCTCAGTAAGGAGGCCACCCATTGTACATATGGTGGGCTATGTTGGTAGCCTTCATGTCCATTTTTTTCTTTTATTCCACTTTATAATACTATCTTCTGCAGTTCTATTTCTCTTTGAAGATTAATACAAAGACATTTCTGCCTGAAAGTTTCCCAATACGAATATTTTTATTCACTAAGATGGAGCCCCGCTCAGCATTGTATGTGTGTATATACACACTGTATGTGTTTGAAAATTTTATTCAGAGATTCATTTTTTTCTTGGAGGGACTGCAGTGTGTTTCCTTTAAGTTTTAGCTCTCTACTATTTGCTTTTAAAATGTGTGGATTTTTTACTTTTACTTTTTGAAGTTTGAGTCTTGTCCACTTTTCTATTGCATTGCCTGTTTTCTCCTTATTTTCATACAAGAATATTTAGAATATGTACATATTAATATACATATTATATATACATATCAATATATACATGCATATTACTATATGTCTTCCTACTTTATAGTTTGTTTTTACCCTGTCTTAATCATAGAAGCTATAAAACTTATTATAGCTTAATTTATCAATCTTTTTGTTTATAGTTAGTGCTT
Organism: Anoura caudifer; assembly: GCA_004027475.1. Classification (NCBI taxonomy): domain Eukaryota; kingdom Metazoa; phylum Chordata; class Mammalia; order Chiroptera; family Phyllostomidae; genus Anoura; species Anoura caudifer. The sequence continues at coordinate 189,522 of PVKU01002917.1, read as the reverse complement.
GTATATACTATATAAAAATAATTCCCTCTTAATTTGTTTACAATTTTCTCAATTTCTCTTAATAGTGTTTTGTAGTTTTCCATATAGAAGACTTGCATATCTTTCATTAGTTTTATTTGTAGGTATTAATATTTTTTTAAATTAATTCAAAACTTTTAAAATATATTTTATTGATTATACTATTACAGTTGCCCCATTTTCCCCCTTCATTCCCCTCCAACCTGTACACCCTCTCCCACCCACATTTCCCCCCTTTAGTTCATGTCCATGGGTGGTACATGTGAGTTCTTTGGCTTCTACATTTCCCATACTATTCTTACCCTCCCCCTGTCTATTTTCTACCTACCATCTATGCTACTTATTCTCTATACCTTTTCCCCTTCTCTTCCCCCCCCACTCCCCTGTGATAACTCTCCATATGATCTACATTTCTGTGTTTCTGTTCCTGTTCTAGCTGTTTGCTTAGTTTGCTTTTGTTTTAGGTGTGGTTGTTAATATCTGAGTTTGCTGTCATTTTATTCATATTTTTATCTTCTTTTTCTTAGACAAATCCCTTTAACATTTCATATAATAAGGGCTTGGTGATGATGAACTCCTTTAACTTGACCTTATCTGAGAAGCACTTTATCTGCCCTTCCATTCTAAATAAAAGCTTTGCTGGATAGAGCAATCTTGGATGTAGGTCCTTGACTTTCATGATTTGGAACACTTCTTACTAGCCCCTTCTTGCTTGTAAAGTCTTTTCTGAGAAATCAGCTGACAGTCTGATGAGAACTCCTTTGTAGGTACTGTCTCCTTACCTCTTGCTGCTTCTAGGATTCTCTCCTTCATTTTAATCTTGGCTAATGTAATTTTGATGTGCCTTGGTGTGTTCCTCCTTGGGTCCAACTTCTTTGGGACTCTCTGAGCTTCCTGGACTTCCTGGAAGTCTATTTCCTTTCCCACATTGGGGAAGTTCTCCTTTATTATTTGTTCAAATAAGTTTTCCACTTGTTGCTTTTCCTCTTCTCCTTCTGGTACCCATATAATTTGGATATTGGAACATTTAAAATTGTCCTGGAGGTTCCTAAGCCTCTCCTCAGTTTTTTTTTTATTCTTGTTTCTTCATTCTTTTCTGGTTAGATATTTCTTTCTTCCTTCTGGTCCACACTGTTGATTTGAGTCCCAGTTTCCTTCCCATCATTATTGGTTCCCTGTACATTTTCCTTTATATCACTTAGCATAGCCTTCATTTTTTTTCATCTAATTTGTGACCAAATTCAACCAATTTTGTGAGCATCCTGATCACCAGGGCTTTGAACTGTGCAACTGATAGGTTGGCTATCTCTTCATTTAGTTGTACTTTTTTCTGGAGCTTTGATCTGTTCTTTCATTTGTGCCATTGTTTTTTGTCTGAACTCACCTGTTACATAGTAAGAGGTGGAGCCTTAGGTGTTCACCAGGGTGGGGCAACCTGCGTCACTGGGTTGTGACGCTATTGTGGGGAATGGGTCAAGAGGCAACAATGGCACTTGTTCCACTCTCTGCTGGCTTTCAGTCACTTCCCCCACCTCCCACCAGCAAATTGCGCCCTTCTGGTGCTGATTCCCAGGTGGGTTGGCTTGTGTACATTCTAGGATCCTGTGGGTCTCTCCAATGAACTTTCCTGTGACACTGGGAGTTTCTCCCACTAATGCCTCAACCCCCACAGGTGTTTTCAATCAGTGGTTTGAGGCTTTATTTCCCCTCACTCTAGCCCTGGATTGTGCCTTCTGTCTCTGACCCCTAATTGTTCCTCCCATTTTATCTGTGCATGAATGTGGGCCTACCTGCTCCACCAGCTGCTGCCATGGCCTTGCTGGCCAGCTGCAGGCTTTCACACCCTGCTCCACAATCTGGTGCTGGGTCCTCCAGCTGCTGCCTTGCCACAAGTCCTCTCTGCTTGGTTGCCGGTCTCTGTGCCTCCTACCAGTCTGGGTGAATGTGTCTTCTTTGACTCCCTGGTTGTCAGATTTCCATAGTTTGATTTTCTGTCAGTTCTGGTCATTTTTTGTTTGTTTTTAAATTGTTGTTGTCTTTCTTTTGGTTGTGTAAGGAGGCACAGTGTTTCTACCTATGCCTCCATCTTAGCTGGAAGTCCAGTATTTAATATTTTTGACACTATTACACATAGTATCTATTTTAAACTTTATCTTGAATTGTTTGTAGCTGTTACAGAGAAGCAAAATTATTTTTTTGTGCATTGAACTTGTATATAGTAACTTGTTTTCAAAACAGGAAAACAGAAACTATTCCAAGTATTTTATACAGAGAGAACTTATGTAAGGGATTTACAACACTGGTGAGAGAGGAATTGAGAAATGGAAGAGGAGAAGTAATGAGGTAACCTAAATTACAAAAAAGCAGTAAGATGCTTCTACTTCTAGACTAGGGGACTAAAAAAAGAAGGTAGTATTACTGAATCCCAGAGAGCAGCAGCATTCTGTAGAAGAGGAACAACAGAGTTTGTACAGCAGGAGCTAGAAAAATTAGTAGTTCCCTGAGATGCTATAGAAAGCAGAGAGAAAGAAAGAGATACCCTGGATTGTCATCCCCCTGCCCACTAATATTGAGCCAGTGCCTTCCATTGGTTGAATGTATGTAGAAGCCAGAGGATATAAGAGATTGAAAAAATTTCTTCCTTTTCATAAAGAAAAAGGAAATAAATCTGAGATTAATCAATAGCTGGACAGATTATGTGTTATTTATTCTGATACTTTCTCTTTCTCTCTCTTTAAATACTTACAATCATATCCTCCATAAATAATGACAGTTTTATTTCTTCCTTTTTAATCCTTATAACATTTATTTATTTATTTATTTATTTATTTATTTTTCTTGTCTTATTGCACTGGGTGAATTTGGGTGAATTTGTAGGCTCCAGAGATAGCCAAAGCATTCTTCATTGCCCCAAAGTGTTCCTGGATCTATCTGCAGGTTCTTATTGAACAGCTCAAGCTTATCTAATAGGTCTCACTCTGACTACCTCATTTTTAGACTTATAGACCTATAGAATTTCAGAACTAGAAGAAATATAAGAGGTTATATAGTTCAAGAGTTGGCAAATTATAGTCCTTGAGCCAACTCTGGTCTGCTACTTGCTTTGTAAACGAAGTTTTATTACAACATAGTTGCGTTTCCTTGATTATGTAACATCAGTAGCTGCTTTTATGTTACAGTGACATCATGGAGTAGTTGGGCAAAGAGTGGGTGGCCCTCAAAGCCCAAAATATTGATTATTTGGCTCTTTATGGATAAGTTTGCTGACCTCTGATATAGTCCACCCACTTCATTTGACAGTTGAGGAAATTGGTCACCACCCTTGGTCACACAACTGTTAGTGGCAGAGTGTGGATTAGATAATTTACAAAAGCCAAGTGCTGGAAGCAACCTAAGTGACCATCTAGTAAATGCATGGATCAAACAACTGTGGTACATTTACATAATGGAATACTATGCAGCAGAAAGAAAGAAGGAGCTCCTATCCTTTGGGACAGAATGAATGGAACTGGAGAGCATTATACTAAGTTAAATAAGCCAGGTGGTGAGAGGCAAGTACCATATGATCTTGCCTATAAGTGGAACCTAATCAACAAAATGAACAAAAAAGCAAAATATAACCACAGACATTGAAATAAAGAACAAACTGATAGTAACCAAAGGAGAGGGGGAAGAGGAATAATGGAGGAAAGAAGGAAAAGGGTCATCAAAGAACATGTATGAAGGATCCATGGACAAAGCCAAAGAGGGTAGGATTGAGGGTGGGAGGTGGGAGTGAGTGGGTGGGGGAAAGTGGTGGAGTGAAAATGGAGACAACTGTACTTGAATAACAATGAAAAAAGAAAAAGAAAAAAAGATCTCCATACTCCTACACTAGTGTTTTTTTTCCCCCCTGCAACATATAATTAAAGGCCTCTTCCTGATCCAACATGAAAGTCTGTGTCATAAGATGAGGCTTATCTTGGGAAGCATGGTGGTCCTAAAATGGAGAGAACCAGGGGCCTGGCCAGCCAGATGTGAGACCAGCACAGACTTGGCGGGCAGCCCTCCTGTCTGACGTGGCCTTTCTCTCTATCATAGTGAGGCCCTAGCAATAAGAGGTCCCTTTTGCTCTTGAGCAATAAAAGAAAACATAAAAAGCAAGCCTATTCCTTTCTGGTCCACAGCCTTGTCCCTGACACAGTACCAGCATGATGTTAGGTTGTGTTTTCTGAAAGTACTAGAAAGTTTAAAGTTGTTATTGTCAACTTGGAAGTATTGTGTTACTGTTTACTTGAAAGTTAAGATTTCCAAGGGACCTTGAATTATTATTTACCTTCCTTGTTGTCATTATTCACAGCTCCCTAGGCATAGAAACCATTCAATTAATTTTTCAAGCAGTGCTGTCTGGTGATGGATATGGGAAGAATTTCTATTGGAAAAGAAATGACCTCAAATTTATTTTCTCAATTTTGAGGCCTCAGCTTTCTTCTATTTGAAAAGGCATAATTAATTATTAAAGAACATGTTAAATTAGTTTACGTTTTTTCCCCCATGATCCTAATGTTGCACTATTCTCACTTCCCAGTAAAACACAGAAGTCTTCCGATGGAGAGGCTGATTCTGAGCTTCAGATTTGCCCTTATCCTCCCGTTGTTCACTTCTGTGTTGCTTCTGAGGCTTAGGTGCCAATTATCATCGAAGAGTATTTACTCAGCCAGATATTACTATAAATGAGGATCTTTTAGTAAAAGTGATAAAGAACTTAATTTGGTTTCTATGAACCTAAACTTGATATTCTGCTTTTACTACAACATGGTAGGATAATCCTCTTTTTAAAGTTCATTTTAAGTCCTTCCTGATCGGATATCTTCACAAAGCTTTGACCTCAGTTGGGAACTTTTAAACCAAACATTGGATTTTTGAAATTTTCATTTACTTATAGACTTAAGGGAACAGTTATTTTCTTTCTCTCCTGAGTGCTTTCTTTTGCTTCTGATCTTATCTCTCTCTCTCTTCCCCTAGACAAGTCAGGGAGAGGTGTCCTAGTGACAGGGGCACTGTGCAGAAATGGCACATGCACGGTGTCGTGGAGCTCCCACGGCTGGTTTCATCATCCCCTGAACCATGTCCCTCAGTCAGAGCTCTCAGTGAAGAAGTGGGAAGAGATGGTCGGAGCTGTTTGTCATGTGACCATTTTCTAAACCACAGAACGAGGAGTTTCACATTATACCATGGTTCCAACAGACAGGCTGGATACTTTGCCCCAAAAGTGTAGAGACAAGGAATAGGCTATATTAAGTTGAGTGCAGAATCTGGTGTCCTGCTTTCACTTTTTGACCAGGGCCTCTCAGAACCAAACAATCTGAGCATTTGATTCCCTACTGACTGTGTAAAGGGAAAGTTGTAAACTTTGCCCACCTATTACTAAAATGTGGCCACAATTATGGCAATATCCAAATTTCAATTTCTTAAAGTTCCAACTCCTTGACCAAGGACAATTTACTTGTCTCTGCCACCCCCATCCCCAACCATAGTTTCTCCTTGTTGAGTTCTGAGACTCCTCAGTGGCTTCTGTGTCTCCACTACTCTTTGTCTGGCCATTTCCCACAGCTGCTGTTGGCAGAGCTAGGAGGTCACAGCATCTCTCCTGCAGAACCCACAAGTATCTTTGGTCCTACAGCCCAGCCTCATTCAGATGCTTTGTTCTCCTCTCAGCACCGCTGTGCTGGTGCCTCAATCACTCTTGAAGCCAGGTATTGAAAGAACCAAGCGTCACTTTGCCACTCAGCTAGAGAACAGAGGACGGTGAATAGACACATGTAAAGGGAAAAGAAGAATGTTCCTTTTATGCTGTACAACAGTGCCAGATGTACGTGGTTTCTCTAAGTGTTACCATTCTCCTACCTGCCTTAATCTGGCAATTAGCAGTTTTAATTGAGATCTTGCTGTCTTCATGGAGGATTTCAGCCAATTTGCGCATGCGATCATGAGTTGATCACATGTGATTAAGGGTTGAGAAAGCACTCCTACTCCCTGAATGATGTTTGACCAGAGCCCATAATTGTGAAAGCTCTTTCAGTTCACAGACTTCCATCCCGCACCTTGCCATTGCCATTGTCATTGCCCTTTCCCAACTGGCTGGTGCTCATGTATTCAGAGCAGCTGGAGACAAGCAAGTACAAGTATCAGTTACCTCAGAGGCAAACCCAAGTGCAGCCAGTGGATGGACTGGGACCAAAGGCAGTGCTAGACCTGTGCCTCAGAAGGAAGCATATGCTTTATAAAAATGCTGTCACTGATTGACTTCTCTACGTATCTCAACATCCTGTATTCCTATAGACTCCATGTGTTTTCATCACAGTTTTACAAAAGGATTGTATCAAAGTGCTTTCTTAACAAATGGTGTCACTTTTGGAGAATGTACTTAAATGGCAACTATTGTCCTTTCTCAACCCCTACTCCATTTATCTCTGCACTAATTTGCTACATGCAAAGCAAACTCCGATCTATTTATCAGATTTGGTGCTAAGTCTGGCTTTTAGACCAAATGCCTTACTACTATGTGATAAGAAATTCTTAAATTTTTAGAGCCATGGACCTCTTTGGCAATCTGAAGCTTGTGGACCTTTATCAGGATAATATATTTAAATACATAATGCATTTAATACAGATAATTATAAAGTAGGCTAATTATAATGAAATACAGTTAACCAGATATTTTTTAAATGTGCTTCTTTATACATTTAATAACAAGATCTAGTGGTGGGTCTAATAACCAACTTTGAAATGGTGATAAAATAATATTTTGAATTAACAGCAACAATTATTGTGTTATGAAAATATCTGTATTGTCTTTTGGTGACAAAGTCCCAGATACTGTTGACACTACTCTGCTTTGTAGTAGGAAATGCTGTGTTGCTATTAAAGATCAGTAAAAATGAAGGTACATTTTTTTCCTGTCCAAGTTTCTTAGGCCTTGAATCCATAGTTCCTGGATTCCCGGTTCACAGGTGGGTCCTTTCTGTAACTGGGTCTTGGTCGGGTTGCTGCAGTCCATTTGACATGCTGATATATTTGGTTGGTTCTTGAAGGGATTTAGAGTTTCTGGCTTTCTGACTCATATAGAATTTCTGGCCCCGTAGAGGAGTAGAAGATACTAATAAACACATAGAGAGAGGCTGCTGCTTGGCTACAGTGCTGAGAAGAAGCCAACCCTCAAGGACAAATGGGGCCTGGAACAGTGGGGAGGAGGGTTTTCTTCCACTCTTCTCTCCGGCAGCGTCTTGACCCACTTCGGTTCCCTGTAAGGCTTTTCAGGCCTTTTGGTGCTTAATCCAGCTCCATGGGACTTTCCGGTCTCCCTTGCATAACCCCTACATCCCAGCGAAACTGGGTCTCTCCTCGTGTCTTCCTCCCCTGTGCCTTGGTGTGTGCTGTCTATTCTCTGAAGTGACCCTCCTTTGGAACTGGTGGAATTATGAGTGATTTGTTTTATTTCTTTTCTTTCATTAATGCGCCCCACTCTCAGAACAGCTACGGTTTATGGTGTAAGTATGCACTAATCTTATTATGGGAAAAATATATAATATTTCTTTTTGAACATTTACCGATCTTTTCAGGCCCCATGCAAATCCAACCACGTCCTTAATGCCTCCCCCAATGTTGACAATCCAAAAGGGACTGCTGCCCTGAATTCCAGTGGCCTCCCCCGTGCTCATCACGTTCTGTCTAGCCTTGGTGTAGACACACTCATTAAATAAATTGCTTGTCTTGTCTTTTTTTCCAGATTAAGTCCTTTGAAGAGAATGCTTGTGTATTTATTTATTGCCATATTCTCCCCAACAGTCTCCAGTATCTTGCACATAATATCCTATTTTATCATATTCTAATTAGATAATTATTTAATATGCTACATGATAAGCATTTAAGAAAAAACACTTATGGCAACATTTTGAATATAAGTGATGATCAATAACACTTTGGCTGAACTGATATAAATTTGTCTTGATAAAATTCACTATTTACTATAATTTATTAGGAGTAGGGGCATTTCTACCCATTTGTCTACATCAGACTGGCCTCAGCCCAGAGTTCCGGAAGGATTTTTTGTTAATTCAATTGGTTGGGCCATTCACTGAGTTACATATTAGGAAGAAAGACATTTTCTTCATGCACACAAGCAGGCTACAATGTATCCCTACTCTGGGGACTCCAACCATCTTAGTTTGCGGTAGGGACACATGTGAGGTAAGGGGGAGAGCAGGAGGCTAAGCTGTGTTTTACAAGCCAGCCTTTACAAAGGTCATTTTACTGAGGGGTTTGGGTGTCTTCCTGGCTATTATTTAAGTTTTACTTGGATTCCCATATATTTTGTTATATTTTGCACATAACCCCCTCAGTGCCGATTTCCTCAGGGAACGTGGGTGAACACAGCAGGAACTGGTTATTTCTAAGTCTCTGTCCATCATGCCATCAAAGTTTGCCCACAATCTCACCCCCAGTTTAAACATCACAGAGGATAACTCCAATGGGAAATTGACCTTGTTCTGTTTATTGTATAGGCAGCTGTGTTTTCTGATTTATTTCAGATTTTAGAACAGCATGAAAAATGGCCCAATTTCATAATATTGGTGGTCCAAAGTACTGTCTGGCTGCAGACCCTCATGGTAGGTTTGGGCCAGATTTTGAGATTTGTGCAGTGAAAGGAGATTCAAATGACAAAGTGTTTATGGCGGCATTTCTGTCCTGTATTTAGTGATGAAGGGAAGTGGCTTGGGCCCAGCAGGGTGAGTGTGTTCTCCTCTGACAAGTGATGAAGTTCTGCGTCAGCTCTGCACCTGGAGCCATGGCGTCCTCGTGGCATTTCCAGATTTCTCTGCTTTTAGTGTACACCTCACTTACGTGCAACAGACTCCGTGTCACTTCTCAGTTCACATTCTCTGTTGCTGGAGCTGTGACCTGGTTTTAATACTTAACCTCCGTATAAATGATATGGATGAGAGTCCATCAGTCATGGAAAAATGCAAGCACAGGGCATCCATGGCATGATTTCATAATATTCCAAATGTTTGGAACATTTTTACAGAACAAGCCATAGTTTGTGTTTCTCCCCTCTTTGGACCATAGTCCCTTCAGCAGTAGATAATAGTCAAGCAAGCTGGGGACGAGGTTGACCAGCTGGCAGTATCTACAGTTTAATTCGGCAGTTAAAATTTTGAGTGTAGGTTTTTTATAATATCTTAAATATTTTATTTAGGATAAAATATTATCTTAAATAATGTCACTTTTTGGGGGTTGGTCCAACAATATACTGTATAAATCAGTTGAAACAGAAAGGAGGTGGTGGTGAGTTGAAAATGAGACATTGATCTCCAAGGACATAATTTTCTTCACTTGTAGTAATTTATTTTCAAGTAACAGAGCTTTTAAATAAGTTCATGGGCCTTACCTGCTCCTAGAGAAAAACTATTTTGTTGAATTTCTGTTCTTGTCCTTTTCTTCCAGCATGAAATTGTAAGTGGTTTTCAGAACATTGGCAAAACTAGGGAACCAAATAGCGTGTTAGAAGTAAATAAGCTTGGCCCTATAAACTATTGCACAGTAAGAAAACATTATTTGTCCAATATCGGAAATGGCTAAGTAGAAAAATAATGGACTTTTGCACTGGGTGCTACAAAAATTTAGCCAGAGAGCTCCAGACTTGGATATCCAATTGCCTTGTCATTTTCTCCTTGGCTATCTCAACGGCAACTCAGTTTATCCCACCAGAAACCAGACTGGTAGTCTCCTGCCTCAAACTTAGTCATCACATTATGCTTCTTCATCAGTGAAAGATTGTACCCTTCAACCAGTGAAATGTGGCAGAATTAGTGTATTGCAATGTTGCATTGTGCTTTTTCTCCTCATGTTTTCCCTTTCCAGTCCACTTAAAAATGGTGTGACTTTCTCACACAGTGAGTCTCTCAGTGTGACTCCAAGCCTGAGGGATCTTGGCCGTGTATGAAGTAAGTGGCCTGAGGTCCACGGCTGCTCTTTGGAAATGGCATAACCCGGTTTCACAGAGGGGTTGAGAAGGGAAAGGCTTTTGAGGACCCATCCATGAAGGGAGGAGAGAAGTCTGCGAGGATCTCTGCAGGGGCCCTGAGTGTGGCCTTCAGGACAATGAGTGTATATCCCAAGGGAGGCTGGATCCAGCCCCATCAAAGGTTCCTGTGACCAGGAAATAGTAATACTGTAGGATCCAAAGGGACGAAGGAGACCAGAACAATGGACGGCTCAGTGGTAACCAGTGTGGGCAAACCACCATGGAACCAGGAAGAGGACTACTCGACACAGCTCTGGAGGAGAGCTGGAGGAGAATGCAAGGTGGCGAGTGGTGCAAAATGAAGTGGACAGAGAGTCCATCTTGGTGCATAGGCCTGTCCTGGTCATCTGCTCAGCACAGCCCTCTTGAAACAAGCACGCTAGGTTAGTTTCACCAGTCACCCGCCTCTGCCCCCAACACTGAGGGAAAAGATTCTCCTCCTGAGAGTGAACGCTATGAAGTCTCCTCTACTCTCTTTCTCCCACCCTCTTCCCTTCCCTTCCTCTCTTCCTTCCATCTAAGGAAGCATGCCCACAGCCCGTATTTTCTGAAGTCTGACTGGGACATGGGACTGTGAAGCTCTACCACTTCATAATTGTGTAACTTTGGGTAAGCCACCTAATGAAGCGAAGCCTCATTGTACTCAATAAAGGAAGGAATGACAGTCCCAGGAGGACCATTGAGAGAAGCACGTATCACAGAATCTGGCTTGATACATCAGAATCATCATCGTAGTTTGTCGTGTCCTCTGACAGGCAGTAGACACTGGGGACTCAGCGGCAAACAAGTCAAGATTCCTGATCTCATGAAACTTTCATAACGCCTTTTGCTTTCACATCAGCTCCAACTCTCCGGTCCCATGTGTCTACTGGCTAGGCTCTAACACAATCATTTCTGAATAAGTGCATTCTTATATTCTTTTAAATAAAGTTTCCAAGGAATGACAAGTAATTTTTAAAGGGTTAAAAAATAAATCTAGTCTAAGGTATTTTATTAAAGCAAGAGGACGTATTCAATCGGTTGGAAAAAATATTAGCTATGGGTTTTTTTTTTGTTGTTGTTGTTCTTGACATTACCATAGAACATGGATGTGAGCTGGTAACAGTTTACGGTTTGAATATGTATACATTTCTTAGGCTGTAAGCTGAAATAAAATCACTGGCAACATATAGTCCTCTGATGGACGACACCTTGGTTATACTATTCCGTTGTCTCTGTTTGGAAATTGTTGCATTATTACACCCAAAATCTCTGTGATATTTAATAAGGAAGCTAATGGAAGTTCCGCCCTCGGACTCCTTATTGCACTGGAGGGCGGTGGGGCCACTGTTCTGACCAGGTTGTTCCCTGAAGTGAGACGTGTGTCTCCCGTCTGACCTTTGCCCCCCTCCTCCTCAAGCAGCGGGCAGGTTTCATTTTCACTCAAATGATGCTTGTATTTCACCGCCTCTTCGTCTCGTCTGAGGATCTCCCCGTGATGACAAAAACTAGTCTTTAAAAGCTATGCAAGTAGCTTTTCAAAATATTTTTTTGTTGTTTAAAATGTATAAGATAAAAAACCTAAAGATCGCTTTTCAGGACTTCCCCTCATTCAATTGTATTTTCCTGAAAGAAATACTATTAATCATTTGTGTCTGTCTTTCCAGATATTTCTCTATATTTGAATACATGTAAATTTAAACCATTTTAAACTAAATTTATATAGTCTGCTAATAAAAATCATACTATGTATATCGCTCTGCAAAATTTTTTTATTTAACACTATATCTAGGTTATCTTTTCAACCAGTACATAGAGATCTAACTCACTCTTTTTAACTCTCAAGTAATTTTCATGGATCTTTCAATTCACCGTTCACCAATTGATAATATTCAAGTTATTTCTTATTTTTATCACTATAAAAATCACTGTGACAGACAGCTATATACATAGATTTGTTGTGGCATTTGTATAAATATTTTTGTGAGATAGATTCTTAAGAGTAGGATTGCTGGATTTTACTTGATATCACCAAATTATATGTTTCCAGTCTGTACCAATTGTATTACCACTAATAACATATTTCTATTGAATTTACCATAAGGAATGGAATTGTGGGGCCCTAGGTAATGAATATATGTTTGCATTTAGATAATGCCAAATGGTATTCCAAAGTTGCTACACTGATTTACATCCCCCCAGCAACAGTGAAAGTTTCAGTTGCTCTACAACCTTCCCAATGTTCGGGCTTGTGCATGCTAGGATTTTTGTCCTATGTTGGGTACATTGTGGTATCTCAGTTTTATTTTGTTCCTTATTATCTGGTTGACTAAAGCAGTCAACCACTTTTCTAGATGTTTATGGGTCACTGGGATACCCTTTTCTGTGAACTTTCTGTTTAAGTTTTTGCCCAGTTTTAAAACCAATTAGGCTAACTGTTTTATTCTTATCGACTTGTAGGATACAAATCTTTTTAGGGTCATACAAGTATTGTATTGATCCTCTACTCTTTTGGTTGCCTTTTCATTGTTTTAATGGTGACTGTTGATGAGCAGAAGTTTTAAATTTTAATGTAGTCCAATTTTTCTGTCTCTTCTTTTATGGTTACTGCTCTTTGTGTCCCATTTCAGAAACCTCTGCCTACTCTCTAGGGGAAGAAAATACCTTCTATGTTATCATTTAGGTGCTTTATTGTCTTACATTTCACACTGAGTCCTATAGTCCACCTGAAGTTGATTTTAGTGCGTGATGTAAGTTAGGAGTCAAGATTTTTTATTCTCTATGAATATCCAATTTATTCAGCACCTCTTACTGAAAAGAGCATTTTTAATCCACTGTTCTATTGTGTCACTTTTGTCATAAATCAAGTGACTACAGGTCAACTTCCTAATTAATTCCATTGGTCTGTTTTTCCATCCTAGCGACATTATCACAGTTTCTTAATGAAGAAGCTGTATAATAAGTCTTGATATCTGGCAATGCATGTCTTTTGATTTTGTTCTTTAAAGTTGTCTGATCTAACTTGGCACTTTGCATTTTTCATATAAATTTTGGAAACAGTCTTTAATTTTCCACAAAAAAACTTTTGGAATTTTGAAACAACTATATTGAAGTATAATCAACATATAATGAACTACACTTTTAAGGTGTAGTGTAATTTTATAAGTTCTGACATATGAACATGCCTATAATGTCATTACCACAATCAAAATAATAAACATACCCATTACACTCAGAACTTTTCTTGTGTCTGTTTGTACTCAATCCCATCCCTCCCGGACCTCCATCTGCAGATGACCATTAACAGTATAGATTATATAGTATGTGTTTGCATTTTTGAGAATATTATATAAATAGAACTGTAGAGCATATGCTTTTTTGGGGTCTAACTTCTTTCACTAGCATACTTATTTTAAGAGTCATTCATTCTATTGTTGATCAATATTTCATGTTATTTTATTGCTGAATAGCATTCCATTGTATGGATTTATTTATCTATGCATCTGTTAGTGGGCATTTGGGTTGTTTCCAGTTTTTTGCCATTATGAATAAAGCTACAAAGAACATTCATGAGCAAGCCTTTGTAAAAACATGTGCTTTTATTTCTTTTGAGTAAATTACTTAGGAGCGGAATGGTTAGGTCATTGGTAGTTGTATATCGAACTTCATTGGTAGTTGTATATCGAACTTTGTAGGAAACTGCCAACTGGTTTGCAACTTGGTTAACCATTTTATATCTCCACCAGTAATAGTGTGAAAGAATTTCAACTGCTCAATATCCTCAACCAGAACTTGCTATAATCAGTTATTTTTTTAAATTTTAGGCAGCCCAATAAAAGTGAAGTGATTTTAACTTGTATTTTCCTAATGACTAATGATATTGAGCATGTTTTTATGTGCTTGTCATCTTTATATCTTATTTGCTAAAGAGTCTATTCAAATATTCAATCTAGTTTTTATTGGTTTATTTTCTTATTATTGAGTTTTAAGAATTATTTATATATTGTGGGTGCAAGGCCTTACCAGATATATGCTTTGCAATTATTTTCTCCCTGTTTTTGGTTTATTTATTATCTTAATGTATTTAGAATAGCAGAACTTCTTAATTTTGATGAAGTCCAATTTATTATTGTTTTCTATGATCAATCCTTCCTTTGGTGTTGTACATAAGAAATTTTTGCCAAATCCAATGTCACAAAGATTTTCTTCTATATTTTCTTATATAAGTTTTATAGTTTTTCATTTTATATTTAGGTCTATTATCCATTCAAGATAATATTTTTATATGATGTGGGATATGGATCAAAGTTGATTTTTCACACAAATGTAAATTTGTCTTTTCAATTTGTCTTTCTTGACACCAATACTTGACTCTCTTGATTACTGTAGCTTTTTAATAAGTCCTAAAGTCACCTAATATTAGTTCTTCAACCTTGTTCTTTCTCAAAGTCATTTTGGCTATTCTAGGTTCTTTACATTTCTACATGGATTTTAGAATAAGCTTGTCAGTTTGTATGCAAAAAACCTTGCTGAAATTTTTATTGTGATTACATTGAATCCATAGATCAATTTAGGGAGAACTGACATCTGAGCAAAATTGAGTCTTCGAATCCATAAACATAGTATATTGCTGCATTTGTTTATGTATTTTTAATGTATTTTAGTAATATTTTGTCATTTTCAGCATATAAGCCTTAGATACCATTTGACAGATTTATCCCTAATCATTTCATATTTTTGATGTTACTGTAAATATTACATTTTTGTTAATTACAATTTCTGTATTTTTATTTTCAGTATATTAGAAATGTAATTGATTTTGTTCTTGCTCTTTTTCCCTATAATATTGCTAAATCTTGATTAGCTTTTCTTTGATCCTTTGGGATTCTTTTCCCACATAGGTAATCACATAATCTGAGAATTCGGAGTTTCACTTCTTCCTTCACAATCCGGATGCCTTATATTTCTTATTGTTGCGTATTGCACTGGCTAGAGTCTTCACTACAGTTTTGAATATAAGTGGTAAAAATGAACATCCTTTATTTGTTCATGGTGTTGGAAGAAAAGTATTTAGTCCTTTACCATTAAGTATGATCTTTTCTGTATTTTGTATTCAATAGATGCCTCTTATCAGGTCAAGCATATTCTTCTCCATTCCTAATTTCCTGAGAGTTTTTTGTTTTAAATCAGAAATGAATGCTGAATTTTTCTTAAATGCTTTTGCTCTATCTATTGAGATTAGCACATGGTTTTTCTTTTTCAGCCTGCTGATATGGTCAATTACATGGATTGATTTTTGCCTGCTGGGATTTTGATTGGGATTTTATTAATTCTTAAAAACATAAGGAAGATTAATATCTTTACAGTAATGAGTCCTCCAATTTATGAACCCTGATAATATTTTGTAGTTTTCTGTGTAGGGGTCTTGGGCATTTTTCTTTCCCTTCCTCCTCTATTTTTTCCTTCTATTTCATCTCCTTTCTCTCTTCCTTTTCCTCCTTTTTGATCTCTTTAAGAGTAGCTTGTCTATGTACTTGTTTTAAAATATATCCATATATTTTTGGCACTCATTCCACCAAATGGTGGGATATACGCTCCTTTCTCTTGAATCTGGACCGGACTTAGTGACTTGATTGTAACCAATGCAACACAGCAGAAGTGGTGCTGTGTAACTAACTGTTCAGGCTAAGTCAGAAAAGGCCGGATCTCATCATGGAAATTCTCTTCTAAAATTTGACAGTAAATTATGTTTAGTAATTCAGCCTTTACCATGGTGCACTAGACTCCATAAACATGTTTAAAATAATTTTAAATAGTGTCTTGCTATACCCCTATGTATAAAGATAGGAGTGGGTGAGAAAAAGGGAGTGGAAGCAAACCTCATGAAGAATATATATTTTTATTATAATTCTACATACGGGAAATGAAGACCTAGAGAGATAAGTCACTTGCCCATGTAAAGGGAGAGCCAAAATTCAAGCCTGCAAACTGTACCTGGCTCAGTGCTCTTGTTCTTTCCTCACTATGCTTACTGAAGTGGGCAGAGGACTTCACCAAGGAGTATAACATCAATATGTCATATTTTCCTGGAGGATATTTTATTCAACGGTAATTAATTTAAATTTCAAAATATGCATGATATATTATAGAGCAAAACAAATAATTTGCCATCTTTTAAAAAGAGATAAAAGAATTCAAAGAAATATCATTTTTTTAGAAATATCATTTTTGCAAATGCTTATTTTAGAATGTCACTCCAAAATTATCAATTTATATTTATACTCTCTTTTGGTAAGAATTTTCAAGATTCATTATGCTGTGCCTTATTAGTTTTTTAAATATATTTTATTGATTATGCTATTTTAGTTGTCTTATTTCTCTCCCATCATTCCCCTCAACCCTGCACACCCCCTCCCACCCACATTCCCTTCCTTTAGTTCGTGTCCATGTGTCATAAGTTCTTTAGCTTCTACATTTCCCACACTATTCTTGCCTTCCCCTGTCTATTTTCTACCCACCGTCTATGCTACTTGTTCTCTGTACCTTTTCCCCCTCTCTCCTCCTCCCACTCCCCTGTTGCAAACCCTCCATGGGATCTCCATTTCCATGTCTTTGTTCCTGTTCTAGCTGCTTGCTTAGTTTGCTCCTGTTTTAGGTGTGGTTGTTAATATCTGTGAGTTTGCTGTCTTTTTACTGTCCTATTTTTTATCTTCTTTTTCTTAGATAAGTCTCTTGAACATTTCATATAATAAGGGCTTGGTGATGATGAACTCCTTTAACTTGACCTTATCTGAGAAGTGCTTTATCTGCCCTTCCATTCGAAATGACAGCTTTGCTGGATAGAGCAATCTTGGATGTACGTCCTTGACTTTCATGACTTGGAATACTTCTTTCTGGCCCCTTCTTGCCTGGAAGTTCTCTTTTGAGAAATCAGCTGACAGTCTGATGGGAACTCCTTTGTAGGTGACTGTCCCCTTATCCATTGCTGCTTCTAGAATTCTCTCCTTCATTTTAATCTTGGTTAATGTAATTATGACACGCCTTGGTGTGTTCCTCCTTGGGTCCAACTTCTTTGGGACTCTCTGAGCTTCCTGGACTTCCTGGAAGTCTATTTTCCTTTGCCAGATTGGGGAAGTTCTCCTTTATGATTTGTTCAAATAAGTTTTCCACTTGTTGCTCTTCCTCTTCTCTTTTTGGTACCTCTATAATTCGGATGTGGGGACATTTAAAGATGTTCTTGAGGTTCCTAAGCCTCTCCTCATTTTTTTGAATCCTTGTTTCTTCATTCTTTTCTGTTCATTTGTTTCTTTTTTCCTTCTGGTCCACTCGATTGATTTGAGTGCTGGTTTTCCTCCATCATTATTGGTTTCCTGTGCGTTTTCCTTCATTTCACTTATTATAGCCTTCATTTCTTCATCTAATTTACAACCAAAATCAACCAATTCTATGAGCATCCTGATCACCAGTGCTTTGAACTGTGCATCTGATAGGTTGGCTATCTCTTGCTCACTTAGATGAATTGGCTCCAGGGCTTTGATCTGTTCTCCCATCTGAGCCATTTTTTTTTTTTTTTTGGTCTGGTCACGGCTGTTACATAATGAGGGGCAGAACCTTAGGTGTTCCCCAGGGCAGGGCAGCCCAGTCTCTGGGTTGTGACGCTGTATGTGGGGGTAGGGTCCGAGAGGGACAATGGCACTTGCTCTGTGCTCTCTTGGATTACGTTCCCTTCTGATGCTTTCCCCAAGCAAATTGGGCCCTCCTGGTGCTGATCTCCATGTGGGTGGGATTGTGTATGTTCTAGGAGCCTGTGGGTCTCTCCAATAAACTCTCTTGTGAGGCTGGGAGTCTCTTCTGGCACTTCAACCCCCCTAAGTGTTTTCAATCAGTGCTTTAGGCTGTATTTCCTGGCGCTGGGGCCCTGGGTTGTGCAGTCTCTCTCACTGCCCCTTTTCACCTGGTTTATCTGGGAGTGAATGTGTGACTGCGGTCAGCTGCTTTGTGCGCCTCGCTGGGTCTGCTCGTTGCCTCCCTGTGCCCGGCACTGCCACCTGTGTGCCTGGGGTGTGCCAACTGCTACCTGAGCATCTGGGACCACTAGCCACTGCTTTTTCCTGCTGAGATCCCTCTCTGCTGGCCGCCGACTCTGCCCCTCTTACTGGTCTGGGTGAATTGTTGTCGGACTTCTGTACAATTCAATTTTCTACCTGTTCTGGTTGTTTTATTTTTTGGTTCTAAATTTTTGTTGTCCTTAATTTTGGTTGTTAGAGGAGGCACAGTGTGTTCACCTATGCCTCCATCTTGGCCGGAAGTCTCTACCTTATTAGTTTTGATCCAGCCTAACAATGAAGTGTTTTTGTGCCATGATTTGCAGGGCACTGATTACGCAATTCTAAAAATTACTAAGTCCCTTTTGGTTGTTGGTATATGCCAAACACTGTGCTTATCACTGTTTTTCATTTATACTTACAACATTTCTGCAAGGTAGGCAATACTACATCATATTTTAGGGGAGGCATTTGCTCCTTGGAGAGGCAATTTGCCTATGATTTCACAGACAGAGCAGGAATTCAATGTCAGGTCTGTTTGTCTCCAAGGACTGTGCTCTTAACCCCTAATATTGTTTAAATGAAGGATTTTTGAATTGGAGTTCCTTGTGTAACTCATAGGGTGGGAATATTAGTTGTAGATGTGGGGAATACTTGATCAGGCTCAAGTATTGCCTAATTGTGTATTCCAATGTGGTTGAACCTGGGACCATTCTGCACAAGTTGGATCTCTGATCTCCCTGGATAGAATTTATAATTGCTTTAGAGTGCAATTCTCAGCTCCTCTCTGATTGGCCAGCTTGTTTGCAGTGAGGTACCCTACCTATGCGCACATCTGCTTAGCCATCTGTGGTGTAAAAGGTTGTCAATCATTCTTACCTCAGGGAAACCATGCAAATTTAGTTTTGAAAAATTACTGCCCTGTAGTAAGGTAAAGCAGGATGCCAGTGGTAAAGATATTTTAACATGTCTTACTTTTTAGATGGATTCCTGGATATATGGATCGTAAAATTAGGATTTTAGAGTACATGAATACTCCAGCCTATGAAAGCAGTGTGTTTCATGCCTACTGGATCACTAGGTCATAAGTTTTCCTTCCTAGGACACACTGTATTATCAAGTCTGACAGTCAAGGTTCTCAGACCAAATGAAACCTGTTTTTGGTAGTTGTAATTATGGTAGAGAATGGCAGCTGGTGAAAAGGAGCATAATGAGCCATAACCCTGCTGGTAATTGGCCCCCAGTGCAGTGCAGTGATAAGTCTTCTAGTTGATGATTTATTTTATCTTTTAAAAAGGTGTGAAGCTATTACATGCACCATCCCCTCACTACCTCTATTGTTACCAAGCCAGTGCACTTTGAACAACTCTATCTCCCATATACATCCAATCGATACCCACTGACTTCTCAGGTTGGCTTGAGCCCTGTATCACAAATGTTAAAGGTAAGTGTCCATAGCGGGATTTTATTTTAACTTCTAGTGATGATTCTCAGAGGAACTTGATAGGGTCAAGAAACCTCAGGTTACTTCTCATTCCAGATGCGGTTTGGGCTTATTGGGATGTATTTTTATTATTTCCTGCTACTTTTGTAGACAGAATTCACAGCTTGCAGTTATATAAATGGAAACTACTTCTGGTGACATGATGTGACCTTCCTCTTCAAAACTGGCCCTTGTCCCAGTCTCAGTAAATATGGCTGTCATCTGCCTAGTGGCTCATGCCAGAGCCTTAGGAGCTATCCTGGTACCTTCCACTCCCTCCTGGCTATATTCAGTCCATCACAGAGTCTTTCAGTTTAGTTCTGGAATATCCCCTTAAGTGGCCTCCCTTGGACATCTTGCTCCCCTCTCCAATCAGTGTTCTCCCCACTGTGGCCAGAATGGCATTCTCAAAATGTATCTATTAATGTGTTAATTCATCTCACAAATCTGATTTTAGTGACCACGGTATGTATAAGATGCAGTGGGGAACAAGATAGATAAAGTTCTTCCATCGTGACAATGCAAAATAAATTGTATCAGCCTTCTCTGCCCATTCCCCCTACTCCCAACTTCATATTAAAACATTTCGATAGATTTCTAGTTGTTATTAGGTTACAAACCAAAATCCAATGGATTTCACAATCAGGTCTCCATCCCTCCAGCCTCACCTTTTGTCAACATTTACTTCACTCTAACCAGCTGGCCTTGTCTCTATTCCTTAGTATGCTATCCGCTCTCCCTCTTCAGGGCCTTTGCACACGCTGTACTTTTTGCCAGAACACTTTCAGCCTCCATCACAGACCCTCAGCTCTCAGATCTCAGTTCTAACGTCTCTTACTCGGGGAAGCCTTCTCAGACCCACCAGACTAGGCGATATCTTCGAATTCTATAAAAGTTTCTTTTGTGGCTGTCATCACAGTTACTCTTGGGATTAGTTGATTAATGACTTAATCCCCACAAGTTTAAACACCATGAGTTTTTTGCTCACTGTAGCCAGAGAGGCCAGCATACATCATGGGTAATATGTGTGCAGAATGATATTTTCTAAATAAGTCGTTTGAACAGATGGACTCTTAGAGAGTGGGCCTTCACCGGCTAATCCAGTCTTGGGTTGGCAATATACCGATGGTGTTTGAGAGCACAGGTTCTTGCAATGAACACTCCTAAGAAGCAATTCCATCTCCTCCAATTATTAACAAGTTATTTATCCACCAAGGGCCTGAGTTTTGACACCAATATCACAGGCTGTTATAAGAATTAAATGGAACAATGACAAAAACCACTTAGTGTTGTGATTGGCACTCAATAAGCTCTTGATTTGTGACAGTCAAAAAATAACAATAAATCATTATTGCTTAACGTGGTTTCTGTCTGCCCTCGTAAAGTAACAGTGCTTGGTCTTTCCAGCTGTCAGTTAGTAATACGTAAGCAAAGTGTCCTTCCAGAAGAAGGACTTCAGGAATCCCAAGTGTCATTCCTTCTTAGTAGTTTGGACTCCAACTGAGTAGGATTAGCTGTTGGGGAAGAGACTGCTGCTGTCACCTAATATCTATTTTCTCCTTCTGTTGCTATAGTGGAAGTTTTAAGGACAGGCGCTGACCAGAAGATAGTCCACATTTAGCAACCTTCCTTGCCCTCGGGTGTGTTTGTCTGACTAAGTTCTCACCAATGAGATAGTGTTTGTGCAGTCCTTGGATCTGTCTCCCAGAGACAGCTGGTAGATGTTCCCATCCCTTTTATTTACCTTCCCTTTCCTCCTCCATGTTTATTGGAATTCTGGGATGAAGTCTGCAGCTAGAGCTGCCATCTTGAACTATAAGGGGACCATGGGAGTGGAGGCTGTGCAGGTCAGAGCCACAAGGTAGGTAGAGCCTAGATTCTCAAGGCCTTTTTAGGTTAAAAACCTGTTCTGTGGCTTAGAGCCCCCACACAACTCTGGACTGTCTCTCTCCTAACTTTAACATCAGAGAAAAACAAGCTTCTGATTTGTTCAGGTCACTGTTACAAGAAGTTTCGCTGCAGCCCACACTGAATCTTAGCCAATATAGCTCTGCGGTTTGTAAGACATGAGAGGGACAAGAGTTTTCCTGCCTTCTTCCCAAGTCCTGCGAGGTGGCGATTCTGGTGTCGTTTTCTTCTGAGACTCATAAGCACAATGCAGTGATCTGTCTTTAGTTCTAAAGAGAACAGAAAATTTTTTCTGCACTCTTCCATATCTAGGCTTAAATCAGAGCCCCAGTACTTTATTTAGCTTATCTAGTCATTCAGATACCGAATATTTGTCCATTATTCACCAGGAAGCAGGCATTGTTCTAGGTTCTTAGGGTACATCAACAAACTAAGCAGCTGAACTGAGCTGTATTTGAAAAGATAGATTTTCCTTGTTTCTGAGGATCTCCTTGCTCTCTGCAGGAAAGACAATTGTGTTTCTAGGTGTGATGCAATATATTTTTGGCTTTAGATAGAATTCTATATTTGGTGGGGAGACATACAGTTAACATAGGGATTTTCTTTAGCTTCCACTGTTTGCAAAGACAAATGAAAAATGGCTCTTTATGACTTTTTGTCATCAGAAATTTGGTCATTGTAGGTTGAAAGGAACCATAGCTCATAGGTCATAGATCCTTTCATCATGTCATCTGGGCAGGCTTTCTTCCTTTATCCTTGCCAGAATGTAGACCAGCCTCTTCTGGAGGATAGGGATGGAGAAGCCATGTGCTTACAGCTAAGGCCACCAATCCCAGATGGCTCACTGACACACAGGCAACATGGTTTTCCCTCCTTTAGGTTCAGTTCCTGGTTCTATATGGATGACCTTGGGCCGAAAGTCACTAAAAGAGAGCCACTTCCTGTTGCTCAGCCGCTGCCGGTCCACACCAGGTTCACGCCAGCCCCAGAGGCTGTACTTACCTTAGCATCTTCATACCCAGGGCTAATCTAGGTGACCTACCGTTTGGTTTCTGTTTAATTCTAATAGAACCATTTTTTTCTCCCTTCTTGTTGCCTTCAATTATTATTTATCTGGTAACTAGGATTTATGTGTGAAAAAATTCTGAAATATTTCATTATATTTTCAAGCAGATAGTATCCCTTTTTTTTCCTGGCCTCAGAGAAACTTTGTTTTAGAGGATTCCTGTTCTGTTTTTCAAAAGCATAAGCTGTTGAGTACACTAGGGTTGCTGGAGAGAGGAAGGTTTGTGGTTACTGTGTGCACCTCGACTATATCCAAGATATGACAGAAATCAGGGAAGATGTCTTGTGGAGTGCCAGAGCACACAGCACCAGAGCATCCAGGAGGCTTTAAGTCCCCCAGGTCCTTGAGTGGCGTAGAAGAGGCAGACCAAGGAGCCTGATGGGACCAAATGGGTAGATGCAGAACAATTTAGAAGTGACCCCTGTGGGAGGATGACAAGTGACAAGAGGCTTCACCACTGCAGGACACCCTCTATGACTTTAGGTCTGGCACAGTGTTAGAGAGTGTGCACGGGAGGAACCCAAAGAATAAGCCCAGTTGGATGGAAGCTTGCAGTTGAAATTAAGGTGAACTATACAAAATCAAAGTGTGTGTCATTTATTGCATGCCTGTGTTTGTATCCTGACATGGAGTATAGTGAGTAAGAGCATGGGCTCAAAACTGGCTTTCCTGCTTACTGGCCGTGTGGCTTTGGACAAATTAGTTAATAATAATGGTAAGTGGATCTCAGTTTTCTCATGTGTACAATGGGGCAGCGTTTACTTCATGTATTTATTGTGAGAATAAAATTATTTAATTACACAGTGCTTGGCACATAGTAAGCATTCTATGTATTAGTAGTTATTAAGAAGATCTGTTTATGAATGATGGGCTTTTTTTCTGTTGGTTATATTCTTATTTATAGATTTTTTAGTAACAGAGGAAAAAACTTTGGAAAAGAAATTTAAAGCTATAGTATTAGAAAAACATTGATCACTGAAAAGCAAAAAAATGAACAATCTTTGAGATGATTTCAAAAAAACTTAGGAAATAGCACTGATTTCAGCCCTGGCCCGTTGCCCAGTGGTTGGAGCATTGTCCTGTAGCTGAAAGGTTGCAGGTTTGATTCCCTAGGACACATTCCTGGGTTGTGGGTTCATCTCCAGTCTGGGTGTTGGCACATGTGACCCCCGGTCCCAACATGTATGGACCAGCGTGGATCCCCAGTCTGGGTGTGTAGGAAGTAACCAACTGCTGCTTCTCTTAAATGGATGTGTCTCTCTCTCTCAAAGCAAATGAAAATGTCCTTGGGTAAGGATAAAAAAATAGCATTGAGTTCACAGAAATTTCACATTCTCTTAGAAAATCTTTTGGTTTGTGGCCTGACTGGTGTAGCTCAGTGGATTGAGCGTGGGCTTGTGAACCAAAGGATCGTGGTTCGATTCCCAGTTAGGGCACATGCCTGGGTTGCAGGCCAGTTCCCAGCAGGGGATGCACAAGAGGCAACCACACATTGATATTTCTCTCCCTCTCTCTTTCTCTTCCCCTCTAAAGATAAATAAATAAATAAATAAATAAATAAATAAATAAATAAATAAATTGAAGATCCTGTGAGTGCTACTAAAGGTTGAGAAGCATATTCTTTAAAAAAGAAAGAAAGAAAGAAAATCTTTTGGTTTGTGGACTGACTCCCAACAAACTGAGCCACATGGGCCAGGGCAGAAAAATCTTTAATTTGGTACTGTTAAGGAGAACCTGTTATAAACAGTTCCATGTGTTGTAACATCCACATTTGTTTGATTTATGGCCAAACATTGAAGAAGCTGCTCCCTATTCCCTTTGCAAACTCACTCAGGATACACCCCCTCAAGACCCCATCTTCCACAGACACCCTTGTCTCCTGGTCTTGGGGATTTTTAGTCAGAATCTGCTGCCTGTGTTTTGGTAATATGGAATAAATACCAATAAATCCTGTGGCTATGTTGATTACTCCCAAAACCTCCAATGTGGTCAGGAGAACACTTCAGTTATGTCCTGCCTTTTAATTCAGTGCTTACAAAGTCTAGATCATGACTTGTAAACCCTTGTTTCCTATTTAAATTCTTAGCCTGATGCACAAGGGAAGGACATCTCAAACTTTATAGCGCATATGAACCACCTGGGGGCCTTGTTAAAGTATGGGTCCTGATGCAGTAGGACTGGGGTGGGCTTGAGATTCTACATTCCTGCATAACAAGCCCCCAGGTTGTGCCCAGGCAGCTGACCGCAAATGCGTAGCCAGGACCTAGGTTCTCACAATGGAAACCCACCAATGGCAGTGTTGTGAGGGTCTATGACAGGTTACCAAGGGAATCTGTTGATTCTCCTTTTCATGCAGATCTTATGCTTTGGATACGTAAGAACACAACAGGAATTTTTTTAGATGCAGCTTTCTTTGGAGGCTGGACTGACTAAATGACCTCTGACAGGTACTACTCTCTCTGAAGTTTTGTGATTAGATTGCAGACTGTTGTGTGATATATTTGCTTCCATAAGCATTCATGTGCCCAAATGGTATATATGGTATTCCACCAGGTTGTTGGATTAATGTTTTTGAAAGGACCGAAAGTTGTTTATTAAAGTCTGTGCTATTTCTTATACTATTATATAAATAAATTTATTCATATAAAACAGACCAGACATCTGGAGTTCAAAAATAGTTACTGTTAATAAAGTCAGAGATATAGTAAAGGGTGTTTTGGGTGTTGAAATTTAAAAATCTTTATGAATAACACAGTCTGTTAACTTGCATCCAAAAAGAACAGCAGAGAGGACGCAAGACTGAAAGTATGAAGATAGGAAGGTGTCACAGGGGTACATTTTAGGAAACTGTACCTTCACCTCTAACCACCTTTCAGGTGACAGCCAGCTCATAGGCACCAGAAATTCATAATAAAAATTAAATGACCCAAAAGGCACAAATAAAAATGTTAATGTAACTATAACAACAACATTATATAAGGTTAAAAACCTACTTAAAGGTTTTTAACTTTTATTAAAAGGTTAATAAAACTTAACCTTTCCTAACCTTTCTTCCAAAATGTGTAAAACTTCCAAAATGTGTAATACACAAATTCATCACACAACCATTCAGCTTAAATTTACCACTAAAAACTGTATGAAATACTCTTCCTAGTAATAGATTCATGCCAACATTAATTCGTAGGGTAGCATGTACTACTACAGCACCCAAAGAGATTAACAGAAAACAACTCATTACCAAAACCTAGGGGAAAGATTTTAGAGATAGTGAAATAATTTATTGCAGACCTTATTCACTATCAAGAAACTCTTTCGTTCATTGTCTTATAGCCATACTGTCTCACAGTCTTAAAGGAAATACAATAAATTCACTTTCTTTTACTTAAACAGTATTTAACACATGTGGCAGTTAGGAGTATTCCTTTTACTTCTTTTTCTTTTGTTTCATTTCTTTCTTTTTTCAAAGATATTATTCATTCATTTTTAGAGAGAGGAGAAAAGAGGGAGCAAGAGAGGGAGATAAATATAGATGTGAAAGAGAAACATTGATTGGTTCTCTTTCACATCTGTCACATACTCATCTGACCTCCGAATGAACCTGCAACCCAGGTATGTGCCCTGACCAGGAATCAAATTGGTGACCTCTCACCTTGTGGACGATGCCCAGCCAGCTGAGCCACACTGGCCAGGGCTCATTTATTTTTTCTTTTCTTTTTTTTTTTTTAAGGATAAATCACTCTCATGAGACTAAGATTCGAACATTTCAAAGCTCAATTGATTTTCTGCAATTATTCAAAGACATTAGGCCATACAATAGCATCTGTACATCCTTCCAAGTCTGGAACACAGAATTGATAGAGGACACTTACTAGCTTAAAATGTATTTCGTCAGTATGAATCTATGAAGAAAACATCCTCCTGGAATTACATTCAGGAAAGCAAATTCAGGATTCCATGTTTCTAGAACATATACCATGCAACACCATCCAAAAAGAGCAACAACAAAATGCTGAGTCAGAAAAAGCTCTTTAAAATTTGGAAGTAGTAATTAGGAAATGTCAATCTATATTAAATAATAGATGTCATAATTTTTTCTTATTTGGAAAATATCACCCAAAGTGGAGAGCGTAATTAGTTGTGAACTGCAAAACGCCCCATCCTTGGTCTAACTGGTCACCATTCTGAAGATCACCATGTGTCTCCAGGTATCAGATTACTCATTGCTGAAATCCATCCTCACTAGGGTACCCTGGAGTCATTGTTTTATGTGGCTCACAGGAAATTGTCTAAATAAATCCATAGATGCTCCTTTATTTTAGCATATAAAAGAGCTTACTATGTCTCTGTTGCATACAGTAGTCTGTCAATCAAATACTTAAAAAATCATTTTATAGGCAAGGTTTATGAATGACTTGAAAGTTAAACTAGTAATTTCTAGAACACTTCTAGAACACTGTAGTGTTTTTATGCTATTAGAGCTATTCCAAACACATTTAGAGTTTTCCAAGAAGCTATAAAAACAAGAACAAACATAAAGATATATAAGAATTTTTGCTATAAATGCTTCTTTACCAATTTTGGGTCATAAATTAATTGAGAAAAGCATCCTAAAAATAATGGTAGAAAGGATAAAGTACTATTTTCAGATAATTCAAGTATCAGTTTGGTGTGCGTGTCAGTTACCAGTTGCTTCCCCTATGATTTCATGTCCAAAGTGCTATATCTTACTGTGCATTGATATTTACAAACCTATAAAATCAACCTGTTAAAGGAAATCTTTTTCAGATGGTGAATTTGTCTTTAGTAACTTGAATGCCTTTACTATTTTGATAGAACCAAACAAAACTTTTTGAAGTACATTTCTGACAGTTTCTGATTCATTTCTTTTTGATCTATTGAGGCTGGTAGCAAAATTTAGAACAAAATAGGTTTTCATGTTTCAAAAGAAGAGGAGAGGCAAGGAGCACAGAGATGGAAGGTACAGAGTTGCTATACCCCAGAGCTGTCCTTGCTCTGTGCTGAGATCATCTCATGCTCTACTCCCATCCCCCTGAGATCAGGGCAGCTGCTTTAGTTGGTTGGGGAGCTGGACTCTGAGGAGTGTTCAAAATCTTTGCTTGGTACTTGGTTGTACTGAGTCTTTCTTTCTCATAGAGAAATGCATGGTTATTTTTATTTGGCTGACAAATATTCATTGTATATATTTAAGGTATATAATGTAATATATCAATATATATATATATACATTGTGAAATAATTCTCCCAATTAAACTGATTAACCTATCCATTACCTCACTTGTTTACCCTATTTTTTTCCCACTTTAAAATCATTTTTAGGAGTTCCAGTCAAGATGGAGGCATAGGTAGAAACATTCACTTCCTCATATAACTGAAGAAGGACAACAACCAATTTAAAAATAATAAACAACCAGAACTGCCAGAATAGCAAACTGCATGGAACTCCAACAACCAATGAGTAAAAGAAACATTCATCCAGACCAGCAGAAGGGGCCAGAGATGGGCAGCCTGGTGGGTTGAGAGGACCCGTGTCATGATGTGGACTGTGGGTAAGGAGGGGCTGGCTCACTGGGAAACTAAAGAGTCAAAACCTCTAGCAGTAAAATACTGTGGGGGTTGTGAAGGTGGGAGAAACTCACTGTCACAGAGGATAGTTTGTTGGAAAGTGGGGCTAGAGCAGAGCGAGTAAGCAGCCTTGTTCCCTCTCTGACCCCTCCCCAACAAATAGTGCCACAGCTCAACCAAGAGGGTTGGCCTGCCCTGGCAAATACCTAGGGTTCCGCCCCTTACAACTTAACAAGTGCACGGAGACAAAGAAATATGGCCCAGATGAAAGAACAGATCAAACTCTAGAAAAAGAGCTAAGCAACAAGGAAATAAACAACCTATCTAATATAGAATTGAAAACTTTGGTAATCAGGATCCTCATAGAATTGATTGACCTCAGTTGCAAAGTGAAGGAAGAAATTAAGGTTACACAAAGTGAAATAGAGCAAAATATACAGGGAACCAACAGTGAAGGGAAGGAAACCAGGACTCAAATCAACAATTTGGAACAAAAGGAAGAAATAAATATCCAACTGGAACAGAATAAAGAAATAAGAATTCAAAAAAATGATGAGATGCTTAGGAACCTCCTGGACAGCTTTAAACATTTGAACATCTGAATCTGAGGGCTGCCAGAAGGAGATGAAGAAGAGCAAGAAATGAAAACTTATTTGAACAAATAATGAAGGAGAAGTTCCCCAATCTGGCAAAGGAAATAGACTTCCAGGAAGTCCAGGAAGGTCAGAGAGTCCCAAAGAAGTTGGATCCAAGGAGGAACACACCAAGGCACATCATAATTAAGTTAATCAAGATTAAAGACAAAGAGAGAGTCTTAAAAGCAGCATGAGGAAAGGAGTTACGTACAAAGGAGTTCCCATAAGACTATCAGCTGATTTCTCAAAAAGAAATCTTGCAGGCACAAAGGGTTTGGAAAGAAATATTTGAAGTCGTGAAAGGCAAGGACCTCCATCGAAGATTACTTTATCCAGCAAAGCTATCCTTTAGAATAGAAGGGCAGATAAAGTGCTTCCCAGATAAGGTCAAGTTAAAGGAGTTCATCATAATCAAGCCCATATTATATGAAATGTTAAAAGGACTTATCTAAGAAATAGAAGATCAAAAACTATGAACAATAAAATGACAACAAACTCATAACTATCAACAACTGAACCTAAAAAAACAAAAACAAAAAGTAAGCAAACAATAGAACAGGAACAGAATCACAGAAATGAAGATCACAAGGAGGGTTATCAACAGGGAAAGGGAAGGGGAGAGTGAGTAGGAAAAGGTACAAGAAATAAGAAACATAACTGGTAGGCATAAAATAGACAGCGGTAGGTTAAAAAAATAGTATAGGAAATGGAGAAGCCAAAGAACTTATATGTACAACCCATGGACATGAACTAAGGGGGGTGATGCCAGAGGATGGGAGGGTGCAGGGCAGAGGGGGCATAAAAGGGAGAGAAAAATTGGGACAACTTTTTTGTTGTAATAGCATAATCAATAAAATATACTTTAAAAATAATATTTTTATTTTTTAATTAGAGTTGATATACATTATTATATTAGTTTCAGGTGTATGCCCAGTGACTGATATTACATAACTGATTAATCATCCCAACAAATCTATACCTATCTAACACCATTTGTAGTTATTAGAATATTACTGACCATATTCCCTATGCTGTACTTTATATCCTCATGACTATTCTGTAACAACCAATTTGTACTTAATCCCTTTATCTTTCTCACTCATCCTCCCACCCCTACCCCCATGTGGCAACCCATAAAACATTCTCTGTATCTCTGATTCTGTTTCTGATCTTCTTAATCATTTATCTTCTTTTTTAGATTCAATTGTTGATAAATATGTATTTATTGCCATATTATTGTTCATATTTTGATTCTTTTTTCCCTTCTTTTTCTTAAAGAAGACCCTTTAACCTTTTTTAGTGATACTGGTTTGGTGGTGATGAGTTCCTTTAGGTTTTTCTAGTCTGAGAAACTCTTTATCTCTCTTTTGCTTCTAAATGATTTCTAAATGATCATCTTACTGGGTAGTCTTGGTTGTAGATCCTTGTTTTTCTTTTTCTTTTTAAAATATATTTTATTGATTGTACTATTACAGTTGTCCCATTTCCCCCGCTTCATTCCCCTCCAACCTGTACACCCTCTCCCACCTACATTCCCCCTCTTTAGTTCATGTCCATGTGTCATAAGTTCTTTAGCTTCTACATTTCCCATACTATTCTTACCCTCCCCCTGTCTATTTTCTACCTACCATCTATGCTACTTGTTCTCTGTACCTTTTCCCCCCTCTCCTCTTCCCACTTCCCTGTTGCTAACCTATGTGATCTCCATTTCCATGTGATCTCCATTTCTGTGGTTCTGTTCCTGTTCTATTGTTTGCTTAGTTTATTTTTGTTCTTGTTTTGGGTGTGGTTGTTAATAATTGTGAGTTTGCTGTCATTTTACTGTACATTTTTTTATCTTCTTTTTCTTAGATAAGTCCCTTTAACATTTCATATACAGGCTTGCTGATGATGAAATCCTTTAACTTGACCTTATCTGAGAAGCACTTTATCTGCCCTACCATTCTAAATGAAAGCTTTGCTGGATAGAGCAAATCTTGGATGTAGGTCCTTGCCTTTCATGACTTGGAATACTTCTTTCTAGCCCCTTCTTGCCTGTAAGATCTCTTTTGAGAAATCAGCTGACAGACTTATGGGTACTCCTTTGTAGGTGACTGCTTGTCTTGCTGCTTTTAAGATTCTCTCCTTATCTTTAATCTTGGCTAAGGTAATTATGATGTGCCTTGGTGTGTTCCTCCTTGGGTCCACCTTCTTTGGGACTCTCTGAGCTTCCTGGACTTCCTAGAAGTCTATTTCCTTTGCCAGATTGGGGAAGTTCTCCTTTATTATTTGTTCAAATAAGTTTTCCACTTGTTGCTCTTCCTCTTCTCCTTCTGGTACCCCTATAATTCGGATGTTATATGTTAAAGATGTCCTGGAGGTTACTAAGCCTCTCCTCACTTTTTTGAATTCTTGTTTCTTCCTTCTTTTCTGTTTGGTTGTTTGTTTCTTCCTTCTAGTCGACTCTATTGATTTGAATCCCAGTTTTCTTCCCATCACTATTGGTTCCCTGTACATTTTCCTTTATTTCACTTAGTGTAGCCTTCATTTTTTCATTTAATTTGTGATCAAATTCAACCAATTTTGTGAGCATCACCAGTGCTGATCACCAGTGCTTTGAACTGTGCATCTGATAGGTTGGCTATCTCTTCTTCTCTTAGTTGTATTTTTTCTGGAGCTTTGATCTGTTCTTTCATTTGGGTCATTTTCTTTGTCTTGACATGCCTATTACGTAGTGAGGGGAGGAGTCTTAGGTGTTTGCCTGGGTGGGTCAACCCAGTTGCTGCGTTGTGATGCTGTATGTGGGGCAGGGGTCCAAGAGGGAACAATGGCGCTTGCTCTGCTTTCTGTTGGATTTCAGTCACTTCTGCTGCTTCCCCCAAGCAAACTGGGCCCTTCTGGTGCTGATTCCCATGTGGGTGGGTTTGTGCACATTCTGGAACCCTGTAGGTCTCTCCTGTGAGGCTGGAGTCTCTCCTGGCACTTTTTTGATACATTCATGCAACCTCCTTCCACTTCATCTGTAAATGAAATTACTTTTGTCAGGAGATAAGTATGGTCCTGTGCTGAGATACTAACATATGCAGTAGTGACAGTCCAGTGTCTCAGACATGAGAGATGTTCCATAAATTAAAATATAGCACTTGCAAGTACACTACAGTTCTTCCAAGTGATCCTCAGAATTGCTACATAAATCTCAAAAGCCTAATCAGCCTTGTGAGAAAGTAGCAGTTTATTTAAACATGATTTTGGAGGTGCTAAAATGGTTCCCACACATCTTACTACCTCCCCATTACCTTTATTCTCCCTAAAGAACAATTCCTTTGAGTTCTAAAGCCTTTTTGGTCCTTAGAATACTCCTTATTAAAATGCACCTACCACTGGGGCCTCTGTTGGCTGATAAATAGAGGAAATACTTATCAGCTGGTGTTTCTACTGTGACAGCTGGCAAAGAATAACATTCTCCAGGAACAAGATATGGGACTTCTGCCCTGGGGTGACTGTACAGCTTGGCATGCAGTAGTGTGGAGGGAGAGAAACAAAGACCAACCCTGCCTATTTCACAATATTGCCCAAGGGCAGCCCTGTTAACTGATTTTATCATTAAGATAACTTGCTTGACAATTTCAAATCCTATGACATGCTACTAGGTAATACTCAGTACTCTTTTCAGGCTACTGGTTAATTACTGCTTCAGGGTACTGAATGGTGTACCATTTGACTGGACGATGGACTACAGTTTCCTTATGAACACAGCTCACTCCAAAGGAATTGTTTTACACTTTAGTAGAGTCAGACTCAATAATGTCTATCTTTTACAGGTCCACTGGAAGCTAAATTTGAGCCAAGTTATTCCACATATGTGTCCCCCCAAAATAACATGTCCTATGACTATAGTGACAACTGTTACCTCTACTATACAAAGGCATTTACCCACATACTCTAAATTCTAAAACAAAAGCTTGCAAGCTAACTGGTATTATGTCCATTTTGCAGATACTGAAATTGCAACTAGAGAAACACAAAACTACTACAGAAGAGAGTTTGAACTTGCTGACAGGACCAACCATGTCCCCACACTCTGCACTGCCTATCTACAAACAGGGGTCTTGTATTTTTATTATTTAGAACTTCTGAACAACTTCGTCACTGTCATCAGACAATATTGAGGGCCTGCAGGTCATCAACCAAACAGAGCACAAAGAAGCAGCGCCTTAGGGAACACACAGATGACTTGGGCATCCCTAAAAGATGATTAATAATTCAGGATAATATACATGATTGCTTAAAGAACAATACAAACAATAAGGGTTCCAAAAGTTTTTGATCACTAAAACCTAAGATGAACAATATTGTATTACTTTCAGGTGTACAATCCCAGGATTAGGCATTTATATAACTTACAAAGTGATTATTTCCTCAATAAATCTAGTAGCTATCTGACACCATACATAGTTATTACAGTATTATTGACTGTATGCTCTATGCTGTACTTTACATCCCCATGACTATTTTGTAACTGTAACTTAAATGTTAAAGTAAATAAAAATAAATCAAATTTTTTTCTAAATTAAAACTTAAAAAAAGGAGAGAAGTGGCCTACACATTCAAATGTCCCTTAGAGCAGCGGTCCCCAGCCTTTTTGGCACAAGGGACCAGTTTTGTGGAAGACAATTTTTTTCACAGACAGGGATAGGGGATGGTTTCAGGATGATTCAAGGGCACTACATTCAATCTCACCTCCTGTTGTGCAGCCCGGTTCCCAACAGGCTCAGACCAGTACCAGTCTGCAGCCTGGAAGTTAGGGACCCCTGCCTTAGAGGTCAAGTATGACAATATCTTTTTTTCAAAAAAAAGAACTATAATGATCAGAATAAAGGATATGTAAAATATCCTTTATTAGGTATCCTTTAGTAGGTATCCTACTAATTGTTAACTGTTAACTACCCTATACCCACCTATGTGAGAGAAGTATGTGTTTATTTATTTCACTTTTTTATCCAGTCGTAGGGATTTCTCTGCTTTGCTTTCTCCTGCCTCCCTTATGTCTTTCTCTTTGATTCTGATGTGTAAAATAAGTGGCACTTGTCAGTTTGGCTCAAATAACCTCATAAAAATTCTTACAGGTTTGGATGTTTCTTATGTCAACACTCAAAACATTATGAACAATAACTGTCAGCCAAGTATTTTATTTAGAGGTAAATATTATTCAACAGGGTGAGCGCACACACACACACATGCACACACACAAAACTGAGACAAAGACTCAGAATTCACAAAGAGCCACAATTATTCACTTTTGCTGAAAGAACTACTAAAAAAATGTAGTTTAGAAAGAAGAAAACTGAAGCCAAAATAAATGAATGGGATGCAAAATGCAATGAAAAGCGATAAAATTGGTAGATGTGTAGGTAAATCTGAACAGGTATTAACTGTGTAAAACAATAATAACAATAATTGACTTGAGGGAATACAAACAAGGTAAAATTAAAATAGTGGACAGCTTCTCTTTAAGAGAATGTATGCAGTTATTTACACCTAAAATGATATAATGCCTAGGGTCTTCTTAAAAATATCTAATGGCAAGTGGAGGGCATGGGGAGAAATGAACATATATGAATAAAACAGGATGGGAATATACTAATAATTATTGAAGCTGAGTGAAGAGTATATTGGATTAATTATATTTTCTCTATGCTTTTGTGATTATGTGGAAAATTGCATTATGAAAACTTTAAAATAAGATACTAAAAACAATAAAATATAAGAAGGAAGGGAGGGCTAGGGTCCAAGCATTTTCTGTCCTGCTATGTTTTGGGAGGGGTAGAGAAATACTGATTACCTTTAGACTTTGTTAAGTCAAGAGGGGTATGTTACGAATGTAAAGGTAACCACTAAAAGAATAAATTAAAATGTATAACTTCCAAAACACTAAAGATAATAAAGGAATTAAAAAGCCATCAAAATAGTAGATGGTAGGGGGAAAACAGCATCAGAAGAAATACATGATCTATACAAGACACAAAGTAAGGTGTCAGGAATAACCGACACTAATAATTGTAAATGTAAATAGACTACCTATTAAAATGAGAAGATCTTTATCTGGATTTTAAAATAAATAATTCCAGTTATGGGCTGGTAGAAGAGGCCACAGAAAGGTTGAAAATAAAAGGCAAATAGGTAACAGCATTAATTTATTTTATAATAGATATCAAGGCAAAACAAATTATTAGAGATACAAAGAGACATAACATAATGAGAAAAAAATTGTTTAGGCTAAAAACCTGAAGTCATCCTTGGCGTTCTATTATTTTGCATTACAAATCCTAACCATTAGCAAATTCATTTGGCTTTATCTTCAAAAGAAGTTTCCAGAGCCAAACAGCTTCCCTCTACCTCCACCTCTATCATCTTTCCCTTTCATTATGATAATGGCCCCCTGATGGTCTCCTGTTTCTGTTCTTGCTCCTCTTAAGTCTATCCTCAACTCAGCAGCTTAAATGATCAATTACAAATATAAGGCACATCATATCATCCCTTTGCTCAAAACGTCCCAGTGAATTCTCATTTCACTCAAAATAAAAATCCAAAGTGATTTAGAGAGAAGGCAGCAGAAAGTTAGAATAAAAATCAGGAGCTTCAAAAATACATATGAAAGCAATAGGGGCTAGAACTTTCCAGCAGTGAAGTTGTATTTCTTTCTTTTTTTAAAATTTGATCTTTATTGTATTTTTTTCCATTATCATTTAGTCCCCTTATATTCCCCTCCAATAGCAATCCCCACACTGTTGGCCATGTCCATGAGTCCTTTTTCCTTTTTGCTCAGTCCCTCCACCCTCTCACCTCCCCCCGCACTAGCTGTCATCCTGCTCTCCGTCTATAAGTCTGTCCCCATATATCTTGTTAGTGTAGTTTCTTCATTAGATTCCACATATGAGTGAAATCATATGGTGTTTGTATTTCTCTGACTGGCTTATTTCACTTAGCATACTGTTCTCCAGATCCATCCATACTGTCATAAAGGATACATCAAACTGAAAAGGTTTTGAACAGCAAAAGAAATCATCAGCCAAATAAAAAGACAATCCATAGAATGGGAGAGTTTATTTGCTGATACATCTGATAAGGGGTTAATATCCAAAATTTATAAAAATCTTATAAAACTCAACACCAAAAATAAACAAACAACCCAGTTAAAACATGGGCAAATGACCTGAATAGACACTTCTCCAAAGCAAATATACAAATGACCAATACACATATAGAAAGATGCTTGATATCACTAATCATCAGAGAAATGCAAATTAAATTGCAATGAGATATCACTTCACACCTGTCAGAATGGCTATCATCAATAAATCAACAAACAACAAGTGATGGAGAGGATGTGGAGAAAGGGGAATCCTTTACATTATTGGTGGGATTGCAGATTGGTGCAAACACTGTGGAAAGCATTATGGAGATACCTCAAAAAATTAAAAATGGATCTGTCTTTTGACCTAGTGATCCCAATTCTGGGAATATATACAAAGGAACTCAATATACTAATTCAAAAGAACATAAACACCCCTATGTTCATTGCAGTGATATTTATAATCACCAAGATAATGAAAGCAGCCCAAGTATCCATCAGTAGATGAGTGGATAAAACAACTATGGGACATTTATGTAATGAAATACTACTTGGCCATAAAAAAGAAGATTTTACCCTTTGCAACAGTATGGATGGAACTTATGCTAAGTGAAATAAGTCAGTCAGAGAAAGACAAACACCATATGATTTCACTCATATGTGGAATCTAATGAACAAACTGAATTAACAAGGAAAATGGGGACAGACTCACAGATAGAAAGCAGGATGACAGCTACGTAATGGGGAAGGGTAGTGGGTAGAGGGATGGAACAAAAAGGACTCATGGACATGGACAGCAGTGTGGTAATTGCAGGTAGGGAGAAGGATATAATGGTACTAAATGGTAAAAGAAAAAATACAATAAAAATTAAATTAAAAAATAAAATAAAAATAAAAAGATACCATTTACAATAATATATAGAGATTATTAGGTCTCTATGTACCCAACATAAAAACTATCTATAAATAACTCAAAATTAATACATGTATTTTAAATAAATCTAACAAAAATATAAATAAAAATTATATAACATTTATTTCTAAAAGATGTAAAGACCTAAATTGGTAGAAAAATATACCAGAGTCATGAATCAGACTTAAAGATGGCAATCATTCACTGCAAATTAATCTATAGATTCAATGCTATAAATTTACAAAACTTTTCTCAGAACTTGGCTACCTATTGCTTAAATTCATAGAGGAAAGTGCCAAGACTAGATAAGAACCTTTGAAAAAAAATAATTACAAGAGCTCTCACCCACAACATACTAAAATGGACTATAAACACTACAATGAGTTAAATAGGGTGGCGCGGATACAGTGATAGCTTCCATTTATTCCATGGATAGGCTTTTAGGCTATTTTTATGCACATATTAAATTAGATTTATTCATAATATACCTGTAAAATACAATTTCGTCAATAACCAGGAAAATACAAACCAAGGAGATACAATTTTTAACCCATGCAGATGGGAAATCTTTTTAGTGAAATACCTAAAGCCATGCTAGAGATGTTAGGAAATAAATGATTTCTTTTGTCCAGTAGCAGTGAGGTTCTCAAGTTAATGCAATCTGTGCATAAAGCAGTTTGACAACACCTAGAAGAGAGGGATACAGGTATGTGCCATGAGCCGACAATTCCACTCGTACAGCCACAAGGTGATGCGAACATGGGTGTTCATAGGAGCACTGCTGGTTAGATGTGGAAACAACCTAACTGTCCCTCGTCAGAAAAAAAAAAGATACATTGACCTTTTTACATGATGAAATATTATGTAGGCACTTACATGAAGAGAGTACCATGTGAATAAATCTTTATAAACAATGTTAAAAGGAAAACTATAAAATTGTGAAAAGGATATATACAATATGATGCTATTCATGTGAATTGTTCTTATTTTTTGTTTTCAGGAGTTTTTTTTTTCTTTTTTATTGTTGTTCAATTACAGTTGTCTCCATTTCACCCTCTTTTCTCTCCCCCTGCCCTGCCCACCCCCATGTTCATATCAAGTTTTAAAAACATGCAAAGTAAAGCATATATTGTTTTAAGAATCATGAGTAATAAATATAAATAAGATGGATAGGAATGCTAGACATCAAATTCAGGAAAGAGGCTAACTCTGGGAAGACAAGGTGTGGAATGGGTGGGAGCTAGGTATGTATAGATAGATATAGATGGTATAGGCTATAGATAGCTATAGACATAGGTAGACATGGCACTTGTTTATGAAAGAATGAGGAATATTAGGCAAATTTGGCAAAAAATACATTTTTTATTAATCTCAGTAATGGGCATATAGACATTTACATATTTTTCTATAGATTTCTATTATGTTGGAAGTGTTTGTTAATTTGAATTTTTTGAGTTGTAGCTAGAATCATCTTTGGCATTAAAAAATGTGTTTTCCTCAGTGTTTTATTGAAATCTCAAAGGGAAAGAGTCCATTTGAAGGCTTTCCTTTGTCTCTTAAGCTAAGGCTTATCTACTTAAATGCTATTTTGGACCCCAGGCACCTGCACCATTGCTCAGCATCATCATCCAATTTTCCCTTTCCTTCATTGCTTCAAAGTTGTATTGAAATGCAGGATATAAACATGACAATCGTGACCAGATCTTAGATACTCTTCTTAACAACAAAGCAAATTTAAAAAAAAAATTAGGCATAGAACCCATTTAGAAAATTAAGGCATGACTACACATATCCTCACAACATTCTAAGTGTCCCTACACAAGGCTTCTAGTCCAACTGCCTTCATACACCTTAACCATTTCTCCAGCTGTTATTGAAGGCACGATTGGCTTCCTTCTTAGCTGTGAAGGGGGTATAAATACATAGCTCCCAAGGTTCACTGCTGTCTTCAGAAAGTATCATCCAAATTCTAATTCTCTTTAGCTTAGGAATTTCTTTTTCTAAGCTCAGAGTTTTTCGAGATTGTGACAGTCATTAGGTTAAATGTCGGGGCTGCTTGACACTAAGGGACCACCGTAGCCAAAAGGGAAAGCCTATTATTTGTCTAATTAGGTAATAAAAGGTCTAAATTCCAAACAAGAGAGTTTGGATCACAGGAACACTGAACAGCAGATCTGAATCTGCTTAGCTGTAAATGACTGACTCAAGAGAAGCAAATATGTATGTAAAGTTTCATCGTATTTCTATATGTATCTGAAAGCTCAGCTAGCAGTCAACACAATCAGTGGCGGATATGTGAGTGATAAGAATAAGCCATAAAACTAGTACTTTTAACCATTACATAAACTTAAAAAAATCTAGATTTGTCTACACAGTGCAACAAATTGATTATTTTAACACAATAGCGTATTTCAAAAAGCTGTCCAAGTACTTGTTTTAACTTATTGTTTGTATTGAATCGGCGAGGTCTTCTTTTTTCCTTTTTTTAAACACTACACACTAAATAGGCCATTTTGACAACATCATAGGTAGACAAAGCAATGACCTTGCTTTATGTTAGACTGATACAGTATGTATGACCTATGTTTGCTTACATTCTTCAGAATTTCTAAATCAGTCAGCATGTACATTTCTGAGTGAATATCCTATATTACAATTTCTCTTTGCACTATATAACTTCCCCAAAGCTAGCATGACTTATCAAATAACAGCACCCTTCATAAAAATCCAGCTTCATAGAAAAATGACAAAGTGTTCAACTACCTGTTGGACCTTTGTCAGAAGACAAAGTTGACCTTGAAAGTCTGTTGTACATATTTCTCCCTAAATTAGACTAATTCACAAATAGTATAATTTTTTCAGGTTTTTAACAGCAATAATCCAGCTGGAATATTGAGTAAAAACCAAGAGGATTTATAGCAAGGCCAGTGCTGCTTGAAAACAAAGCTTACTAGGCTAAGTGAAATGCTATCTGTTTGTTTAACATGTGTTGAAAAAATGTCAGAGACTAATTATATTTTCTAATAATTTTGATTTGAATTTGCATACATGAATCAATAACAGCTGCAGGATATGTTTCAATATAGTGCTGGTGTGACTTTTTAAAATTCTTGCTCAAGGATATATTTATTGATTTTAAAAAGAGAGGAGGGGGGAGAGAGAGAGAGAGAAACATCCGCGTGAGAGAGAGACACTGGTCGATTGCCTCCTGTATGCACTCTGACCAGAGATCAAACCCGCAACCTATATATGTGCCCTGACAGGGAATCGAACCCAGGCCATTTCAATGTGTGAGACAGTGCTCTAAGCAACCAAGCCATGCCAGCCAGGGCTGATTTTTTTTTTTTTTTTTAACCTTTGCAATTGCCAGAGAAACTTACACCTGGCAATTTACCCTTGTTTACCTTGTATTATTAAGCAAAAATCAACAGGCTTTCCCCCAAAGTTTGCTCTTTCCCCTTGAATTTTCCAGTGAGTATAAACCTGACTTTTCACTGCTCCCATGCTTTACCCAGACTGTTCCCTGCAGGGCATGTTTCACTTCATCCCTTCTCTTCATCTAGCTCATCCCTAAAGTTCCATCAAGTGTAAAATCCAGACATCTTTTCACAATAACCTTTCTTGACTCCCTTTCCCTCTTCACATTCACTGGGTCTCCCCTTAAGCCACATCTTCTACTTGAAGCTTTCTCCGATTTCGCAGCTTGTATCTCCTCTGGAATATCAATTAGCAACCTAGATTTACTACATCATTGGTATCAGTTAACAACCGAGTATTACTCCTGTGCATCAATGGTTCAGTCTGGTGGGCAGGAGAATCTCCGCTGGAGAGCTAACCAAGACCACAGGCTCATTGAAGTGAGTAGGGCCTGAGTATTTCTACCAAGTCCACTGGTGATTCTGATACTGATCATAGTTGGAAAGACACTGTTCTACAGCATCCTGACTTATTCACTAATGGTTCCATACAGGCAAGTGTTCTCTCCAACACAATGTGAAACTCCTGAAAAGCAAATGGGCTTATTCTTTGGTATTTCTTTTTCTATCCCACCATACCCCTCCATCATCAATATTATCCATTAACTAGGAAAACTGGAATTCATTTGTGTCAGCTCTTTGCAATACCATGATTCTTGATAGAGTGTGGGAAGGTAAAGATACTTAATTTTGGCTGGTAAGACAAATAACCTAGAGTGAGTAGCTATGTATCACTCAATAATTAATTCTATGGTATTTTTGTATATGTCATATCATTTTCTATTTGACATTTTTTGACATATTGCCTCTGTGTCAATAACAAGGCTAACAAATAGATATGAATCAATATTTTCATATGCCATAGGTACCTTACATCTAAAAATGTCTTTTACTCAATACTATAATGTCAAATAAAATGACAAAGAAAAATATCACATGGCTTTTACCTTTCACTCAGCCAGTTAATATTACAGTGAACTCATAGCAAAATTTAAAATGTTGAAATCTGGGAAATCTATTCACTAAAAATTCATCCAACAGGGTGCTGAGGTGCCGCAACTGGCAGCCAGTTGGTAGCCCGTGAGGTGTGGGAAGACTCAGACCCTGAGCAAGGGCCCCACCTGCCGGTGCTGCCCACAGCTGGGTCACCACCATGGCACTTCTCCTGTGCTTCCTGCACCTGAGTCACTGATGTCACCAGAAATTTGAGTAGAACCACTCATGACCAGATCATTGAGAAGGCCAAAGGGAAACTGCCAAGCTGCCATACAAATTTACCCTTGGTATTTACAGGAAGACCGGAGACCACTGGACATCAGAAAGCTGCTATCACCAGCTGAAAATCAGAAGGTGGATCAAATGATTATTTTATATTCTAGAGACAAAATTTATGATGATTACTATCAAGATCTGAAAGGACAAGTACAATTTATAAGTAGTGATCTCAAATCTGGTGATGCAACAATAAATGTAACAAATTTATAGTTGTTAGATATTGGCACATATCAGTACAAAGTGAAAAAGCCCCTGCTGTTGGAAATAAGAGGAGTCAGCTGAGAGTTCTTGAAATGACTTCATCTATTATATATGTAAAAAATGCCACAACTGAGTACTCTGGGGCATACAGCTATACCGTCAATGATAGAGTGGGTTCTGATCAATGCCTGCAATAGAGTGGGCTCTGATCAATGCCTGCTATGCCTGGATGTTGTTTCTCCTTCAAACAGAGGTAAAACAACTTCAGAAGCTATTACAGGAACTTTGCTGGCACTGGTACTCATCTGTCTGATCATTTTTTGCTGTCATAAAAGTGCAGAGGAAAAGTGTATATGAAAAGGGAGTTCATCACGATGTCAGGGAAGATGTACCTTCTCTGAAAAGCTGGACGTCCACTACCAGAAGCTCCATGGCAGCAATCACTCATCCCTGGGATACATGTCTCCTTCCAAAATGGAAGGTTACTCCAAGACTCAGTGTTGAGACTTCCAGTCAAGATGGCAGGTAAGTATAAGTGGTACTCACCTCCTCCCACAACCACACCGAAATTACAACTGAACTACGGAAAAACCATCATTCAGAACTGCATGAAATATGACTGAATGGAAGTCCTACAACTTGGA
Source organism: Anoura caudifer (assembly GCA_004027475.1). NCBI lineage: Eukaryota > Metazoa > Chordata > Mammalia > Chiroptera > Phyllostomidae > Anoura > Anoura caudifer. Next base: position 147,119 of record PVKU01002917.1, on the reverse strand, counting down.
AATTCAAGAAAAAGCCACACAAGACTGGTAGGAGGGGCAGAGACACAGAAAGGGTTGGTCCCGCACCACATGTGGCTGATAAGAATTAGGAGGGATATCTTGGCTGCAGAGTTCCCCCCTGAAAAATGAGCAGTCCCAGCCCTATACCAAGCCCTCCAGTGCAAGGTTCCAGTGCCAGGAAGAGAAGTCCCATAACTGTTGGCTGTAGAAATCAGCAGGGATTGAGGCTGAGGGAAACAGAGGGCTTCTGGAGTCCCAGGCAGTTCCTCTTAAATGAATGGCATGGACATACTTGGACTCACTCCCTCTAAGCTCCAGAGCTGGGGCAGCAGCTTGTGATGCACCAGAAACATATGGGGAGGAACTGAAATATCTGGCATCAAGAGGAGAGCTGGGGGGAGCTTTCTCCCAGACAGAAGTACTGGCAGAAGCCATTGTTCCTTTGCTAAGTCATCCTTTCCACCCAGAGCCAGCAGGCAGGCACCGTATCTATGGGTCTTTCAACTGGTTTGCACTATCTGCTCCACCTGGTGATTCCGAGGTCCCACCCTACTCAGCTTCAGGCCCACCCAAGCTGTTTCCAGTGGCTTTTCCATATAAATGGCCTGTCCCTAAATCCTTAAATTTCCCTAAGATCTCTCAAACAGGTAGCATCTGGCCTTATCATGGCCTATACCTCTCACTCAGTGGCTTCAGGCCTGGTACCAGCAGCAGCCAGGCTTGGTTTGTAGCTTGGCCTTTTCTGGGCACCTCCAAGCCCAGCACAATAAGCAGCCATCTGCAGATTGCTTTGTACCTTATGCCAGGTGTCCACAGGCAGAGCAAAGTCACCTTAGCCTGTACCTCCTGGGAGGCCTCAGAGCCTGCACACCCAGTGGACTGCTTCAAACCATGTTAAAACATTATCACCCAATCACCTCAACAAGCGACACACACAAGGGACAAATTCAGCAGGCACCAGGGTCCACTGAAGTAAGTCCTGTGAAGCTCTGTAAGCTCTGTGAAGTGGTCCCCTGCATGGGTGATCCTACATGGTGGCTGGAGGTCAGTGGTTGGTGATAGCAGCCAACTGATTAGCTTCAGGGTAAATCCTTTCCATTAACATGCCAACAGCATTCAAGGCTCAACTAGAAAAGGAGGGTGTACACAGCCCACATGGGGGAGCTCCCCTTAAGTGCCCAGCTTATGTGATTGGCAGGGGTAACAGGGGGAGGCTGTGCCACTGGACCCTACAAAATACCTACTACATTAGGACACTCTACCAAGTCTGGGAAACATAGCATCTCTACCTAATACACAGAAACAAACACAAGGAGGCTGCCAAAATGAGGAGACAAAGCAATATGTCCCAAATGAAAGAACAAAATAAAACTGTAGAAAAAGAACTAACAAAATGGAGACAAGCAATCTACTCTATGTAGAAATCAAACACTTGTTATAAGGATGCTTAATGAACTTATGAGAACTTCACCAGCATAAAAAAAGGCCAGTCAGAAATGAAGGCTACACCAACTTAAGTGAAGAATAGTTTACAGGGAATCAACGGTAGAGCAGATAAGCTGAGAATGAAATCAGCAATTTGGAATATAAGGAAGAAGAAATCACCCAATTGGAAGAGCAAGAAAAAAAAAAAGAATCCAAACAATGAGGATAGTGTAAGGAGTCTCTAGGACAACTTCAAGTATACCAACATTTGCAACATGAGAGTGCCAGTAGAAGAAGAGAGATGACAAGAAATTGAAAATTTACATGAACAAATATTGACAGAAAACTTCCTTAACCTGGTGAAGAATATAAACATAAAAGCCCAAGAGGTGCAGAAAGTTCTAAATAAGATTAACCAAAAGAAGCCCACACCAAGACACATCATAATTAAAATGGCAAAGATTAAAGACAAAAAGAGAGTCTTACAAGCAACAAGAGAAAAGCAGTTAGTTACCTACAAGGGAGCTCCCATAAGACTGTCAGCTGATTTCTCAACAGAAACTTTGCAGGTCAGAAGGGATTGGGAAGAAATATTCAAAATGATGAAAAACAAGGCTCTAGGACTTCTGGCCAAGATGGAGGTATAGGTAGACACACTGTGTCTCCTTGTATAACCAAATTAAGGACAACAAAAATTTAGAAACAAAAAAACAACCAGTACTGACAGAAAACTGAACTGTATAGAAGTCCAACAACCAAGGAGTTAAACTAGACACATTCACCCAGACTGGTAGGAGGGGCAGAATCAGGCAGCAGGGTGGAGAGGGGTCATGACAAAAAAAGAGATAGCTGGCGGACCCCGGGTGAGCAAGGCAGCAGTGGGTGGACCCAGTGAGGTGGCAGATTGTGGAGGGGCACTAGCGCACAAGGCAGCTGGTGGAGCAGGCAGTCCCACACTCATGCACAGATAAACCATGTGAAACTGGGAAGAGCGAGGCAGACCATGCAACCCAGGGATCCAGCATGGGGGAATAAATCCTCAAAACACCAATTGAAAACACCTGTGGGAGTTGAGGTGCTGGGAGAGACTCCAGCCTCACAGGAGAGATCATTGGAGAGACCCACAGGGTTCTAGAATGTGCACAAACCCACTCACATGGGAATCAGCACCAGAAGGGTCCAGTTTGCTTGGGGGAAGCAGCAGAAGTGACTGAAATCCGGCAGAGAGCGGAGCAAGCGCCATTGTTCTCTCTTGGACCCCTGCCCCACACCAGCTGGGTTGACCCGCCCAGGTGGACACCTAAGGCTCTGCCCCTCACTACATAACAGGCACATCAAGACAAAGAAAATGGCCCAAACAAAAGAACAGATCAAAGTGTCACTACTGCATATGTTAGTATCTCAGCAAAGGATCATATTTATCTCCTGATGTAAGTAGTCTTATTTACAGATGAAATGGAAGAAGGTTGCATGAATGTATCAAATAAGTTGTGAACGAATACATTTTCATACCATTCATATGAGAAGAGTCACCAGGTGTTTTCTACTGGTACTGAAACACATCAATGTTATTTCTGGTATAGATTTTTTTTATACCAAACTGGGAACTGAGGACTTTTGTGCCTGAATTTTCAAGATCCCAAGGGATTCTCTCAAGACAAAGCCTAGGGTTGGGGGAGAGGTTATTATGTTTCACTTCATGTATATCCTATCAAATATATTGCTAGCTATTGCTCATCTAGTTCTGAACAAATAGGTTATAAATACGTGTGTATGTGTGTGTGTATGCACATGTATGCATATATGGGCATGTGTGGATAGATATATGTTTTCAAAATTGTGTTTGGAGAGTCCCGGCCAATTGAATACAAATGACTTTTAAGTCATGCCAAGTAGTTCAGAAGTGCTTGGTATCACCTAAGTACACACAGCATCTGGTCTATCTTGTTAATCAATTGTACCTTTGCAATTCCACTGCTTTCCCTTCCACTTTAAAAAGTTTATTAGGGCTTCAGGACTTGTCTGATGGGCTTTGAAGAGAATTCTAGAAAAACACTGCAGCACCCATTTGCTTCTTGTCACACCCTGCCTCATGTTTTTATGCTGAGAAACAGGAGGGGCTTGGAATCATAGAATGGAGCTTCAGCCCTGCAAAATACTGACCTCGTAACCCTTCAGAATCTCATCTGTCATCCGGGGACCAAAAATATCTACTTCTCAGTAATGCTAGGGAACCAGAAATATGTTTAAAGCATCTACTATGTATCTGGCACATAGTAGGAATTTGAGGCCTGTATCCGTTTTTAAATCTTTTAAACATTTAATTTCAATCACAGTTTATATTCAACATTATTTTGTATTAGTTCAGGTGTACAGCATAGTGGTTAGACAATCACATACTTTACAGAGCGGTGCCTCCAATATTGTCAGTATTCACCTGGTGCCATATATACTTGTTACTGTATTATTTGCTATGTTCCCTGTGTATTTTACATCCCCATGACAGTTTTGTGACTGGCCTATATCTGTTTGTGTATTCATCTTATGAATAAAGTATATAATGAAGGCCTTGCACACATTGCCCTGTGTATAGTGCTCCATAATTATTTTTGTGGACAGATACTGAAGTTATATTTTATCATTTTCTCCTTTCATGGTATTCAGTAGACAACTGGGGATACTGGTCCTTAAATGTGAGACATTTACAATGGTCCAACAAGAAAAGCCGCTGCTTCTAGAACTTGTTTCTATTGCAAGGTCACAAAAAGTCTCTCGATTAGAAAGTTCTTTGTGTGTATGTGTGCAATATTTGTGAGAAGAAAATGTTTATGCTGGTGTTCAGAAATTGATATGGTTTAATATCTTGAAAACTGGAACCATACTTTAGAGAAGAGATTCTCAAATTTATTGAAAATGGCATGTAATAATTTTCTTAATTACTCAAGAATATGTTGGAACTTTTGGGTAATGTTTCTAAAGTTGGGAAAAAGATGATCTGTAGAGGTGAATGCATTTTACTTCTCTTCAGACTCAGGATGGCTATTTCCACATATTAAGTGAAACAAACTCTTGACCGATGCAGTCTGTTTCAAAAACAAACAAACAAACAAAAAACCCCAAAATGGGTCAAGGTTTTCTGACATTGCTCTGAGAAAGAGGAATCAGACTGTCTTGAAAAAAAATTGAGATATCAGTCTTCTCTCTTTTCCATTGGAAAAAATACAACAAGTTTCTGTTTATTATCTCAAGATCTAAAGACAGTGTAGGAGCACACTCTGCTTTAGATGATTCTAATATCCCCAGTTCTTTCAGGAGTAACACAGGGTTCTGAACTCAGAGCCTGACTGGTATGTGAATAGGATAACAGGCATTTTTGATACTCACAGGGTCGCTTTCACAGCTCCATGCCTACAAGGCAGAATACAAAGTAGAACCAGCATACTCTCGAACAGCTGTCCCTAAAATAGCAATCTAAATGTTTCGAGGGAAAACTTTGTTTATGATGAAAATAAGACCTCTCGCAATGCTTACAAGTAATAGTGATTCAGATAATACTAAATAATATTTATCTTACCATGGTCTATGATAAACACCTAATGGAAAACCTAATGGAATTTAGATGTCCAATACTGGGTTATTAAGTGCTTTAGAAACACAGAATGGCAGCCTGGATCTCTTGCTACATTGCTGGTCCCTTCAGGGTTGGAAGTGTGCACTTGTACATCACCTACAGGAGTTCTAGGAGAGTGTTCTTCACTCAATAATCATCCGCCAAATGGATGAATGAAAGACACTGTTGACTACAGTGATTAGGGACAGGCTTCTGGCCACATTAATTAGGACTGTACAGTATGCTATGTGGTGTTCTCGGCAGATCTATTGTCTCTGCATCTTGTCTCCCTGGGAGAGGCAGAGCAGACACATAGTGGTGCATCCTGAGGCCAGGAGGTGTCACTGCCCGGTATCCTTGTGGCTCTGGACTGAGCATGTTCCCAGAGAAGTGTGGCTATGTGTGAAAACCGAGTGTACTATATAACAGATCAATAGATAAAGTACATAGTTTTTACAGCAATGCCTCTTGACTGTACTCCCTCAAGAATCACATTTGTGTCTTGCTCTGCTGTGTTGGGACTCCATGTTAACAGTGGATAGAAATTGATTTTGGACCGGACTTCCTGGATTAGAGTTCTGGCTCCCCCCATCACTGTGTGACCTGGGCAGGTTAAGTAACCTCTCAGTGTCTTGGTGTCCTCATCTGAAAAATAGGGATGAAATAAATTTAATGCACAATGAACATTTTAAAAAGCGCTTGGCTTATGGTAAATTCTGAGTAAAAGGTAGCCATTTGGTAAAGACTTGTTTGAATACTTTTCCACAGAATAGGAGAACAAAGACTTATACTTAATGAGCACCTACTCTCTGCCTGTTGGTTTACATAATTTATTTATTTATTTATTTATTACGAAGCCATGTTTTGTGTAAAGCAGATTTTTCTTGCCTCCTATGCAAGGAGATCTGATAACTGTAGGGCTAGAGTACCTGCATTAATTTCTAAGCCTGCTGTAACAGATTACTAAAAATTTAGTGGCTTAAAATAACAAAAAAATTATTTTCTCATAATTCTGGAGTCCAGAATTCTGCAACCAATGTCACTGGGCCAAAATCAAGGGATCCTCAGAGCCGTGCTCTCCCTCTCGGTATAACAGAGGAGACTCCCTTCCTTGCCTCTCCCAGCTTCTGGTCGGCCAGCGTTCCTGGGCTCCACTAGTCCCAGCTCTGTCTCTATGATCACACTGCATTCTGCTCTTCTTTGTGTGTAAAGTCTCCCTTTGCCTCCACTAAAAAGGATACTTGTGATTGCAGTTTGGGTCCATCCGGATAATCCAGGATAATTTCTCCTTCTCAAGACTTTCAATGTAATTGCACCCGCAAAGACCAATTCTTGCCCAAATACAGTAACATTTACCAGATCAAGGGATTAAGAAATGGATATCTTTGGGGGAAGGAGGTCATTTCTCAGCCTACCTCAGCCCGCTATAGGGATTTCTCAAACTATTAATTCTAAGACTCTATAATGAGAGTCAGTAAACTTAGTAAACCATCCTCAAAATCAGTATTAAGTAGCCCAAATAAAGGTATATGCCAGAATTGAGTATCTCTAAATATAAAAAAATTATTATTCCTTTTCATTATTTTTCCTAATTCTTAGTTTTAACTGATTAAATAAAATTTCTGATACTATTTAAACATAGACCAATCTGGCATTCTCTCACTTCATACTCCCAACAGTTCTGTGATGCTGGCATAACTGCCATTATCGTTATATTATAAAAGAGAACACTAACATCTAGCAAAGGTAAGTGCTTTTCCCCAAATCAAATCTTTGACTTCTAGACAAGTATTCTTTATATTTTGTCATAGTGACAAATTGTCTTTTTAGAAAGAGCTTCTGTTTTATTAAAATATTTTCTTAATAATTTAAAGAATTAAAAAATCTTTTTTATAAAGTTTTCTGAAGAGGTCTTAATGTGAATCAGTTATTGGACTTTAGGTATGATAAATATTGCTCTGTGTAGTGGAAGAGTAAAGGATAAAGAGGTAGAGTTTTGAGGATATTTTTCTTTGTTTCTTTTTTGCCCTATAGGTTAACACGTTGAGTTTTTAGAAAATTGTAGATTTGCCATACCATAATTGGCATGGAGTTACCTCTGTAAATATCTGGCTAATGATGTGGGTTTTTTTTTTTTTTTGAGCCATGTACAATACAAGCATGAAAACACTGACAAATGTTGCCTAGCAAAGTTGAAAGCCTGGATTGAAATATTGGCAATTACAGAAGAATGGATGGCAAGAAATAGCTGAAAAAAGAGAGAGAGAGAACTATCTGATGAGTAGAAATGGCAGACTGGTGGAGAAAAGGTTCAGGTCATCATTATCTTAATCAAAGTTTTGTTTAATTTTGCCTTTTCTCCCACCGTTTTGTAATCTTTGCATATCTGAGAACTAGCATAGCCATAAGTGGAATAAATTATCCCTGAGTGTTTGTTTTTAATTTTTCTTAGTCACAAGAGTGAACCCTAAGCCCGAATCCCTATAGACTTCACCTTAGTAAGTTCTCCATCCAAAAGAGAGAGGTGAGAGGGAGATTAAATAATGACTTATTCCTTATATATGGATTTTTAAAAATTGTAACATGGAATGAGTCGTAGACAAATCCAGTGGAATTGCAGTTAAAGTAAACACATTGTGAGGTTTAGCCTATTCACCATTATGTAAGGGGAGTGGAATTTTCTCTGGCTATTTTGGAGAAGTGACATCAGGTTGGCAGAGAACAATAAAATTAGGCAAAACAGGACAATGATTTTCCCAGATGTGCTTTGGATATCCCCACATCATGCATTGACTGGTAAGTGACTTCCTATTTTAAAATCCATCTAAGAATCAAGGGAAAACTTAAATAGCATCTGAACTCTTCTGTGGGAAGGGGTTCCATAAATGCAAGAAATAAAAATTCTTTAAATAGTATCAGTGTACCTTAAGATAAAGAAAGCTCTACATCATTTGAATATTTCCCCACAGGAATATCATAAATGTACTGGTTGTTATCCAGTGGCTCCTAAAATTGTCAAACAAAGCACATTATTCACAAAAATGAGGCAAATATTATTTGTATTGATGCTGTACCCTTTGTTAAAACCACATACACATAATCATATGCATAAAACCCACTATACCACCTTACCTACAACTTTATTATTGTTTGTCTGTCTATTATCTATCTATCTATCTATCATCTATCTACCTACCTGTATGTTTATCTATATTTTAAATCACCTTTGTGGCAAGGTTAGTGTCTGAGAATAGTGGCCCAGAACCTGTTACCTTAGGCTATTGTCTAAGTAATGCAAATGAAAATCCATTTTCATAATGCAAAATCCAGTTTCATAAAATAGCTGAAGTTAAAAAGGAATTTTTGAGAGGTAAATCTCAGTAGGATCAATTGAAATAGTGAGTTGACCAGGTTTTTTTTTTTTTTTTTTTTTGTATAAAAACCAACCCAAATCTCAATAGTTCAAAATAACATGGTTTTCTTTTCATTTTTATGGGGGATTTATGTGTCTCTTATTTCCTAGCTGGATCATGCACTTCTCAGGGTAATTCTGGAAGCCAAAAGGAACAAACCCCCAACCATGGGAGCACCTTTGAATTCTCTACTTGTGTCAAATCTGCTAATATCAACTCTGCTTACAATGAGAATTGGCCAAAATGTGTCACATGACCAAGTCCTTCATTAAATGAGGATACACCTCCCTGGAAGTGGGGAAGGAGACTAAATACTTCTCAACTGTGATCCAAATTACCACAGATATAAAACCTCACTTGAGCATAAACAGCGTGGAGAAGAGCAGTGCCAGCCCCGGTGCTGCATGGTGTTGAATGCTTTTTCTCAGACTGCTTGGGTTCTGGAGGAAGCCAAGGATGCAGTTCATAGCAGCTGCCATTTCCCAGCCTCCTTTGCAGCCTCCATTTCACTCCTCTGCGGTGACTGGGAAGGGACATGCCAGGCGGCTTTTGTGTGCCTTACAGGGAGGCAGGGTCCTGCTGCGGGAAGAGCTTTGGATGTGCTACCAGAGAACCATGGGCTGAATTCCAGTTCTGACACTTAGCACCTACATGACCTTAGAAAAAATTATTACTTGTGAATCTCTTTTCCTAAACGCAAACTGAGAATAGTAATATTTTATGAGAACAAAATTATCTCACATGTGATATGTCTAGCATGGTGCCCAGCCCTGAGTAGATGTTTAATAAATATTGAGTTCTCTTCTCCCCAAAGAACCCAGGGGGCTTCTGAAGGAATAAGTAGAATGTTTGAGGTGAATGAATAATCCATACTTAAAATTCCCAGAGACTGTAAGATTCTGTAATAAAGTTAATTTAAGTCAGAGAAATATGCCATTGAATTTTTTAAATAAAGTAAAGATTATTTCCAACAATGCATTATTAGATTCCATATCCCTTCTTCCCAGAAAAATTGCAGTTTGAAAGAAATGAAATCCTGGGAAAAACATTTGCCATGTGAAAGAACAGATGTAATTTTGATCTCTATTTAGCCCTGAAAACAAAGATCTATTCAAGCAGCAACTTTCTAAGCTCATCATGTTGACAAAAGCCCCAACTATAGTGCACAATTTTGCACATTTACTCTTCCCTGATGACTTACAGCTTTTATACAATAACTCAGTGGACATGTTGGATATTGAATGATTTTCTTTTGGGGGGCATACAGTGAACTTTATTTATTGTGCATGACAAGGTAGGGCTCCCTAAGCCCCTTCCCTTCTTCAGAGGCTCTGGGAGGAGAACTGTCAAGGTCAGGATATTCTCAGTGTGTTGGGGATTGATTTGGGGCAAGGACTCTGCAGCAGCTGGGGCTGCTAGTCCAGGGGTTCTTACTCCTTGAAGGCCATCTGGACCATGAGATCTACCACCCTGTTGCTGTAGCCAAATTCATCGTCATACCAGGAAATAAGTTTGACAAAGTGCTCATTGAGGGCAATGCCAGCCCCAGCATCAAGGTAGAGGAGGGGGTGTCATTGTTAAAGTCACAAGAGACAACCTGGTGTTCAGTATAGCCTAGGATGCCGTTGAGGGGGCCCTCTAACACCTGTTCACCTACTTCATGATGTCAAAATATTTGGCAGATTTCTTCAGGCAGCAGGTCAGATCCATGATTGACATTTTGAGGGTGGGGACACAGAAGGCTATGACAGTGAGCCTCCCATTCAGCTCAAGGATGACCTTGCCCACAGCCTGGGCAGTGCCAGTAGAAGCAGGGATGATGTTCTGGGCAGCCCCTCAGCTAGCACTCCCCAGCTTCCCAGAGGGACCATCTGCAGTGTTCTGGGTGGCAGTGATGGCATGGACTGTGGTTGTGAGTCCCTCCATGATGCCAAAATTGTCAGTGATGGCTTCACTCTTCAAGTGAGCTGAAGCCTTCTCCAAGGCAGTGAAGATACCAGTTGAATCCATGACATATTCAGCACCAGCATCACCCCATTTGATGTTGGGGGATCTCACCCCTGGAAGATGGAGATGAACTTTCCATTGATGACAAGCTTCCTGTTCTCAGCCTTGACCATGCCTTTGAACTTGCCATGGGTAGAATCATACTGGAACTTGTAGAGTACATAGTTGAGATCAATGAAGGGATTATTGATCATGACATTCAATATCCACTTGGTCAGAGTAAAAAGTAGCCCTGGTGACCTGGTACCCGATATGGCCAAATCCACTCACTTCAGCCTTCACTGTCACGTCTTGGGGTTGCGACTGGCACTGCCCATGACTGCTTGTCACATGGGAGGAGCAGGCGCCTGAATAACTTTCATGGGGGACCTGTTGACTCTCAATGACAAAAATTCCTGTGTCAACCAAAAATACATTTACCACGGAAATGCAGAAATGTTCTCTCTAGGTTCCCTCCAAATATACTGTCTGTAAACTTAGTTTTGCTTTAAAAACTAGAAAGAAATCTATGTAAACCTCTTGATCTATTAAAATAGCAGGGGTGGGGTGGTATTTGAAACTGGACCATTGTTGTGCTTTCTTATGGGATTCCTGGCAGATGGTTTATGAAGCTGTAGTCAGCATTGCTCTTTTTATCACTCCCCAGACACCAGCGCACCCGGGGGAACATGTCTTTCATTACCCTTAAGACACTCTGAACACTTTTGGAGAGGTAAGGAAGGGTGGAGTTTCTCTTTCTCTCTCTCTTCCAGGCCTATATAGGACCGTGTTAGTTGGAGTTAAGGCTGCCTGTGTTTAAATCCTACCTCTACCACATGGGCAGCTCAACCTTTTTTGTGGCTCAATTTCCTCATCTGTAAAATGGAAATTAAAATGACTCCTTTTGTGAAGATTATAGGAGTTGCTATACACAAAGGGCTTATGGGAGTGCTGACGTGCTGTAGGGACGATGTAATTATTTGCTGTCATTGTTAAGTCAGTAGTGTCCTTCCGGGTTTATTATTCCATTCCTATTGTTTGAGTCTGGATACTAAGTTTGTCAGATTCTTTTCTTTTGCCTTTTCACCTTTCATCCGTTTTTAGAAACATCTATTCAAAATCGGGGAAAAAACAGTAAACTCTTTAATAAAAGCAGTTCATCAGACAAAAAGAAATTTCTAAGCCATTTCTTCAGCTTTGGTGTGTCTTATGTTTTCCTTTGGGCAGCAAACTCATTTTGAAATTGTAAAAAGACTTGTGAAGCTCTGGTCTTGCATCAGAATGATTTTTGATGCGTCTGATTTGCATGTTGAAAGTCATCTTTCTAGAAACACAAAACTGGCAGTTGGGGAAAATAACCATTTCTTCAATTCAGTGTCAGTAAAGAATTTCCTAGAACAGGAATGAAAGACAAGCTCAGAGGATGCATCTGATAAGAAAGTAAGAATAATCAGATTTTATTTATAATGGAATTCACAATGTGTTAGTCACCTTTGGGGCATCATCATGTTCTTTTCATTAGTTTCTCTTTTGTGTTCTGTTGTCCTTCATTAAGATGTCTCTTCTCTTTTTCTGGAGAATCAAAGCAAGAATTTAAATTTCTAGGGCACATCAATAAGCTACATGTTGTTGCTGTGTGAAGGCAGATTGGAAAATAAAGAAAAAGAAATGAAACATTTAAAGATATTGGGGTGTTGCAAATTGGATCGAGTAATTTGCCTTTAAAAGTTAATGTCTTAGAATATAAATGACTTAAATGACAAGTATTCTTGATGGCTTATTAGGATACAGTAAGAGGGTTACTGGGCATTTTGCTGAAGACAACAGTGACTTCCCCTGTTCCTTCCCCCCACAAATCACCTTGGAGACAATTAATATGTCCCTAAAATATCTATTATGAGGCAGCCCATGACCTTTAATAGTATGTAGCTGAAATGCTTAATAGCTTTAATAAAAATTCCAGTTCAGCATCTGTTTTGAAAAGCCAAATGGGGGTGGAGGTAGGGGCTGTCATAGATTAAGGGCAGGTGGCCTATGTTTTAGGAACACTACCATATTTAAAGACTATTAGAATAAAAGAATCTATTTTGAAAAAAAAAACATAAATATTGCCCCCTTATGAGTCTGATGGAATGCAAAAATGTTTCTGTTCTTATATTCGCTGATTCCTTAGCTTTAGGATGGAAACAGAAAAATGGAGATACAGTCTTGCTGCCATTGGATAGAATTCTTGTGGCCTTTCACATCTCTATGAATGTAAATGCAAAAGATGAGGAGAGCAAGTACCTATTTGGGGGTAACACTGAAAAATATCTGCCTGTTTCCCTTCATCTTCGCTGCCAAATCCTAATCAACTTTCCTCTTGGCTCTGATAAAGCTCCTGTGTCAGGCTCTTGCACGTCCTTTCTCTTAGAGAAGCAAAAATAGTTGCTCTGTCTTACGGGTATTTTGACCATGCCATTCCTCTTTATTTGAGTATAGTTTTGCCTCACGATTGCTGTTTTTGACAGGGAAAATTTTCAGGCGTATTTTTAAAAACTTGAAGAATATACTAAATCATAAAACAAACAAAAGAAACAAGAGAAAACTAGGAACTTAAATTACTCATAATTCCTAAGCTGTTTCTAATATTAGTGCATGTGTGTTCTACCTATTGATGTGTAACAAAATACCCTAAAACTTAGTGGCTTAGAGAGCTGCTTCATCATATCTTGTGAGCTTGTGGGTCAGGAATTCGGGCAAATCCTGGTTGGGTGATTCTTCTGCTCCCTGTAGCGTTGACTGAGATCACTCGGTAGTATTTAACTAGCCACGTGGAGAGTCCAAGATAATTGCACTCACATGCTTGGTGTCCTGACCACAATGGTTCCACTGGACCCTTCTCCCACACCAGGTAGTTGGAGAATCTTCATGTGGTCCCTGCAGAAGGTAACTGGAATTCTTACATGACGGCTCAGGGCTCCAAGAACAGAAGTTCTTGGAGAGAGAAAGTGGAAGCTGCTAGTCTCAGGGGGGAGGAAGCTGGCACAATGTCACTTCTGCTGTATTCTGTTGGTCACAGCAGTCAGTGCACCTGAACTCTCGGTGAGACGTGTCAAAGAATTTGTGGCCATCTTTCATTTGCTATAATTTAGTCACAAATTATTTATATTCCTCTCACATGCAAAAACATTCTATTTTAGAGCACCAAAATCTCATCCCATTACATCAGCAGTTGGCAAAAAATGGGCTACCACCTATTTTCACAAATAACATTTTATTGGGACACAGTCATGCCCGTGAATGTGTAGAGGATCCATGACTGCTTTCCTGTTACCAAGGCGGAGCTGAGTTGCTGCGGTGGAGTCTTTACGGCCTGCAAACCTAGCATACTTACTATCAGGCCAACCCCTGCTATCAGGTGCAGATGCAACTCTTTATGTGTGGATCCTCAGGCACAGTTACTTTCTGTTTGAACACCTACTACCTCAGGAGATGTTATCGTTACCACATGTCCCCAATATCCAATATTGGCTCAGAGACAAGGTCACCCCAATAGGCATTCGCATTCAAAAAGGAATCTGCTCTCACTGGACCACAGATGTCCAAAAACCCACAGACTACATTTTGTCAGTCTGTGATGAGGACCCAGTTCTGCTTCCTGGGGAGGTTTTTCCACAGCACTTGGCTCTGCTTTCTGGGCTTTTGTTTTTTATCAAAATTATCCTTCCTTTTCTATGTATCCCATGTTTGAGGCTGAGTAGTTTTCTCAACTTGCTTCCTTTTCGTAGAAGGTTAAGATCCAAAGTTATCTTTTTATTTATTTATTTATTTTTAAAGAGATTTTATTTATTTATTTTTAGAAGGGAAGGGAGGGAGAAAAAGAGGGAGAGACATATTGATGTGAGAAACCTTGATAGGTCACCTCATCTACGTGGCTAGACCAGGGACTGAACCTGCTACCCAGGCATAAGCAGTGACTGGGAATTGAACCAACAACCTTTCACCTTGCAGGACCATGCCCAAGCAACTGAGCAAACCAATCAGGGGAAAGCTAAATTTTATTTTGAAGTGTCTCTGTCATGTTCAGTCTAGAAAATAACATTATTTTATAAATTTTTCAGTTTCTTAGATATTAATTTATGATAAACTGCTTCAGGGAAAAAACACACCAATATTTTCTTTCCTAGGCTCTTTCTCCACCTTTGGCTTTCTCTGAGGCTGCTATAGGACAATGGCCTTAGGATTCTAAAAAGCCCTGTTGCTTAACTGAGAAGTTCTTTGAAGCATATTCTTAAGATTCTTAGAAATTCTCCTAGACATACTCTTCAATATTTCTCAGCGCTTACCAATGGTCTTATAGCCATGCTTGAAATCTTTACCCTTAAGTCACCCTTTACTGGTAGTGCCCTGGGTTTGATCTTTACCTTGAAGCTACACCCTTAAGCATATTATGTTGGGAGAGGCTGGGGATATTAAACAATTTTTATTTTCAAAACATGTGAGTCCTGGCTTGCTCATATTTTTCTAAATGCTGCTTGAAGACTTAATAGTTCTTTTAAAAGTTCATCTATCTTGTCCTGGTTGGGTGGCTCAGTTGGTTGGAACATTGTTCTATACACCAAATGTTGCAGGTTGAATCCCAGGTCAGGGCGCGTACCTAGGTTTGGAGTTCAATCCTAGTCGGGGCATGTACGGGAAGCAACATGTCGATGTTTCTCTCTTTCTCTCTCTCTAAAATCCTCAGGTGAGGATTAAAAATAAAAATAAAAGAAATAATAAAATAAAATAGTTCGTCTGTCTTTTCTAGTATGTTGTCATAGCCACCTGGAAGCAAGTTGGTACCTTCTGCATTCCGCCTGGCAATTTCCTCTGCCAGATCCCTAAGTTCATTAAGACACCCTTTTGTTTTCCACATGACCACAGGTGTCAGTGTGGCCGAATTTTCCACCGCCATGTAATTCTTTTCCTCACCTTTACACTCTCACCAACAATCTTCCTAGGTCCGGTGAGTTTCCGCTTGTGGCCTAGTCCCAGAGCCGATGGGACATACCTGACATTTTTGTTAGAGCAGCAACCCATTTCCAGCTACTAAATTCGTATGTAGCTTCTACACTTAATGCATAATCACTGACATCATTCCCTTTTACCTGTCTCTTCCCACAACTTGACACACTCTACTGCACACATACAAAAAATTAAAAATTACCCTTTCTCACTCTCTCTCCTGGGTTTTCTGCTGCGGTGACCATGTATGTGTTCTAAATGTTCTGAGTTAAGATTTGTGTGTTAAAGAATCCCTAAGTCAA
Organism: Anoura caudifer; assembly: GCA_004027475.1. Taxonomy (NCBI): domain Eukaryota; kingdom Metazoa; phylum Chordata; class Mammalia; order Chiroptera; family Phyllostomidae; genus Anoura; species Anoura caudifer. Next base: position 131,397 of record PVKU01002917.1, on the reverse strand, counting down.
ATAAAATTGTTTACACCTAAATTATTTCCTAGGATTGCTTTATTCAATCTCTTTTAATGCTGTAACTTGACAGGAAAAAATTGAAAGAGAAAAACAAAAAGGAAATTAAATCTAAGGACAAGAGAAAGGTCACGAGCAGCTACCTCTTTATCTTTGGTTTACTTTATACAATACTTTAAGAAGTGTTTGGTAGTTAATTATATTATGATAAATAACCATAGCATGGACTCTGGCCTTTTTTTTTTTTTTTTTTGGTTCTACACTGCACGTTAGTAAGTAAATATAGGCTATGTGTCCAAACAATAGTTGTTTAATTCACTACCACAATTTTGCTGAGACCTATGAGAGTAGTTTTTCTTCAGAAAGGTATAGGGTGGGGAGGGCCAGGAGGAAAGAAGTAAAAGGAAGCAGGAGCGCTGTATATCCGAAAATCATATCATCTGAAAAACATTATCCCTCCCCCTCCCCCCCTCCGCATATTTAGGCATCTCTAGTAGGAATCACTACAATAGATTGGGGAGGTTGTTGTTTTTTTCAAGAGCCCTTCACAATTTGGTAGATAAGGCGGCAGTATCTTCTTCAGTAGCTGGGCTTTTAATTCTATTTGACCAAACTGTTCCACTTGCTTCAAAATTTTTTAGCTTATGGCTGGGCACTGGATTTGTGGTCAGAAGAACTTTCTGTACAGAACTGCCTACCTCTCTGGGGTCCTCATTTAGTACCCTACATTACAGAGCAATTTCAAATACCATAATAGATGTGAATGACCTGAAGACTCTAGAGCCCGGAGGATACTTTCAAAGGGTCTCTCAAAGGCTTTCCTATGGAAGAAGGATTATCTGTGTTGTCTGTGTTCTCACAGGTAGCATGATTGAAATGGACCTACATCAATTTCACTTTCAGCTGCAGCCCCGAGCATGTGTGGCCAGCTGCTCTGCACTTGGGAGTGAGAGGTTAACCCGTGATGAGAGACTGCTGAGGAAGTGTTCAAAATCCGGTCAGGCAGCTGTTATCTCCTTTTCTTCATTAAGGGTAGAGAAGGGTTGAGTTGGAGTCTTAAAGATGATTTTTTTTTAGACAGGGTTCTTAGTGTTTTGAGTCTCCCGTTCCCTAGTGATATGGAGCAGGAGTAAAGAGTGCTTTTCTCTTTTCTCAAATCAAGGAAAGGAGCTTCAGTGTGACCCTGTGGAGAACTAGACAGACTTCTCTTACAGCTGATGTCTACTTATTCCTGAAAAATATCTACTCAGCTGAAGACTAGGGCCATCTGGCCAAGGCTGGAAAAAAGAGAGGTAGACAAGGTGGCAGTAACCTCAGAAATTGGAATTTGATGATATCTGACCAGACCACTGCACTTGCGCATTCGGAGTTTGTCCAGCTAAGGGTGCAGGGATGCTTCTCCGGGCTTAGCGAGGTTGCTCGTGGAGGCTCAGAAGAGTGTTGTAGTGGATCTTGTCCACAAGAATCACAGCAGATGGATGCGGGGGTGTTCCTTCAATGGTGTAGAGGCTAAAAGGACTGTAGAAAGAGGCCAGCTTTCACCCTGTCAAGGGAACTACAGAGACAGGATTAGCAATGGTGGGGTGTAAAGGGGCTTCAAAGAACCTGCAAAGTATGTTATGAGAGTAAAGCCCAACTGTAAACATCTGCCAAGCTCAGGCAGCACCAAAATTATAGTACCATGATCTGGAGGAGGCAGGGGCAGCCTAGTGAGTGGCTGGGAGAACAGGAAGGGCCAGGTGCGGATAGAGAGAATATGGTGAGCACAATATCCCCGCTTCCCGTTGCACGCTGCCAGCCCAAAGCAGAACAGACTGTGGGCAGGCCCTGAAGGTAAAAGAGGAGAAAAGCTTTAACTTTCTCAATAAAGCTGTAAGTTCATTTTCATTATATTGGTGTACAGATACATATATACATATACACTTACGTAATAAGAATCATATAATTCATAAGAATAATGTTTTTCATATTTTATTTACAATAAAATATGTAAACAGAAAAGTCATGGAGATTTTCTAAATGTTTAGAGGCGCAGGAAAAGAAAAGAACCAGCCCCTCAGAGTCAGCTGAAATGGACAAATGGGGGGAAAGAATAGTTATTTTCTGTTACACCTTAAGCATTTTACTTGTTCAATATAAAGACTGTGCTGAGGATGGTGTTAGGACATATGATGAAAGTTTTATGATTTTTTCTGAGAAGATATTTATAATCATGAGAACTGTCCAATAGAAGAGATTTCTTGGACTTTATGAAATCTGGTGGAGGATATGAAATTAGGGCTCAAGAAAACATTTTATATAATAAGCTTGTTCACTAACAGGGCTTATCAATTCTTTCTTCCACACCTTATTTTGTAAGGAACTGTTAGCCAATGTAAAGTTCCACATTATCCTACATTGTTCTCTGTTACTGCCCCCACAGATGACATATCAGTTTAGCTACTAAAGTGTTTCTGTAGCTCTAACGGTTGTAGGCAAAAGTTGGAAGCCATATCTCATTTCAGAAAAGCCACTAATTCTTTGAGGGAGTGAAATCATCTATGGATAATGAGGGCCGAACCATCTCTCCTGCTACAGGCCACATTTCAATTCCCAGAGATCATCTGATTAATCCTCAACTAATACATGTGGACAGTGGACATAACAGTCTTTTCATACGGCACGACCTCCCAGAGTCAGTGTCAAGGTAACATACTCATCAGAATCAGAAACTGATGGCATATGAGGTAGGAAATACCTTTCAGGGACTGTGAGAAGTCTCTTATTTTGAAAAGCTCTTCTCTGTTGCTGTTTCTGAACACAGAATACTGTAAAAGGTTTTCTAGCTGAACTCAGCTTATTACTTGTAAAAAAAAAAGTCAAGGAGTAGAAAAAGAGATGCAGAATTTAGAGTCCTTTTTTTTGGATGAGCCTGAGCTTTCTTGAAACAGTCTTAGGGCTTTTCCTTTAATTACATGTCGACTTTCCTCAAATGGAGGAAAAGTTGTGCTGATGTGAAAAATCAATATGGATGCCACATTTTCTTCTATAGTCTTCTTAGCCCCTGGTGTTGTAGTTTATAATGAGGCCTTAAAAAAAGAACTGCAGGAAAATTATTATTCCTTTGTTTTTAAATAGCCCCATCTTACTAATTTTCTTTACAAAAAATAAACACAAGTTTGACCTATTCTCTAAGGTTGCAGTCTTTAATAAAAACGCCACTCTAGTAAATGCATTTTTAGGGCACCCACCCAACTCACAGCCCTTTCCTCCTGATTGCTGCACTCTTCACACCTGCCTACAACGATTGTACACAACTTTTGCCCTTTGGCCATAGCAGCCTGGACCAGAAGTCAACTTTTAACTGAGATGGGCCAATTTAGTCTTTTTTTTTTTTTTTTAAATTGGAAATGTGGAATTGGACTTCAGAAATGTTACTTGATTTGTTTAGTGGTCTTGCCTGAGGTGACACAAATTCCTGAACAGAGGCCACTCTTGGGGGAGGGGGTGATCCTTCTCTGAATCATACTGATTTTCAGAGAAAGAGAAAAAGGAAGCCATCATGCTGAGCAATGGAGAGATGAGACGGGAATGGAGAGAGTGAGAGCAAGAGAGGGTGCGGGAGGGTGGGAGAGCAGCTGTGTTGGTCTCTCGTGGGTTTCCTCTTTCTGGCCCCGTCGTTCGTGACACCAACAGCCAGCTTTTGATTCCATGACACATGTCAATGTCCTCATAACATCTGGGCCTTTTTGCTCATTGGCATAAGTGAGTTTCTATTGTTGGCAACCAAAAGTGAAATTTACTGAGCTATCCAATTGTGAAACCAAATCATGACAGCTCAACAAATTCTTTGTCTTTCATTGCCAATGGCTGATCTCTTAGAATGTGTTTCTAATGCCACTTTCATAATCTCAAAGGACATACTGTTTATATTCTCCACATTTTTATACTTTTGTCTTAAGACCTCTGTAGAGACCACTCACTTATCATAAGTATAGCAAAAATGACCTCCTCAAGAATATGTCATCAGCCAATATTGATTCCTGTCACTGATGCCAGAAGAATATGTCTTCTGTCATCACCACAGGAGTCAGGAAGATGAAAATTCAAATACCGTGTCTTCTACTTATTGTCTATGTGATTTGTGGTAAATTAAAATCTGTAAGATTCAGTTCCTGTGTATGTAATACAGGGATACTTAACATAAGTTCTAGATTAATCAAATTTGAGAATAAAATCCCCAATCACAGTAATAACAACCCTAGATTACCTAGAAACCTGTTACCTGGCTTATAGATTGAGGCCAAGACTACAGTCAGAGCACCGATGTACATTCTCCCCTTCCTCCCTTAAAATATAGGGTCTTTGATGTTAATGGGCCCATGGATACCAGCTGAAGATCATATTTCCCAGCCTCTTCTAATAACCACATTACTCTTGTATAGTCCATGCTATAAGCCAGGCACTGTTTCAAGTAGTTTATGTATTACTCCAATTAATACTCATAACAATTTTATGAGATGGGTTAATCTTCCTAAAAATCCCATGAGATTGGAGCCATTGTTCTTCTAACTTTACAGATGAAGAATCGAAGGCCTAGAGCAGTCCAGAGATAAGACAGAGACAGCATTCAAAGCCAGGCGGTGTGGCTCCGCAGCCTGTGTCTTCACCCCTGTGTTATGATGTTGCCATCCCAGGATGATTGGGATGTGATAATCTTTTCCTTATAGTTAGACCCAGAGCAAAATTGAGCCTGTGGAGAAGAGGATGAAAAGAAGGATCCCCTAGGTCACCTGAAGATAAAAAATTAGTTATGTTTCAATGCTTTTTTAAAAAATTATTTTATTGTATTTTTCCATTACCATTTATCCCTCTTATACCCTCCTCCTCCATCCCCTACAATCACCACACTGTTGTCCATGTCCAGAGTCCTTTTTCCTGTTTGCTCAATCCCTTCATCCCCTCAACTCCCCCACCCATAGCTGTTTTCCTACTTTCTATCTACGAGTCTCTATTTTGCTTGTTAGTTCATTTTGTTCATTAGATTCCACATGTGAGTGATATCATATGGTATTTGTCTTTCCCTGAATGGCTTATTTCACGTAACATAGTGTTCTCCAGGTCCATCCATATTGTCACAAAGGGTAAAATTTTCTTATTTTTTATGGCCGAGTAGTATTCCATTGTGTAAGTGTCCCATAGTTGTTTTATCTACTCATCTACTGATAGACACTTGGGCTGCTTCCATATTTTGGAAATTGTAAATAATGCTGCAATAACCATAGGGGTGCTTATATTCTTCTAATTAGTGTTTTGGATTTCTTCTGATATATTCCCAGAAGTGGAAAACACAAAGCTGGAAGTTGTGTTTCAATTCACCCTTTAAAATGGAAAGATTTAAAAAAAAATTATTTCTAAGAGTTTTAATTTCTTCAACTAGTATATATTAAGCTCCCATTATATTTCAGGCTTTGTACTAGTCCCTGGCTATAAACTGGTTAATAACAATGAAAAAGAATTTGTCTTGCTTTAACTGGGGGAGATGGTTCAGGTAAAATTAACTTGAAAAAATTGTTTTGCTTACATGAGTGTCTGGTGAAATATTTTAAAGTTGTGTGAATTGTAGGAAGTCTCTTTACCACTCTAGGTCCATCCATTAATGTCAACAGGGGCCTCCAATCACTGTGACAAATAAAAATGTGCTTCTCAGGGAATATGCCATACCCTTAGGTACCCCTGGAGCAGCGTATTATGAGTAATTGAGAGAAATGCTTGTGGTGAGGCTGGAAAGATGGCTGGTGGCATGCAAGGGAGTCTACAACCCCGTGGGCGTAGGCTCCCAAAGGGCTGCAGGCTCCTTTCATAGGATCTGGTGGGTCTTTACTTTTTAACCTTGAACTTTTTAGTTTTGTTTTATGACTATTTCTTACAAATAGCATATTTTTACTAAATCATTTCTAAGCTTAATTTAAGAGACATTGTCTAACATCTGCAAGAGATGGCAAGGTGCTACTAATGGAAGCCCACCAACCAGAGCAGTGCTAGCAAACAGTAGTTCTCAAAAGACATCTGATAAATGAATAAATAACTACTCTGTTAATCTTCTTCAGTGTTTTAAGATTATATATCTTGCTTTTTAATTTCATTTTCATTTTACATTTTTCTAAAGCATTATTAACATTTTCCATAATTATTAAAATCAAGAATAAAAAAGTTTCTTTTGAAACCTCTTTACTTAAGAGTATTTCTATTTTTCCCTTATTACTTCTCAGCTTTTGTTAATAAAATTTTGAAGTTTAGATCTATACTATTACTGACTTTTTTCCCCACTAAGAAATCTTCTCTTTTTGACATTTGCTTCTAGTTTTATAACCAGATTTGCAATTATTTAGATATTTTATTTTAATTGGTCTTCATGTTCATTGCCTATTCTTTTATGTCAACTTTCTTGTTCTTGACCTGTTAATTATATTTCTTCTCTCTGTCTTCAAATAATTTTTCAAGTAGAATTTTTCAAGGGGTATTTCTTTCTAGAGACCTTGTATGATCACCTTCAGTGGCCACTTTTATAAGGGTTGAATTCTTGGGTTATAACCCTTGAATAATTAGCTCCTGAATAACTTAGAGTTGATTTAAATAAGGCAGTATTTTAAAGAATACCATTTTGAAGAATACTGTTATTCTTATTGTTTTGAAATGTAATTTTTTTAAAGAATAGATTAATTTTTCAGCTTTTTATGTGGGGAAATTTCGTAGTTGCTAATTATGGGATAGATCCTCTCCTTCATCCCTCCTTTAGAAACTCAGATTATATATAATATGATTTTATATATATATATATATATATATATTGTGTGTGTGTGTGTGTGTGTGTCAGAGGGTTTGGCACTGATTTATGCTTTCATTTATTCAAACAAGAATACCAAGTTATATAATTCATTCAGTTTTCATTGAGCAGTTACAGTTTTAGCTCATAAACACAGCTCAAAAGAAGAGAAAGTCATGATCTTTGACATTTGAGGAAGTTACTATCTTGTTGGAGAGAGAAATCCATAAAAATAACCGGGAAGCCAATTCCAAGGCAGTGTATAATCTAATATTACATATAAGGCAGGTCTGTAAAACAGACAAAGGTTACATGCCACAAGTAAAAAAAGTATTTTAGTGACATGTATGTGTATGTGTGTATATATGTACACATATAGTCATCTATCACTTAACGATGGGGATATGTTCTCAAAATGCATCATTGGGTGATTTCCTCACTATGCAAACATCATAGAGTGCACTTACATGAAACTGGATGGTATAGCTTACTACACACCTAGGCCATATGGTATGTAGCCTATTGCTCCTAGACTACAAACCTGTACAGCATGTTACTGTACTGAATATTGCAGGCAGCTGTAACACAGTGGTAAGTATTTGTCTATCTAAACATAGAAAAGGTACGGTAAAAATACAGTGGTATAAAAGATGAAGTATGTGTGTATGCCTGTGCCTGAGCTGAAGTGGGGTAGGCATGGAGGGAGGGAGAGTAGAAATCAGCAAGAGGGAGGGAGGGAGGGAAAGAAGGAAGGAAGAGAAAGGGAGAGAAAGGGAAAAGAGAGATGGAAAGAGAACCAGAAATAAAGCTTGAGAAGAGAAATAATAAAAAGGAGGGGTGTAAGGAGAGAGGGTGAGAGAGAAGTGAGGGGAGGGAGAATAGGGAGGGAGGAGGGATGGGTCAGGAGCAATAAAGAATTATGATCTCACTTATATGTGGAATCTAATGAATAAAATAACCTGATGAGCAAATTAGAAACAGAGGCATGGATGCATAGAACAGACTGACAACAGTCAGAGGGAAGGGGGAGGAGGAGACCGGATGAAAGAAGGTGAAGGGATTAGCCAAAGACCATATATGCATGACTCAGACACAGACAACAGTGTGGTGACTGCCAGAGGGAAGGGGGAATGGGGACTGGGTGGAGATGGGAATAATGGAGAATCTGTAATAGTTAACAATAAAAGTAAAGAAAAAAAGGGAAACCAAGGGAAGGGAAGTTAGTTTGTGCACACAAGCGTGTGTGCATGTGTGCAGGGCAGTGGCGGAGGGTCTCCCCTCCTCCCCAGCCTCTCCTGGCCCTGGGGCACAGGGCAGGTGAACTTCCTCATCTGTTTAAGCCACACATAGCTACCAGTATATTCAACATTTTAGTCAAGTCCAACCTTTTATTTCAACATGGCAAACTGTTTGCTTATAGTGCACATAATCTGGGACCACTCTCGTATATGTGTTTCCTTGTTGACTAAAATGTAGTTGTGCTGAACATGACTGTATATACACACATGCTTTATATACAAGCGAGTTGTGAAATTACCAAATTTAGCATTTAGTGTGTGCCAATATCTAGGCTATTGGAAATTTAAAGGTGATTAATTGAGTAAGGCACTCAAGTAACTTCTAGAATGGTGAGGAAGAGAATCAGTTGTTAGACATTGCAAAGTGCAGAAAGATGCTGAGCCCCGGTGTGGTAGCTCAGTTGGTTAGAATGTAGTATGGATATGCCAAGGTTGCTGGTTTGACCTCCAGTTGCAAGAAACAACCAATGAATCTGTAAGTGGAACAACAAGTAGCTGTTTCTCCCTTTTCCTAAAATTAATTTAAAAAAATAATAAAAAGAAAGAATGAAAGACACATATGGTTTAAAACTGGACAGATGGCACAAGACTTCTTGGATGAGGAATGTCTTGCTGTTTCAGGGTGTTTTTGAGTAGGTACATAGTTGAACAAAGATGATGTAAGGCCTCAGGTTGAAGGTAATGTTATATAATCAGCACAGAAGTCCTGGTTCCTAACATTGCATAGTGCACACTTGGCACTTAAAATTGTTGCTTAACTTGATTTTTATTCAATCTAAAACATTTTTTGTAATGTTTAACATTTGGGGACTTACTGCTGTGCTGGTCTTCAGAGAGAATGGGACACAGAGATGACAGAAATGGTAATCTCTAAACTTACTGGGAGGAACCTAAAAGGTTTTGTGATGGTTAATTTCATGCATCAATTTGGCTACACCACAGGGTACCCAGATATATGGTTAAACATTATCCTGGGTGTGTCTCTAAGGGTGTTTCCCGATAAGATTAACATTTATATTGGTAGACTGAGTACAGCAGATTGCTTTCCCCAAGGTTAGCCAGCCTCATGTAATTTGCTGAAGGCCTGAATAGAACAAAAGCCAGAGTAAGAGGACTTGCTCTCATTGCTTGACTGTCTTGGAGCTGGGATATTGGTCTTCTTCTCCTGCCTTCAAACTTGTAATTAAGCCATTGGCTTTCCTGGGTCTCCAGTTTACTGACTGCAGATCTTGGTACTTGCCAGCTTCCATAATAATGTGAACAAGCTTCTTACAATACATCTGTCTGTCTATCTATCTATCTATCTATCTATCTATCTATCTATCTATCTATTATTGATTCTGTTTCTTTGGAGAATGTTGACTAATAGTAATTTTAGTACCAAGAGTGGTTCTAGAGGAATAGGATTTTAAGGATGAGTGTTATGAATTGGTTCTGGGGTTTCTAGATTTGGCTCTCTGATCTGATTAGTTTTAAGGACGTTAATGACTCTCTTTCTAGTAGTAAAGGCATCAGTGATAATTCATGGCTTGATGTGGCAATAGAGATACTAAAAGTGTTACCATTGCCAATCAGCTGCTCTTCAGTAGAAGGATCTAAGTGACTGTGTATATGATAAGTCTGAACATTTTTGGCAAACTAATGAGTCTAATGAGATTGGCTGGTTTCTCCTATCGTAGCTGGACCAAGTGGGGAAAGGAAAGGATGAGCCCAGGAACTCAAATTTGATGAAGATCCATGTCCCAGAGGTGGAGAGTGGATTATAAGAATCTCTTTGCCTAGTACCTGAAGGGGTGTTTGTACCAGGTATCAATAGGGCCAGCAAGTAATTAGTGGGAATTACTCTAGTGCTGGGCAAAACAAAAAACATGAGACCATATTGAAATCTTTAAATGTAGGGACAAGCTTTTTGCTTATCTTTGAAAATCTCACAGCCTTGATAAAAGACTTGGTACCTTTTTACTGGTGTGTAATTGGGCCACTTTCTTGATGATGGTACATTTCTCTCTCTGCTAAAGTTTTTCAGTTGCAATGAGCTTGTCTAACAGCTGATGAATGAGTGCTAAGTTGCAGTGTTTTGGCGAACTAATAAGGTAAGTTTATTTATATCAACTTGTGTTACCCTAGGATAAACACTTCCTTGGGTGGTAGTGTTCTCTTACTTTTATTTCTATTTTATTGTATAACTGGCTGGACTACTAGTGAGAAAGTCAGGGCATACAAATTCTAACTTGAGGTAAACTTTAGGGAAGTGCATGGCATCTCTTTGCCTCAGTTTTTCCTGCTTCAATTAAGTAGTATAATCATATTAACCATATCATCAGGCTGTTATGAAAAATATTTTAATTAAAACATCCCCATCCCAGTGCATCCCTTTGGTGATGAATAAAACTCAGCATCATGAGGTGGTAATCTCCAGCTCAATAGGAGGGAGAGAACTGCAACAGGAAGTTCTGAGATTTCTCAACCTCACCCAGGAACAATTACAATAATAATCATAACAACAATAACAATAACAAAAAGAAAAAGAAAAACCCAATAGTACTTAACATTTATAAGAAACCAGTGCCAGAAATTCTACGTAGAAGTGGGGTGGCAATTTATTTGGAAAGAGGTGGGGAGGCTAGAGACTTGTGTTGAGGTTGTACTGGTGTAGCACTTCACCTAAGATGAAGAAAATGACAACTGCTAGCAATGAAAGAATAAGGATGGGGCAGGTAGGTGGAGGAGGGGGATTGTCCAGCTGCCTCATTCCCTCCCTTTACTCCTCACAAGCTATTTCTTAATACTGGCTGGTGCCTGGTGCTTTGCTCTTGCATGACTCAGAATAATTTATTCATTTCAATACACTCACCGCAGACGTGATCCTTGTGTAGTCTTTGTTCAAAGGAAGTGTTGTGTGTCCTGTAATTTCTGTCTCATGTCATTCTCTCACAAGACAATGCTGATCTGTGTAAGGCTGAAGTGCCAAAGGAAGGCCTCTGGGGAAGTTAATGAAATTCTTTTACAAGATGCACATCACAACATATATGAAATTGTCTAGTATCACATAACAAATGTTTGGGTGACAAGGGGTTAAAACTCTTTTATCTATATAAGAATTCAAAGTTTGACTATTACATGTTGAAGATTAGAGAAGGGTGTATATGGTCTTGACTTGGTCAGGAGAAGTTCCCCCTGCCCCAACCATTGGTTCAGTGATGGCTTTATTCCAGAACCTCCCAAACTGGTTGTAAACATTCCCAGTCACTATCCCTAAAAATGGAATATTATCTACATGAGCTACATGAAATATTATGTACCCTCTTAAGAACTTTCATAGCTTGTAATTAAATAGGCATAAAAGGTGTGTAACACTTTCAGCTCAAGTGCAATGCTGGTTTGTTTTATCAAGCATTTGCAAAGGTTCTCCTGATCAGTGATTAACAGTGGATTAACAATTTTAGGTTCTTCCCTCAGGGTATCAGTCTCATTTTTTTTAGCAGAGTCTCTGAGCCCTGCCTTGGGGCACATGCTCCAAGTTGCTAGATCCAGTTTAAAACTCCAGATTGAGTTTTACATATTAAATGTGCCCGTTTGATTTTGAGTTCTTGAGCTTGCCTGGGGCACCCTCTCTAATTAATCATCCCACAGGTTTAGAAAACTTCTGCCCAATTTTTTTTTTTTTTTGATTTGTCAGAGGAAATAGAGAAGGTCTTAGTTTGAAAAAGTCCTTATCTGCTAAGTGTCAGATATGGATTTTAAGATTTAAACACATTTTCTTTTTAAATGCAGTGGCTTTACCAAACCAGAAAGATGGAATATTTGCATATATTATCCATCATTCACCCACACTGGCAGACGGAAAGCTTGATACAGTAAAGGAAAGGAATGGCTATTTAATAGCTCTTTTATTTTCCATTCCGATCACACACACTTTCACTGAAAAGAGGCCTCACAGCACGCAGCCTGATATTACAGCAGTGTTTTCAGGAAGCAATAATCAAATACCCCTCATTAAACAGGTTCATGAAAGAATCCTATTAAAACCAATACAAATAATTAACCTTAAAAATGATGCTTTAAATTCCAAGAGGGTGGCGAAGATGTGCTGCAGTAACAGTCTTCCTGTTCATAGGATTATTTCAAAAATCTTGTGTGCTAAATTTTCCTAAGCCAAGCCAGCACCTCCCTACTGAATAAAAGGCCCAGGAATATTTTAAATGTATTCAATCCAATCCTGTGCCTTTAACAGTCAGTCTTCTCCAATAATTTATCCCTAATTCTGACAGGATACTTAACCAAAAGGCTAATTATCTTTAATCACTTAATTAATAGGTAATTCTTACAAAGAGGCTAAACACCTGAACCCACCAAGTCCTTTTTGCATGGGCAAATCCAGCTGATTCTAGGTGCAATTTTACTAAATAAGAATTTGGCCAAACTGTATGTTGTTGCAAATAATGGTAAATGTATTCAATTAAAAAATAATAATGAAAAAGTTATTCTTTTGTTCCCGTTTGATCACAGAGGCGGCTGTGGAAGGCCCCAAATGCTCAGGGCATATGGCTCACCTCACCGCCCCAGATGGTGCTGCCGGCGCAGCTTCCCCGAGGTCCAGGCTGGCAGCCCTCACCCCGTCTCTTCGGCCGTCCAGCTTCCTCAACAATTTCCCCTAATTTTCTGTTCTGTGTCAACGTTTTCTCTTCTCAAGGTTTTCCCAAACTTCTTCCTCACTCAGGTCCTAGGCCTGTTTATGGTCTGACCTCTGAAGATCAATCAACATTCAGAGGGACAGGCACTGGGGCCTTAGCCAAGGGTTGCTAATGATTTCTCAATTGCAGATCTCATGGTGCACTTTGGATGTTTATCTAGTTAACGGTTCCTCAATTTTTCTGACCTGAAAAGTATAAGTGACCCCATTAGCTAAGCACTTTTTATTTTTCCTTTTACCTGCAGACAACACAATAATCATTTAATGAAAGGCTCCAGTGTCTCTAACATTTTATCTCACTTATTTCAATGAATGCTGTTTTTTTCCATTATTTCCCCTCTCCCATACAACATTTCTTGTCCCCTCTCATTACTCCTCCATCTTTAGATCCTAGATCAGTGGTTCTCACATTTTGCCTGCATCAGAACATTTGAAGGGCTCTTATAATTCAGATTGTGGGACTCCATCCCCCAAATTTCTGCTTCAGTAGGTCTGGGGTAGGGCCAGGATATTTGCATGTCTAACAAGTTCCCAGGAGACTCATGCTGCTGGTCAGATAGCCCTGGGAACCCCTGCTCTAGAGATTAAGAGAAACTGCAGGGCCAAGTGCCCCAGTTTGTCACTTCCCATCCCTGCTTCACTGCCTTCTCAGCTGGGCGGCCTCTCCTCTGGGTAAGCTCCCTAAACTTCCATTTCTTCACTGGCAAAATGGATTTAACAAAGCATCCCTAGCAGGGTTGTTAAAAGGAAGATACAAGATCATGTTTATTAAGCATTTGAAAGAAGAGGGATTGTGATGCTTTTTGGTGTTATTATTTTTTATTTCTTCTCTAGAACTCAATTTCCAGGACTTCTAATTGATCCTTTAAGCACCCAATATGGTTAAGGTAGTCTGTCTGTTTAGAAAAATAACAAACTAAAATCCCTTTGGGAGGACCTTGATAAAATAATGATTCCAAAATTCATCTGGACATGTGCAATAATAGCAAAGAGAGTTTTGAAAGGAGGCTCCTCTTTTGATTGGGATTTTACCCCACCACATATCAAAACATACAGTTACCATAATCAAAACAGCATGGTATTGGCTATTGGCTTAGGAAAAGGCAAATACATGAACAAAATAGAGAAAAAATTCTGCATCACACACAGATACTCATACCCTCATATGTATAGTGTATGTGGTTTTTAAGTCAATGAGGGAAACATGGACAATTAAGTGATATTGGAGCAATTAGTTATTGATTTTAAAAACTATTGAAATTTCTTTCAATGTGTGGGATACAGCATGATATTTCTATAATCTTGGGAGAATGAAAAGAAATAAAGGTAAAAATGTTATACTTGAATTGACATAGTTTGCAACTTCTGTTTGAGAAAGTTGGGGGGAAAAAGGATTAGCACTAAATGATAAAACCACCTTTTCAAAGTAATAGGAAAACAAAATACACATTAATATAATTCAATAAGAAAAAGCAGGCAAAGCATATCAATAGGCAATTCAGAAGAGGAAGAAGAAATACAAACACCTGACAAAGACCATTAAGAGTGTTGTTAAGCCTCTGGATACTCTGTCACTGCCACCTAATGTTCCTGGAAATGTAAATTTATGCAATTTTTTTTTTTTTGGTGAACATACTAAAAATGCACGTAACACTTTGAAATATCAAGTCTACTTCTAGAAATTTATACTTTATTTTATGCAACACGAGCACTTTTGTATAGGCATGATATGCTCACAGGACAGTTTATTGTGGCATTTCTGTTAATACCGAAACATTAAAAACAATATAATGTGCACCAACAGGGAAATTGTTAATTATGTTATGGTACATCTACTACATGGAATGCCAAATCAAAGGTACTTCCACCAAAACCCCTTTGCTGGATAAAACATCTATTTGAAGGCATAGTTTAACTTGCAAGAAAGTAAGCGGTACTCATAGGGGCCAAAAAGAAGAATGAGGAAACCAGAGCGTTAAGCAAGCCCAAGAATGACCCAAGGGCATTTGTTTATAGCAGACATTGGAAGTAAGGAATCGGAGACAAGGCGTTGGGTTTGCTCAGGATGGGGAGCTGGAGCTGGGGCGTCTGGATAAAGCAATTCCTCGTGGTCGATCTTCAGTGAGTAAAGAGCATGCTAGAAATTTCCATCTGGTAGCAAAAAGGAGGTGAAAAAGACATGCTTGTCTCCAACTGGACTCAGGGAAAAAAGGAAAAAGAATCTTTTCATACCAATCAGAAACAGCCCAACATAGGCAAAATAAATGTAATTTGAAAAAGAGCAGTCATAAGTAGCCAATAAACGCTCAACTTTACTAGTGTTTAGGAAATTATAATGTAAAACCAAAATGAAATATCTGTCAGGCAAATATTACAAGTCAGAGGATACTCTTGTCTCAGTCTGCTTGGATTGCTATTACAAAAAACCCCACAGACTGGATGGCTTATAAAGAGCAGATATTTATAGCTCACAGTTCTGGAGGCTAGGAAGTTCAAGATCAGGGTGCCAGGATGGTCAGGTGGGGCCCTGCTTCTAGGTCACAGACCTCTTGTATTCTAACATGACAGAAAGGCCTAGGGCTCTCTCTGGAGCCTTTTTTATAAGGCATTAATTTCATTCATGAGGGCTTCACTCTCATGATTTAAACACCTCTCAAAGACCGCACCCAATAATACCATCACCTTTGGGAGTTAGATTTCAATATATGAATTTTAAGGGGACACAAACATTCAGACTATGGTAACTATTATTAGAATACCAGACCTATGGTTGGAGAATAAAAGGGAAAAGTACTTGGACAATTTTATAGCAATAACTACACAACTTTAGGATACAATATCCTAGGAGTCAGCAGTACATTTATACTTTACAGAAGCTTCCACACAGGCATAAAGGATGTATTTGCAAGAAATATAACAACATTTGTAATAGCAAAAATTATAAACAAACTAAATGTTCAATAAGAGAAGAATGCATACATAAATTATGGTGTAATCAAATAGTAGAATAGTATTTTGCAGTGAAAATTAAGGAACTAGAGCAATATAGCTCTACTCATGTGCTCTTACAACATAATTCTGAATGAAAAGTGTTTAAGTCATAGAGAGATACATATGATACCAGTCCTATAAAGTTTAAAAACATGCAAAACAATACTGAGTACTGATTAGCAATACATACATTTCTATAGTTACAGACACAAATTCAGAATAAGAGTAACCTTTGCTGGGCATGTGAAGAGGTGATGTTGTGCAGTAAGCAACATGAAACACAACAATGTCCAGTGACAGGTGATAATGTAATAAGCGTTGACACAATTCAGAATACTTTCAATCTTCCAAAATGACAGTTATGTAGATTACCCATTAACCTGGAAAAAGATTTTGATATGATTAATAAAAATTCAAATTAGGAGGTACATTATGATACATTAAAAATACAGGAGCACATGGAACAGGTTTAAAAGACAATGTGAAAAATGGATATAACTTTTTGTTAAAAGGGACTCTTTGAATTATTAAAAATTAATTATCCTTACTATAGATATGTTAGTCTCGATTTTTAATTATTTTTTAGATTCACCTAAGAATCAAATCAAATCCCTGAGGATTCTAAGTATTGATCAATAACTCAATCAGGATCTGAATAAGCGGTCATTCGAAACTCTTATAGCTCAGAGCCGCTAAAATATGTTAAAGGTTTGGAGCTGCTAACTTGAGGCACACCTAATTTTTGTTATGGATGAAGTATATGGAGGAGATGGTATTATTTCAGCAACCTTTATACAAATTTAAAAATATTTAAAAATAAAATGAGAAAATACTCATGTGGAAAAGTGAATATGCACCAAACATCCTAAAAAATAAGAGCAGTGTGAAGAGAATTATTGAATTGTATGTTAAAACGTATTCTAATGATTCTCTCATTAAAAGAATATGATCTTGACACCTCACATCTAACAGGATAACTAGTATCAAAGAGATAACAAGTGTGGGTGAGGATGTGGAAAACTGGAACCCTTGTACATTGTTAGTAGGATGCAAAATGGTGCAACTGCTATAGAAAGATAGTATGGAAGTTTCCCCCAAATTAAAAATAGTGCTACCATATGATGCAGCACTCTTCTGGTCATTTATCCAAAAAAACCCCACAAAAAACACCCATATGTCCTGGAATTACTTTTTTAAAAAATTATATTTTATTGATTATGCTATTACAGTTGTCACAATTTGTTTCCTTCTCCCCTCCACTCAGCACCCCCCACTCCCTCAGGCAACCCTCCCACCATTGTTCATGTCCATGGGTCATGGTCTTTGATGACTCCATTTCCTGTACTGTACTTTACATCCCCATGGCTATTCTGTAACTACCTGTTTGTACTTCTTAATCCCCTCACCACTTCACACGTTCCCCCAAGCTCCCTTCCCATTTGGCAACCATCAAAATTCTCTCTGTATCCATGATTCTGTCTGTTCTTGTTTGCTTAATTTGTTTTTTAGATTCAATTGTTGATAGGTGTGTGTTTATTGCCATTTTACTGTTCATAGTTTTGATTTCTTCTTTTTCTTAAATAAGACCCTTTAGCATTTTATATAATAATGGTTTGATGATGATGAACTCCTTTAGTTTTTTCTTGTCTGGGAAGCTCTTTGTCAGCTCTTCAATTCTAAATGATAACTTTGTTGGGTAAAGCAATCTTGGCTGTAGGTCCCCACTTTTCACAACTTTGAATATTTCTTGCCAATCCCTTCAAGCCTGCAATTAACAGTCTTATGGGGACACCCCTGGAGGTAACTAACTGCTTTTTAAAAAATTTTTGCTACTTTTAAGGTTCTCTCTCTTTTTCCTTTTTTTAGGATTTTTTTTATTGTTGTTCTATTAACAGTTGTCCCAATTTTTCTCTTTGCTCTCCTTCCCCCAGCATACCCCCTGCTCCCACAGTCAATCCCTGTACCATTGTCCATGTCCATGGGTCATTCATATGTGTTCTTTGTAACACCATTCTTTCCACCATTATCCCTTTTCCCCATCCCCTCTGGCTGCTATTTATCTTTAACCTTTGGCATTTTAATTATGATGTGTCTTGGACTGGGCTTCTTTGCATCCATCTTGTTTGGAATTCTCTGTGCTTCCTCAACTCACATGTCTATTTCCTTCACCAAATTAGGGAAATTCTTTCATTATTTTTTTTCAAATAGATTTCCAACTTATTTCTCTTTCTCCTCTCCTACACCCCTGTGATATGAATGTTGGAATGCTTGAAGCTGTCCCAGAGGCTCCTTACATTATCCTTATTTTTTTGGATTTTTTATCTTGTTGTTCTGATTGGTTGTTTTTTGCTTCCATATGATCCAAATCGTTGATTTGACTCTTGACTTCATCCACTCTACTGTTTTTTCCCTATAAATTGGCCTTTATTTCAGTGAGTGTATCCTTTGTTTCTGACTACACGTTTTTTATGCTGTTGAAGTCTTTGCTAAGTTCCTTGGACATCCTTATAACCAGGACTCTGGAGTATTCCATGATTCCCAAAATTTGCCATCAAAGAGCATAAGGTAAACTTGAAACATCTTGGGTCAGAAAACAAGGCAGTGCTGAAAGAGTGATGGGGACATGTGTAAAGAGTACAGGCACACTATTTGATTAAATTTGAGATAATATAAACATCAAAAAATATTGACATTAATAGATTATAGCATACTGAATATTTAAAAAAAAGACAAGGGAACAATCAAACAAGTCCAGATTATAGAAAATTTCTTGTGATCTGGACTCTTCAAAAAAAGGTCAATGTCATAAAAAGCAAACAAACAAAAGGAGGGTGCAGTCCAAGTTAAAGAGGACTGAAGAGAGGTGGCAACTAAGTGAAATGTGCAATGTTTGGATGGATCTTGGATTAAAAAAAAACACAGCTAGAAAGAACATCTTTTTAGATAATTGGAGAAATTTGAATATGGACTGTATAGTAAACAATATTATTCCAATGTTAAATTTCTTGGGTATGATGATGATGTGTTTATGTAAGATAATGTTCTTGTTCTTAAGAGGTGTATGACATGTAATTAGTGGTGAGTTGTCATGATATCTATAACTTACTTTCAAATGGTTTGTCAAAAGGTGTGTAAGTCTGTGTGTGTGATGTTAGCAACTAGATCTAGGTCAAGAATATCTGTTGTTCACTGAATTGTTCTTTCATGTTCTTTTATCTTTGCAATTTTTCAAAATTAAAATGATGGAGGAATAAAAGACAAATAAAAATTCACCATAAAGTCATTAAATCATCATTTAAGTATATGGGAATATTTAGAGATCATGCAATTATTTTATATCATTTATAAATAAAGACAAATGTAAAAATAAATATGCAAGTACATTAAGGAATAAATGACGTAAGTAGAAGCCATCCGTCTCTTGACAGATGAAGCCATAAACCCACAAATAAGTTAACTCCCCTCAGGTCATACTCTAAGGTTTGTCAGGTTCTATTTCTGTGACTTTTTTACAGCAACTGACCATGGAATATGGTTCTTTGAATACTTGAAATTTTCTTTCCAGGTCCTGGGCTTGAAGAAACTCATTGTATTATACAGGTATTTTATCAGCAAAAATAGACCTTTCAGAGATTTTGTTTTTCTTTCTTTTATATCTGCTATTTCCCCCCTTACATTTCAGCAAAGATTAAAATATCAGTAGGGGTACTTTATATTTCTTAACCCAATTCTTTATAAACTGGTAAAGCAGTTGGAAGTCCATTAGATCTCTTCTTGAATAAGGTGGTAATGATGCTGAAATGAACAAAAAGTGAGTGTTAAAACAGATTCTAGTTGATTTAATACTTTGAAAATGTACAGAATCTTCTGTTCCTCTGTGTTAGCAAGGATTCATCTTCAATGGAAAATCATCATGGATCAAGATATGACACACAATTATTAGTACCACCCACCTGGACAAAGGAAACTGTGATACAGAATTGTTCCCCACGTGCAGTTGGACTGCTGGATCCATAATCCGTTTTGCTCCCAGCTTGCTGTGTGACTCTGGGCAAGTTACTTAGCTTGTCTCATTTCAGTTTCCTCAGGTGTAAAAGGGAAAAATGGTACCTCCAATAACTCATAGATCTGTTGAGATTAAATGGGAATACACTTATTTAAATTAAGTGCAATTTTGTCAATTAGATATTTGTCAAATGACTGAAGAGTTTAAAATAGTTAATATTTTATAGATACTACTTTCCTTTCCATTTTCATATTTTTATACCATGATGACCTGACTAGAAATTATTGCCCCACATACATTAGATTTAACTTTTTGGCATGAAAATACATTTAACAAATATTGTTTATTACCTGCAGTACTTCCGGGATTTTTATTTTGGTCAAATGCAATTGTTTAATATCTACATATTTTCTTGTATATAACATCAGGAAATAGTGCCCTGGTATATATAAGCCAAAGTTAGTTTTTTTTTCCAAATATGTTGGATTGAAACTGGTGCTTTAGGGATACTTTCATTTTCACATTTTTTCCTTGTAAAGTAATCTAACTTTTGATTGGATTTCACAATGCAGTTAAGGAGTTGCAGTAAACGTGGACATTTAGGAAGGAAATTTAGGATTTAACAGGAATCATGAACAGTTTAACCTGACTCAGCTTAAACTGTTCTGACCTCCTCACAGTTCTTTACTCCGCTAAAATCAAACTGCACATTGGCTCATTTGTTCATTCTCTATAAGTGTTTATAAAGCACTCACTATGCTCAGTGCTAAAGGGAAAATGTAAGGAATACTACCTGTTTTCTTGTAAGAACCAATATAATTTGAAATACAAACCATACACCTAAGTGTGTATCTAACAATGGGTGATAACATAGAAATGGCCAAAATGAGTGTTCTAGACAGAGAAAAGTTAATAAAGCCAGCAATGGCCAGAAAGACTATTTATGTTAAATGAGTTGCTTTTTAAAAGATGATGAGAAATTGGCTAGAAAGGAAGGAAAATGTATTCTACGTGAAAGGACTATGGACCAAAAGCTTAGAATGGAGACTAAGCTTAACATGTCAAAAGAATGAAATAATAAGTAGACTAGAATATAGGGTAGGACCTGGGGAGAAGTCAGAAATAGGTAATGTGGAGATAAATTATAGAAAATCTTATCTAGAAATATCACATATTTTACCCCAGAGGAAACAGAAATCTTTAGAGGATGTTAAGCAGTGGGATAACTTGGTGAAAAAATATTTTATGGGAATTAAAAATGTATTGATATAACTGAAAGAAGGAGGAAAAAGAAACTGAAAACAGGAACCCTGAGCTCCCCATTTAGTATTTCCGGAGAAGCTAATGGTGGCATGTTGTGTTTAGCGTAATATTAGAACACAAACATGGAAATTCAGGGCGGGAGATACAACTTGGAGTCATTATCATTAAAATGGTATTGAAGAGTTTAAAAAGGTAAGAACAGGATTGATTCGGGCAAGGAAATAAGTTAACAAAGGCAACAGAGAAAGAGGCTGAACTTTAAGAGAGCTTCATCCTAAAATAAAACTTCCTTAATGTCTGTATTGTGTTTTATGTGTTCAAGCGGTTTCATATTTTTAGGTAAATCCTATGCCAGACATTGTTTTGTGAACATCCACAGCAGCACATATTCTACCCTGGAGAGGAAGATACTTGATACGGCATTAAATGTGATGCCTAAGTAACCACAAGTGTTTGTTCTCAATATTATCAATGCATGCTATTTAAAAAAAAAAAAACCTTCTGGTTAAATATAATGGGTATTTATGATCTTGAAGAATGTTCCAGATTCACATGGAAAGACCAAAGAATCTCTGTACTTGTGACAGATGGATTAATCAGGAGGTCAGTGGGGGACATAGTGGAAGCAGAAAGATTGGTGGAGCAGCACACGATATGCGCTTTTGTGGATAAATTTGATCATATCAAAGCTGTGTACAATGGGGGGTGGCCTAGGAAGGAGCTTGACTTTTTGAAGGTCAGCTACGCATCAAGTCCTACAATCTGAGCTTGAGCTTACGCAGTCTTGAATCCAATGAAGAATGATGTGGAGGCTGATTGAGGTTGGCTCACACACTGTAACTGCAGTTGTAAACAGTCGAGGCTCATGGGTTGAAGTCAAAAACAAATGATTAGGCCCTGGCCAGTTTCAGTTGGTTGAAGCGTCATCCCATAGCCCACGCCGAGGTTTCGGGTTTGTTCCCTGGTCAGGCCTCATTTGAGAGGCAACTAATTGATGTTTCTCTGTCACATCGATGTTTCTCTCCCTCTTTCCCTCTCTCCCTCTTCCCCCCATCTCTAATATCAATAAGCATGTTCTCTAGTGAGGATTAAAAAAATAAAATAAAAAATAATAACTGCCCCCCCCCCCAATGATTACCTAAGAGGGTACATGGAAGCAGGCCTAAAAGGAAGGTTGCCTCTTCCCTGTTGGCTGGGGAACAGAGGGAGGGGGCTGTCACCTGGTTTGGAATCTAACTTGATGTATAGAACTCCAGTGTTGTGTCCTTGTGACAGTGTGGATGGGGAATCTACATGCCGTCCTGGTCAGTATTCTGATCAGCATTCTGATAGGACTTCTGGGGAACTGCTGAAGGAGAGACTGTTAGTTATTGATCTGGGTCTTCAGAGGATTCTTGATTCTTACACTATTTGAGGCCTGAGGGAGGCATTCGAGCAGATCGGCTTCTCTCCAGTCTGCATTCCCGTGCTTTAGTATCTATGAGCCTTTGAAAACCTCCTCTCTTTCTCTTGGACAACAGTATTAGGTTAACCTTGGAAGACAGCTGGTAAGGCCTTACCTTGCAATAGTTCTGTTTGGGACTGGCCCACATTGTCTGCTAGGATTAATTTACATTTGACACTCTGCTCAGTCCTTTACATACCTTTCAAAACTGCTAGAGAATTATAATGTGAAACACCTGGTGATTCCTATTAGGGTCTTGGTGTTTGCCAGCCAGTCAGCTGACAGGTGGGGAACAAACATTTATAGTGAATCTAGAGAAAGAATAGCAAGTGAGGAATCCAGGGCTAGCTAGGAATTTGTCTTTGCCTTAAGCTACTTAAGTCAAATGGCTTATGTGTCTGAGTTCCCTTGGAGGTACCAAACAAATGAAAATAACCTTCCAGGCATGATTTCCTAATGAATATGAAACCTTGCCATAAGCACCTACCTCATTGGAAATACCGGCCTTGAGGAGAGACACGTAGGGTGAAAGGCAGTATGATTTTTCCTTCGGTAGTTTGTTTCCGGGCCTGAGAAAATATTTGTGTATAAATGTGTATGGGGAATTACAGAAGCAGAGCTAAAATGTATTTTCTCTGAGCATGTGTTATAGTATTACTAAAATGCAAAGGTCTGGCTGTCTGAATACATGAATAGAGTATTCCTAGAAACTTCCATCTCAAAATTGGTCCGTATTTGTTAAAATATGTTTACAAAAAAAAAAAAAGAAAAATAAATATCTGGAATGACCTAATGGCTTCCAAGCGTGTGCACATCTGCATTCTCTGGGGATGCTCTCCCCTCTTATGGAGAAATAATTGTATTTATTCCTCAGAGGTTTATTCTAAGGGAATGACGAAGCCACACCATTACATACAGTTCAGTAGTTTATTTCGTTAAATATTTCGTCTCTGCCTTATGTGTATCATAAGAAAACAGAATGGGCATTTTATTTTATTTAATTGTTTTGGAAGACTGTGATTTATTTATGTATTTTTCATTGTATTTTACTTTTTACTTAATTTTTATTGTTGACACCATTACAGGTGTCCCCATTCCCACCTCCTTTGCATACCTCATCCGGCACCCCACCCCCCTTCCCTCTGGCCTCTGTGTCTATGAGTCATGCACATATGGTCTTTGGCCAATCCCTTCACTCTTCTTTCATCCAATTCCCCCTCTCCCCTCTGCTCTGACAGCTGTCAGTCTGTTCCATGTATCCATGCCTAACAGAAAGGACATTTTAAAAGAAAGGAATAAATTGGAATCAATGAATTTAGATGTTAATTTTATTAAAAATCAGAAATATAGGATAAATTATAAGCAAAGCATAGATAATTTTTGTTGTCTATAATGAGAGAGCTTTTTCCCCTACTCTTATTGTCTTAGAAGGATATTAACCTCAGTGTGGAGGTTTTGGAAAGCAGCTGCAAATCTGTATATTCCATTTACTTGCTAGTATTTTATGACCAAACAGATGTGTATGCAAATCACACCTGTTCTAATTCCAGAAGCTCTGCTTCAGTCAATCACTTTAAAATAACTTTTGTCTCCAAGACATAAAATGTACTAAAGAATCTTGAAGGCTGGACAATGAAGGTGTCAGCAGCTCCCTGACCAAGGGCACGGCTGAAACATATGGTTGTGGTTTCTGTGCTTTCATGAGACTCCAGGGAGCACTCAATGACAAATCAATGAAAACTTCTCATGGATGGGAAAGTGAGAAGCCCAGAGAATGTGTTGGGGGAACAACAGGGCTCATCTTGCTCTACAAATGTTTTTTTTTTTTTTTATACTCTGTTCAGAAAAATCTTAAAGTGGCGATTGCTGTGGGCGAGATCATAAGAGCACGTAAATCTTATTTTGAAGGTAAAAGTTGTCCTTTGAGAAGTACAAGGTAAAGTACTTGACATTTACTGTTTTGATTACTCTTAAATTTTTTTTTGTGTTTATCTGGCACAAAACAGTGTTACAAGCTAAGAAGAGCAGACTGACACTTTTCATATAATGATATACTTTAATAAGGTAAGATTCTTCTGGCTCCGTACCTCGTATCCCCAAGATATCATTGTTTAAGCTGAATCCAGAGTGTTAAAAAACCTCTGAGGAGTTATTTTCACAGAAAAAAGTAATTTGATTTTATTTTCTGTTTATTTTTTTTCAAGTTCTACGAGATCATTTAATAGGGATAAGAAATGATGACTTAACAGTAACAACAGCAGCAATAAATGATTCTTAGTGACTTAAAACAACAAAGCTGTATTTCTCACTTAAACTAGATGTCCAGAGTTTGTGGGTGAAGGGATCTCTCTTTTCATCATAGCCTGATGGAGGCAACAAAAAAATAAAGTGATTTTAAACTGAGGATGATCGTTGTGTAAACTGGGTTCTGACGTAGGAAGCTTTCCTTTTCTTCTCTGCCCATGACCTCTTCTTATTTCTGCTTGGTAAAAGCAGGCTATTTGGGTGTATGGTCAGAATTTACTGTTATGTTTGAAAACTTATTTTTCATTGCATTTCTCGCACACTTAACAGCTAATTCCCGGTCAGAGCAACTGTGTCTGGTGTTTTAATCCATAGCAGCCACATTCAGGGTAGACCCTTCAGTTACCCAGTAGCCACAATTCTTCGTCTTTGAAAGTTTCCCATCTTTTCCCCCCTTAATTGCCCTTTCCTGTATCACCACTATACATTCTTTCCTGTAAACAGAGGGCATGCTTAGATCTTACCATGAATATATTCCAATTTTGCCTAACAAGCTTATTCTGATCTTTTATTGGTAAGTTTCCTCCACTACTTTTTAGGAGCTCCAAGTTGGCACCCAAGATGAAATCTCCATCAGTAAGATTCTACTTCATGTTCTTGCCTTGGAAACAAATTTCTGTAGAATGCATTCTGAAAAAAACTACAACTTCAGGTTTACAGCACAGGAATTATTGTTATTCACCATGTGCACCTATGTCTGCATAGGAAACAAAAAGGCCTGGAGCAGCACAAGCTTCCCAACCCTGAAACAGTGGGTGGGACTCAGTAGAAACAGCGATGCTTTTGCCGTCGGTGCAGCTGGCTGTGTTCTCCATGCTGCCATTTCCAGGGGCAATGAGCAAGACTGGGTGCCCCTGTCCTTCCATGGCCCTTCAGGTTCCTATCTGCTGGCTGTGCAGTGCAGGCTGGGAGGAAATTCTGAGGGTCAAAACATTGAACGTAAGGTTGATTTCATCACTGAAACTGTCAAGATTGCAGAGAAAAGCTCTCAGAGTATCTTTAGCTATTTGCTTCTAGGCACCGCCACCATCACTGTTAGTTTTGCTGCCTCCTCCCCACTCTTCTCTGCGTATACAAATCTTGTATTGCTGTATATTTATGTAGTAATATAATAAAAGAAAACTGGAGTGGCAGTTTTAGCTAATGTTATTATGAAATAATGTTTATTACATGTACAAGTTGTCAGCCATACAGCCAGTTATATTCCTGGATCTCTCTGACACCTGAAAAGGATTTGAGATTATATCTGTGCTAGAACATACCGTGCACTTGGCTGTACTCTATGGTTATCGGACAATAAAAAAACAGTATCATGCAACTACACTTTGAGCTCTGAAAACCAGATGGAAAGGATGTTGTGTTAAAATCTCTCAGACTGACTTCGGTGGTTTACTTCAGTCCGGCTTGGGGTCACGGGAGGAAGACCATGCCACTCCCGTCAATCACAAGGGAATGTGCACGAAGGGCAGCTACCGTGGGTTTCATGACATTGATTTGAAGATGCAGTAGGGATGTTTTGTTTGCTAAAACAACAGAAAAGGTGGGCATGCATATAACAAAAACACAAAAAATGGTAAAGGCAGAAAATTCTGAACTTGCTTCCAAACATTTGTCTCCTAAGTCCACACTTATTATAAGCCTTGAGCTCCACAAAGGAATCGCTTGGCAGATAACAGACTTTGGGAAAAACCCACCACCCCAGCCTCAACCCTCTCTTGGCACATTTTACAGTTCTTTACCTCAGACTTGAAAACCATTTAGTAAAATGAATAGCATCCCAGAAATCCTGCCTACCATGGCTCTTCTATGAAGAGTCCTTTCAGGCTGGTTATTGGCAGTGGGAGAAGAAGGCAGCCAGATACAGGAGAGGGCCCTGGGGAGTGGAGCATCCAAGTCCATTGGTGTGTAGCCGCCACCATTGTCCACTTAATGAGCCTGCTGGCACTTTTCCCAGGATGGGCTGCTGCCATCCTCACACCTGAGTGGTTGATGGTATCAGCTGGGGACATGGATTACAGCCGTCGAGATGTGGTGCGGAGGAAGGGAACTCCAGCAAGCTTTATCAGTTAAATATTGGAAATCTGTTCTGTTGGGAAAGCTATCTTATGTCCTGTTGCTTGCCCGTCAACAGTAAGGCTATGGTTTCCTAATAAATTCATATTCCTACAAAAAATGTCAAAGAAAAGACAGGGAAATTAAATGCATTGAATTTTTTTAGCATTAGTGTTCATGACAATTTTGAGTTCAGTGTTTCTTAAAAATTTTGAGAAGATATTATGGATCTGTGAGATCCAGCCCCATAATTTAGTGATATAGATGATAATGTTGCTTGAATTGCTCTTTCCAGAGGTATAATTTTTTCTGTAGTTAAAAAATTCCAGAAATATTCTTTATGTTACGTGTTTATCAGCAAGTCCAGATATATTCTTGGTGTAACACATGTAATGTGTATTTGCATATAAATTTCTCCAGGTATTCTAGATTGCAGAATATTATCATTTAGAATTTCCAGAACTCCCAGGAATATTATAAACAGGACAGATAGTTTTACCTCAGTCAAATTTAGGCATTTATTTAACCCAAACTGAGAGTGCATGCATGTGGTACAAAATTTGAAAGGTACCAAGAGAGATTCAGTGAAAAATAAGTCAGCACTGTTGGGGCTCACTTTGTAAGTTACATAAATGTCTAACCACTATGCTGTACACCTGAAACTAATATAACATTGAATGTCAACTGTCACTGAAAAATAAAAAATATTATTAAAAAGTCAGTAATGTCAGCAATCGGGACTCCTGCATAACCAGGTTATTGTTTTCTTCTTTATGTTTACAAATATTTATAACAGATTCATTTATTTCTAACTATCTATCTGCCTAAATTGAGTTAACCAGGCCCCATTGTGTTCTCAATTTGCCATGAACGATGCTGCGACGGTGTGTATTTAGATCCCACTTCCCGTAGGTGTCTGCATAGTTTGTTTCCTCATCTTATTCAGGTCTTATTTAAATGTTACCTCCTTACCTTATATAAGGCAGCATCCTTCCCTCATTACTTCTGACACCTCTTACTCTCCTTTCCTTTCCTTCATGCCAACCCTTGACATACTATGTATGTATTTATTTACAGCCCATCTCCCCAACCAGTATAAGCTTCATGAGACTCCTGTTGGCTGCTCAATCTCCAGTGCCCAAAATCGTAGCCCTGGTATGTAGTTGACACTAACTCAGCCTACTTATTAAATGATTAGGTCATTCTGCACATTTGTGAGTCCATTTGTAGGAAAAAAGGGTGTGGGCATTTGTAATTTTGACACACATCACCAAATTGCTTTGCTTAGAAGCTGTAAAAATTTCTGTTTCTATAAGCAATGTACCAAAGTTTCTTTCAAGCTGAGAAAACTATGGTATGTCATTTTAGTTATAATTTATGTTTTCTATTATAAATGATGCACATACTGCCAAAGCCTTTAACTGTTTATGATGGCTGAACACGTATGAAGTGTTTCCATCTGAGCTTTCTGGACAGACCCCAAATTCTTTCTGCCACTCAGGCTCTCCTACCAGACATTGCTTATTATCAGGTCTCCTTGGCTCTAGGCACATCATGGCTCCTGGCTGCCTCAGTCATGCCTTTGCTCATAGACTCTGAAATCCATCAATAATGTATGTGAACATTGGCTGATAAAACCAGGGATTAAACCTATTTCCTTAATTATCATCCATAAATTTTCTTCTTATGAAGATGCCCGTTTTCTAGCTATTTTCTGCCTTTAACTCCCTGGGAACTTAGGAGTTTCCAGCTTCCAGAGAAAGTCTCTTCTCTCCCAACAGTCATCAGCATCCTTTCCCAATGGTGAGCCACACGCCTCTGTTGGTTAAGCAGCCCAGTAGGCAAGTTTATAGGTACATTTTGATAGCTACTTTTGACTTCTAGATTTCTTATGCAATAAAATTTATGTAATTTTCCTTTTACCTTAGCCATTTAATGTTCTCTCACTTTCAGGCCATTTATGGGTCCTCAGTTTGTACCACCAGAAATACCAACCTCAAACAGTACATCTTACCATACCAGGTAAAAACACTAGGAAATTTATATATAATTGGGCCTGAATAAGAGTGCTGTCAATCCATTATGCTATTTCTTAGTTAATCTTAGCCCAGGAATTCTTTAGACTCCCCATTTAGAAATGTTTATTTGTGGTAAACCTATGTATTTGGCCATGATGGTGTTACTGGAATATGAAATAGGAGTTTCCTGTTGTAAATCATTCTTAGGCTTGTTGGATAAAATCTAAGTGCATAATCTTCTTATGAGGAATAAAATAATGTCAATAAGATAATCTTCAATACTGGATCTTCTTGCTACTGCAACTAATCATACCAACAATTATATAGCCTTCTCCCACCAAAATAAGGAATTCATGGATCAGTTACCTTTTGTCACTTGTACCAAAACTTTGAAAAATGGTACCACTACAGGAACACTGGGAAAAAACATCAAAACAGTTTTTAGGTCTCCTGAAAACTTGTGTTGTTTTATTTCTAATGAGAAATCAAATGCATTATAACATGTGATCTTTTGTTTCTAAGTGTTAGCCTGAGATCTTCTGAATTTTAATGTGGATTTTGCTTATAAGATTGTTGTATGATATTTGTTAGAGAAGACCTTCACTCCTTTCTTTCTCATTAGGTCAGGGGGACTGTGAAGAATCATTGTTTCACACATATAAGTAGCATGATAAAATCCAGTATTTAAAGCATTTCAGTGATGTTTTGATCAAGACACAATCGAAAGATCACAGGGAATTTTGTTGTAAAATTCTCATGTCAGTAAATGCTATATTTGGAAAATTTAATGAGCTATAAAACACATCATGTGTCTAGTTTTAGCTAGGCAGGGAAAAGCTAGGTAATAAAGAATTTTGCTTTATAATGACACAGGAAGATGTGCACTAATATTTACGTTGGTCACAACTGGGATAAGAAATGCCTTTAAACATGCTGTTTTTATAAGCAGCAGTCATAATGTTAGGGCACGGTGATTAGGAAAAACCACAGTGGCTGAAAGAAGATCACCTTGACACCATAATGGAAAACCCCTGACATGCTATGGATGGCTATGTTGTATAAATGTAACTTGGAAACATCTTCATGCTGAGATTTAATACTTGGGGGTCAGCATAGTGGTAAAGTTTGAAAAAAATAAACATATCAAATAAACAACCTTCATTATCATGTCCACTAGGGAGCCTCAGTATGAAATGCGTTTGCATCGAGAATTATTTCAACACCAAGTCAAAAAGCCTAAACCATGCAAGAAGTCAGACAATGACAAAACTCTTAAAACAAGCAAACCATGAACTCTTAAACTCTTGCATATAAAGTTTTACCTAAAATGTCCTTAAACATGTATGTCATTTAAAGATGAATTTTCCAAGTGTACCAAGATATATATTCTTCAAACATTTACTCATTTTCCAAAAGGTAGTTGAGTTAATCAGAAAGATAGAAATGTTATTTTGTACTCATTATCACATAACATTAAAATATTAAAAGAAGTTAAATAAACATTTTATTTTCTAGATGGAGCTTGGAGGATTTTGGGGGCAGCAAAATTAGTCTGTATGATACAGTAATGATGGGTACATGGCATTACACATTTGTCCAAACCATAAAATGGACATCAGGTGAACCCTAATGTAAAGCACGGGCTTTGGGTGATAACGATGTGTCAGTGTGGTTTCATCCACTGTAGCAAACATACCGCTCTGGCGTGCTCAATAGTGTTGTAACCCTAAAAGTGCTCTATAAAGAAAATCTATTGTAAAAATGCTCATTTTCTTCTATTTATTTTTATATTAAAAATATTAACAGTTTTGGGAAGTATCATGGGCATGCATAGTTTTAGTATGTATTTTGGTAAGTTTTGACATTTGTACACATCAGCGAAAGGTCAATACAGTCCGGGAACTGAACATTTCTATTGCCTCCAAAGGTTTCCATTTGCCCCTTTGAAGTCCTACCTTCTATTCCACCCGATCCCAGTTCCCAGACAACCACTGTCCTATCACTACAGATAAGTCAGTATTTTCTAAAGTTTACATAAATGTACTCACACAGTATCTAAACCTTTTGCCTTCTTTCACTCAGCATAATTAGTTTGAAAATCATTTATGTTGTTGCATTTATCAAATTGTTTTTGTTGCTGAGATTTTCCTGCTATATGGATGTACCACAGTTTGTTTTCCCATTCACCTGTTGATGGAAATTTGGGTTGTTTCCAGTTCTTGGCAATTGCAAATAGAGTTGCTGTGAACACTTGCATACTAGTCTTTGTACGAACATATGTCTTCTCTTGTCTTGGGAAACAACTACGAGTAAAATGGCTGAGCATATGATATGTGTATATTTAGTTTTTTAATAAAGCACCCAACTGTTTCCAATATAAAATACCATGTGATGTTACTACTGGTAGTGCAGAAATAGAGAGTTCCAGTTCCTCTAAATGCTTACCAACTTTTGGTATACTCAGTCTTTTTAATTTTAGACATTCCAGTGGGTGGTGGTGCCCTTTGTAGTTTTAATTTGCAATTCCCTATGACTAATGATGTGGAGCACCTTGCATGTACTTACTGGCCATTCATGTATCTTCTCTCGTGAAGTATCTGTTAAAATCTTTTGCCTTTTAAAACTTTTATTTATTTATCTTTAGAGGGGAAGGGAAGGAGAGAGGGAAAGAGGGAGAGAAATATCAATGTGTGGTTGCCTCTGGGGTGTCCCTTGCCGGGAAGTGGCCTGCAACCCAGGCATGTGCCCTGACTGGGAATTGAACTGCGATCCTTTGGTTCACAGGCCTGCGCTCAATCCACTGAGCCATACCAGCCAGGGCATCTTTTGCCTTTTAAAAGTAGACTGTTTTCTTATTATTGAGTTTTTATATTGTGTATGTTCTTTATCAGATATTGGCTTAGCAAATAATTTCTCCTAGTTTGAGGTTTGTACTTTTATTTTCTTGTGTCTCTCTAAGAAGAGACATCTGTTATTGTGCTTATTTTTGTTTCCCTATAAATACTGTGTTTTTCTTTTAGCCCCTTTAAGATTTTATTTTTATCATGGTTATTATGATGTACCTTACTATAGTTTTTTGTTTTTCATGTTTCTTATGCTTGGGGTTTGTTGAAGTTCTGAATCTGTGGATTTAGTTTTCATCAAGTTTGAAAAATATTCAGCAATTATTTCTTCAAACATATTTTCTATTTTTTCTTCGCTGTTTTTGGGGACTCCAGTTACACAAAAACTTTAAGTTGTTCCAAGGTAACTGATTGACTTTTTATTTTAAATAAATCTTTTTTCTCTGTGTGTTTTATTTTGTAAAATTTCTATTGCCACATCTTCAAGTTCATTAATTTTTTTCTTTTGCAATGTAAATCTGCTTGTAATCTCATCCATTCTATTTTTTCAACTCCAGCATTGTACTTTTCATCCTGGAAGTTTGATTTGGATCTATTTTATATCTTCAATGTCTCCATTTAACTTTTGGAACATGTGGAACATAGTTGTAATAACTGTTTCAATGTCCTTGTTTAATAATTCTAGTATCTATGTCAATTCTGAGTCGATTGCTTCTCCTTATTATGAGTTATACTTTTCTGCTTCTTTGCGTGACTGATAATCTTGGATTGGTTGCCAGCCATTGTGAATCTTATCTTATTAAGTGTTGGGTATTTTTATATATTTTTAAAATCTTTTCAAGGTTTGCTCTAGGATGCTGTTAACTTACTTAAAATTGGTTTGATTGTTTCAGGTCTTATTTTTATGACCGTTAGGTAGATCTGGACTAATGCCCAGTGTAGGACTAATTATTCCCTACCACTGAGGCAAGAGCCTCCTAAACATTACAGCCAATGCCACGTGAGTTAGGTTTTGGGGCCTGGCTGTTGTGAATGGGAACTATTCCCAGTCCTGTGTGAACATCTGGCACTGTTCCTTCCAATTATTTCAGACAGTTTTTTCTCTGGCTGTGGGTTAATCTCCTCATATGCAGGGACCAATCAATGTTCAGCTGAATGCTCAAGGGAGACTTCTGCTGGTTTCCGCATTTCTCTTTCCACGTAGCTCTCTCCTATCTGATATTCTGTCTTATGAACACTAGCCTCTTTGGTCTCCCTGGACTCTCAACTGCGTCTCCTCAACTCAGAAAGTTCACTAGGCTCAGCCTGGGCTTCCCTCTCTGTACTGAGGCCTGCAAAGTCTTCCAAGCTGTGGCAGTTTAGGGCTTATTTCATTTGTTTCCTGTCTTTCATTCTTCATGTCCAGGCTCTTGAAACCTTGCTTCATTTATTTGTTGTTCTTATTGTTGTTGTTTTAATTTCAGGCAGGGCATTACCTCATCTCAACTAGAAATAGAGGTCTCCAAAAACTGATTTCTAAACATACTATTTTTGGAGAAGAAAAAGTAATACTTTAAAGATGTACTTAAGGAGATATATATGTGCAACATTTCTATTTACATACAGAATATATCCTAAGGTACAATGTTAATAGTTTGGGCTTTCCTTTAATTTGTTTTGATATTGAAAAGATTATTATTTAATATATGTTAAGCCTTCTAGATGCAGGCACCATAGCTGTATTTTAATTAATCAAATTCCCGCCTTGAGAAACTTGAAATCCTGTGGCACAAAAGATAAATAATATTAGAACTCAAATGCAAAATTAAAATATAAGTGGGCAAGGATAGCTAATGTGGAAATGCATGAGGCTGAAACTCTCTTTTAGTGAGAGAGTCAAGTCACAGCATAATAATAAAAGGAATGATTATTGAAATTTATGAGAGGAGATAAATTATGTAAGTTTCCATAATTGGAATATTATAGGATGATCGCATGGATATAGAAAAGATGACATATACCACATAAAAATTCCATGAGGGGTTTGGGTAGATATTATTATCTCAGTCTGCAAGATGAGAACACTGAAGTCTTGTGAGACAAATAATGGACCCTTCAAAGACATTCTTCTCCTGACTGCTGGAGTAGAGCTAACTGCTAAGAGCACCCCTAATTGTTCCTTTCTTCTATGATTCTGAGACTGTATCACACCAACAGTTCACATGATTATTGCCCTTACCAAAACACACATAGATTTATCACATGGAAAACATATGCATATTTGGGGAGTACAATTTGACCTGGGTCGTAGGTAACTGCATGAAATGGGAATCAAGAGTTTACATGTGTTTTTACTTGTGAGCTGTATAATAATTTTGTGGTTTTGACACTGTCGCTAAACTGTACTGTGTCTTATCCATCTTTCAATTTCTAGTACTTAGCATGACACTATACATACGGTTAAGTTGTCAGTAAATAATTGTGGAATAAGTGAACAAATGAATACTCTGAATTCTAGAAGAATTGCAACTAAAGTATACTATTTTTAAACTTAAGACAGCTCTACTTTCCTTAATTTAATAATTTTACATACTTCTTTAAGGAGGGTAGAGGTAAATGATTATAAAGAAGCACAAGAATCAACCTCCTAATCTTGTGCCTTCAGAGTTTGAAAGAGTAATGAAGGACTTCCTGTTTTACACACTTTATTTTTTCACCTCCACTATTCCTTTCCTTTCACTCACACACAAATCACAAACCCAATCACTTCCCTCCACCTCTTTTGCTGCCCCACTACTTGAAGCTACCGGGACCTCACTGGCACCCTAGCAAAGGTCTCTCTGCCTCTCCCCTTGCCCTTCTGTGGTTTGTTCTTCACATAGCATCCAGAAAGAGTTTTAAAGGTAACACGCCACTTTCTTGGTTAAATATTTTTAATGGCTTCCCATCAAATTGAAGATAAATTCCAAACTCTACTCCATGACCTCTCAGGCCCAGCAGGGCGCACTGCTGCCCCCACCACTCCGCCTGCCTCTCCTGTCAGCTGCCCCTGCCTCGCTCTGCTTCTGCGGCCTCGGTGCTCTTTAAAGACCAAGTGTGTCTCACCGCTCTCCCCTCTTCTTGGAATTCCTTGCCTCATTTTACCCTGAAGTTATCTGAATGATGGTATCTCTAAGAGAACAAACATAAAAAGCTCCTAATAGTCTCCTCTGAAAACACACATTTGGCTACACAGTCATCTCTCGGCATCTGTGGGAGGTTGGTTCCAGGTTGCCTGCAGATACCAAAATCCGCAGATGCTCAAGGCCCTTATATAAAATGGCATAGTAATTGCATGTAACCTAAGCATAGTCTTCTCTATACTTTAAATCATTTCTATACTACTTATGATACCTAATACGTAAATGCTATTTACATAGTTGTTATTCTGTATTGTTTAGGGAATCATGACAAGAAAAAGTCTGTACATGTTCAGTATAGAGACTATTACTGTAGGCCTAACTACATTGTACGCACCAGCAACAATGTAAAATTTTTCCCCCCAATATTTCTGATCTGTGATTAGCAGAATCTGAAGATGGGAAACTCATGGATACAGAGGACTGGCTGTATACACACTATAGAATTGTTAAACAACCGGTCAGACTGACATCTAGTTACAAAGCTTTTGGAAATAAGGATGGTGTATTCTCATTTTGCAAAAGGAATAGTTTGTTGTCGAGGGGAAGCCGTTCCATAGCTCATGACTATCTTGGGAGGCTGGCTTTACTGTCTGAACCATGAATTACCCAGCATCCATGTTGGCAGAACAAACAGCTGTCATTCCTTCTGTCTCCCTCAGCGTGCTTTCACCTCTACAGTCGGCGTTTTTCAGCTCCAATGAACATCCTTAGGACTCTAAAACCTGACCTTCCCTCCAAGGTTAACTGCAGTTCAGTTGACAGGGACAGAGCTTTTACAGCTACATTACACAATTTGTTTGCTCAGATCCATTTTGTACCATTAATATGGATATAGTGTTTTGCTAGGAAAAGGAGGGTGTATTCAGGGAGAAGAACATGAAAAATGACTCAGGGGGAAATAGGATGTTTCTAACAAAGAGATATATCAGTATTAGAACTTATTAAAGCATACCAGTTATAAGGCACAAATTGTAGCCATTGCAGGGGCCATCATTGTTATTCCGAACTGCTGCTCCAGCCATTCAAAGGAGACCAGTGTCCTCAGACAGTCTCTTTTGTCAGTGATGGATTTTTCTTTCTATGTGGCAGTACCATAGGATTTATTTTCTGCTTAGTTCAAATGGCTACACTTCTTTTATTTTGTTTTTGTTTATTTATTTTGTGTGTGTGTGGCAGCACTTCTGTCCATATCTGTTTTCACCAATTTGCCTTCCATCTTGTTTCTTCAAAGCTGGTTATGAAATTAAGTTTCATTTATTTTCTTTTCCTTTCTGAAAATAAACCAAACAGAAGTTACCTTTCTACTTCAGGGAATTTGAAATTTCCATAAAAAATGTTAATAAAAGTATGATCCCTGCAGAAGCTCTGTAACAATTAATTTTGTTCCATGTAAGAATGTTTTGCCCTGGCTGGTGTGGCTCAGTGGAATGAGCGCTGGCCTGTGAACCAAAGGGCAGTGGGTTCGATTCTCAGTCATGACACACGCCTGGGTTGCGGGCCAGGTCCCCAGTAAGGGTGTGTGAGAGGCAACCACATGCTGATGGTTCTCTCCCTCTCTTTCTCCCTCCCTTCCCCTCTGTCTATAAATGAATAAATAAATAAATCCTTAAAAAAAGAATGCTTTGACACCTTGTGTTTAAATGGCTGTGAGTGATATGCATTTGTTTAATACTCAGGAAGACAAAGCATTCTACCTCAGGTGGGCTTTTTATACACTTGCACGAAGAATTTTTGCAAGTATTTGGCTTCTCTTTTTTAGGGTGGAAATAGCCACTGAGGCATCACTTGAACTACACGTGGGCAATTGTGAACAAACAGCAGTAGAGAGACGGTGCTGCTGACTAGAAGTCAAAACGGAGCGGCTTAATTAATTGGAAGAGAACATTCGTGTTTGTTAATGTCAGTGTGGCAGGCACAGAAACAGCTGTAAATGGGAGGAAGACCACAAATGACACAAAAAGAACTATAGATGATGCCTCAATCTTTTGTGTATTTATATAACCATAAATTGGGGACATAATACAACTAGGGAAGGTACTTTACAGTGAACACCACATGATTTACAGAGCTCAACTCATGCAAGGTATACGATGCTATTTATTTTGTGGACTATGGGCTATTATGGACTGAATGTGTCCCAAATTCCTATGTTAAACCTCTAACCCTTAACACGTTGGTATTTAGAGAGAGCGCCTTTAGGAGGTAGTTACAGTTAGATGAGGACGATGGGGTAGGTCCTTCATGATGATACTAGTGCCCTGTTTGGAAGAGACACCGGAGAGCGCTCTCTCCCTCTCCCCCTCCCCCGTCACCCACCCACAAGTGGACACAAAGAAGAGGTCATTGAGCACCCACTGAGATCACGGCCTCTCGTTTAAGCCACCAGCGTACTGTATCTCCTTACGGTAGCCTGAGCAGACTGAGGGCCTATGGGAGAGTGTGTGTGTCAATTGACATGGCAAAGAGAGTATCTAGGGCAATAGCTTTTATATTAAAACCTTTGCAGTCTCTCTCATGTTATAGCTGCCTGAATATTGAGGTTGACCCATCTCAATCGCTCACATTTAATGAGTTACAACTCAGAAAAGAGCAAAGTGTAAATCCTGCTCTTCCCTCAGTTGATGCCTTTTATTTCTTATGTTGGGTCTCCTTGTTATCGAGACAGGCTTTTTATTTTGAAAGCAACTGGCTCAGAACTCAGACGAGGAACTCACCGTTTCCATACATGGGTAACTCTGGCAAAGTTTGGGATTAATCAAAGTACAATTCAGTGAGAATTAAGGAGAGCCTTGCCTCCCCAGGGGAGTGTAGAAATTTGCCTGGTTGAAAAGGGGACACGGTACCAAATCCAACTGAAAGTAACCTCACAGGGTGATCTGATCCTAAATTCCTAACTGGAGACGTTGTGGTGGATAGTCACACCCCAGGCCTAGAACCTCTTTACTAAAGTTTCTAAGTCAGCTCTGCCCACTGTTTTTGTGCATCTAGGTTAACACTCCTTTGAAACGCCAGCAGTAATCTTCTTTTCCACACCCCTCAGGGAGCTTAATCTTGTTAACTATCCTGTAACCCAGTTTCAGCCTTGCTTTCTCCCCCTTTCGTGTAATCTTCTTATGTTCCCTCCTTAATTCCAAATGCATAAAAGAAACTTGAAACTGTCATTCTCTGGTGCATTTGAGATCTTTCTTCCTTGCAATTGTAATCAACGTGGCTCAAATAAACTCATAAAAGTCCTCCGTAGGTTTGGGCAGTTTTAGGAGATAAAACGGTGGCTGATTGTTGTTGGAGAGGGTGCGGGTAGAGAGGAGAGGAGTAATTGGTTTCAGGAGCTGATGCTGTGGAGCGTGGGTAGACTCAGATCCTCCCCAGCGTGCTTCGTCTCCAGCCCCTCTGTGTTTGCTTGGCCCCCAAACGCATTCCTCCCTCTTGCTTCTCCCTTCCCCTTCTCACAGCTCTAATAAGGCCACTGTTTCAATATTGAACCCCATTGGAGAAGAGAGTGGCTAACCAAATCAGATATAATCTACCCTCAGACATTTCAGAGGAGATGGTTTTTAAAAATTTTATACGTTTTATTCGCAATTTCATAGTACCAGTCACGTATTTCAAAACCATTTATTGAGTTAGACCACTCAGTTTTACACTAGACAGAAACCACCTATAAACAGTACATTGGTAATACTGTGTAGCAACTATACTTAAATAAATAAAATAGGATATAAAGAAAAAATCATAAGGAAAATGCATTTACAGAAAAAACCAATATGTTGGTGATTGTCGTTAAAGTGGCCTTTCAAAAAGAGTCCACTCTGCTAAAAGGAGACTCATCCTGATGATTTCAATCACTAACAACAAGAAAAAATAAAACACCTAAACAAACTAGAAGAACAGCTTAAAACGTTGTACAGGAAACCTAGTAACACTCATAAAAGTACGCGCTTTTTTAATCTCTTTATTTTCTTTTTAATTTATTTTAATTGTTGTTCTTGCACAGTTTTCTGTCTTTTACTCCCATCCTAGACCATCCTCCTGCCCTCCCTACCTCCCTCCCATTTCAGCCCCTGATCTAGTTTTTGTCCATGTGTCCTTTATACTTGTTCCTGCAAACCCTTCCTTTTCCCCTGAAATTCCCTCCCCTCTCCCCTCTGGTCACTGTCAGCCTGTTCTCAATTTCAGTGTCTTCGGTTATATTTTGCTTGTTTGTTTGTTCTGTTGATTAGGTTCCTGTTAAAGGTGAGATCATATGGTATTTGTCTTTCACCACCTGGCTTATTTCACTTGGCATGAGAACAGGAACTCTACTTCAGTAACCTCGCTCCCGCTCCCGCGTGGACCCACAGACGAGGAGGACGACAGGGAGCTCTGGGCGGCACAGAACCGTAGACAGTAAGAGGTAGGAAAAAAGCCCACATTCACTATCAGGGAAGGGAGGAGGAAAAAGAGAAAAGGAAACAGACAAGGACCTGAACCTTGAAAAAACTACAAGTGCTTGTTATCCAGTGGGCCAGTTCTCCACCTACAGGCTGGATAAGATCTCCCCTCACCCAAAACCCCAATTTCCCGTATTTTGTGGGCAAATCAGATGATCCAATAGGAGAACAAAGTTACATCTAGCTGCCCCAGGTGCCTGGATGGCAGTGCAGTGATTTTGCTCTGTCCTTTTTTACGTCAGGTGCTTCTAGGCACTCAGTTGGCTCCCATCAGGAGGCTGCTCCACTAACAGTCAGTGCCCTATTGCAACCCACTGACAGCTCTCTCCCTGATCCCCCTTCATCTCCTTCCAACCCATGGTGGACAGTTACCTAAAAGAATAAGGGGGGGGGGGTGTTTGGGGAGAAGAATACTCTCTCCCCACCTTCCCAGAGGGTTAAAATGGCTTTAACTCTTACTTCCCCATATAACAAACTGCCTTTAAGTCTTCGCTTCCCCAAAGAGCTCTGTCCACGTGGGAAGCCTGGGCCAAAGACCTTTCCAGAGTTCCAGGGGAAGGTTAGGAGCGGGGAACACTGCCCCCTTTGGATGGAAGGGAGATGTGGGCGGAGGCTGACCCTAAAACCAAGGAGTACGAGATGAATAGGAGTTTGTGGAGTGTATACAACCTTGGTGGTTTGGGCCTTGATGAGAGAGACTGTCTCCTTGGCCAAGGGTACGTTCTCAGCTAGAATGGTCAGTATATTGATATACAATTTGCTATTGAAGGTCAGGTCTTCCAGTAATCTCCACCTGCATAGGCTCTCATTACTGGACCACTTTCTCACCTGGGGCTGGCCCTCTCCCAGCACTGTATGGGACCCTTTGAGTGTCAGGTAATCTCTAGGTTCTTGACTCCTGCAGGGAAAATTTCAAGACAGGAGTCCAGGTGAAAGTGAAAGGTAGTTTATTAAAGCTTGGGACAGTGAGGCAGATGAAGGGCCCATGGAGACAGGATCAGGGGGTAAGCTGCCCATTGCTCCCGGGACTGCAAGTCTCCTCCGGTCGCTTAGAGCCTGGGGTGGAAACAGCAAAGTGTACACCTGTGAAAAAGGGAAGCAGGTGCGTTCAAAGAAGAGCGTGCGCTGGTTTCCTTTACCCTGAGAGTTCTGGTATAGCTAGGGATTTTAGGGGATGTCCCAGGGGAGTATTTCAACAGAATGTTCCTTAGATTTCTGGATGTGTCATTTAGTATGCTGATGTATTAAAATGAGCATATAATGGGGTCTGGGGTCATTTTCTGGTTAGTTTCACCTTCATTGTGGAATAATCTGGCTCTATTTTTTTTTTTAAACTATCTTCCTGACTAAGGTGATTTAAACCACCTGCTCTTAGATATCTTTGGTTAGGAAGGATAGAGTCTTGTGATTTATCGGTCGGCTGTTAATTGCTCAGCCATTCAGGCCATTCATTTAGCCATTTGTTTCAGTTTCTTTATTCCACTTGGCAGGGAATTTTCCTAGTTTCTTACTAGGAAATGCCTGCCTCACTCTGGCATTGCCAAGCCCCACTCCGAGGTGCCTCCGTGGCTGAAGCTGAAGCTGCTTTAAGTTGCTCCGATACACTGCCTCCCTTCTGATGTCTCTCCCAGCTCTGTCTTCACCACCTGCCTACAGTGGAATAGGGTTGGTGAGGACACAGGGGGAAGCTGGGGTGTGAAGTGCCATGGTCTCCCCTGTGATCTCCATTCACTTCCCGCCCAGAAGCTTCTTTCTCCACAGACTCAAAATGGCAGCAGCAGCGGTGGTGGCTCCAGCTCCAAAAAGGTACGTTTACCCAGCACCGCCTTGTGCAAAACAAGCTTGGGAGGGGAAATGCTGGGTGTTTTCTTTGAACGGTAACTTTGAGTTATTCCCCTTTCCCTACTTCCTGTTACACATCAATAGGAGTTAACAACATTCAGCAGCAGACGTTTGTGGGCCACCTCTTACTGCACGTGGCGCCACCTCAAAGACCTGGTCTCTGAATGAGAAAAGCTTCCATTCCAAGGTATTGTGGGAGAGTGTGTGGAGCAAGGCACTAAATAAAGAAATAATAATGTGTAATATTTTCAAGTTGGGGAAGGAGAGGCTTGGTCAGGAGAAGAGTTAACAGGGCTTCACATAAAGTAAAAGAGTTTGACTGATAAACGAAATCAGCCAAATGGGCAGTAAGAGCCTCCTAGGACATGCAGGTGTGAAAAATTCATAATATTCAGGAAACTAAGAATCTGGTTATAAGAAGAGTTAAGTGGGTTTGTGGTTGGATGGGGGCAGGAGATGAGTTTGGAAAGTTGGGTAGTATCTACACTGAAAAAATCATTGTAAGACCTGGCTAACAGATTTTCTTATCCAAATCTTGGCAAAGAGGAACCACTGAGCATTTTAAGCATTAAAGTATTAAGAGAATTTGTTTTCTAGAAAATCCACTTAGGCTGCATTTGGCAGGAACATTGACTGGGTTTAGGGAGATCAGACTGGAGCTTGCAGTAATGTTTGGGGTGATGGGACTGTCACAATGAAGGAACTTGGAATGGAGAGAAGGAGCTAGCAAAGTGCCAGAGATAGGATCTACAGGGCTTGGTGGATCATAAAAGGAAGAACAGTTGGTTGGGTTTGCCTAGCTGTAACACTTTAGAACTGGTGAAAAAAATTAGGAAATCCATGTCTTCAGCTGAGCCAGGTGAGAAGAGACCTAAGTGTTTTAAGGTACAAATGATCATGGCTTGACAGGTGGTTTCAGTGGGCCACTTCACCCATGAGTCTGGGACAAGGGCCTCTGCCAACCAGCACCTGGCTGTTTCTTACTCCAGGACAGCCCTACCCAGCCTCACAGGCCTCCTGAGATCCCGAGAGACTGGGCTTTCCCTGGGAAGAGTGGTCCAGGCAGTGCTCTAGGCTGGATTCCACAACTCCTGCTCCCCTACCATCCCCCCAAAAAAGGAGGAGGAAAAGATCATTTGTATCTAAAAACACTTAGATTTATATCACATAAATGTTGAGTTCCTAGTGCAGTGTAGAGAAGGATGTTTAATTTCTTTTGTATCCAAATATTTTTTGTTGGTTTACCCTAACTCCAAGAATTATGTAGGAAAATAGCCTGTCACAATGAAACTTGTGAAGTAAATTAATGTCAATGTTGAATCTCCTTTAAACTTAGCTTTTATATAGAATCATTCATTTGGAGATATATCTATTTGAATTAATCAAAGTATTATTTCAATAAATAGTAACCAAAGGCTATACTTTGCAGAGTCCCTCTCTATCTCTTACTTATCACAAATAAATTATAATAGAAAAAATGGAATTTAGAAATGTAATTGATGAAAGGATGTTTTTTTAAATAGCTAAACACAAAGGAATAAATATGCAAGATCTACATTTTAGTTATCTATTGCTGATGTAACAAATTACCACAAAGTCAGTGTCTTAAGACAACACCAAATTACTGTCTTCTAGTTTTGGAGGTCAGAAGTCCAAAATAGGTTCACACAGCTGCATTCTTTTTGGAGACTCTAGAGGAGAATAAGTTTTGTTGTCTCTCCAGGTTGCCTGCATTCCTTGACAGATGGCCCCTTCCTCTGTCTTCAAAGGCAGCAGTCACATCACTGTGATTTCTGCTTCTGCTTAGACTCTTCCTGTCTTATCTTTTAAAGATTATGATTACATGGGTTTCATTTAGATAATCCAAGATAATCTCTTTAAGACCCTTAAGTTAATCTTATCTGCAAAGTCCCTTTTGCCAGGTAAGGTAACATATTCAAAGAGTCCAGGGATTAGGGCCCTGGCTGGTGTGGTTCAGTGGGTTGAGTGCCAGCTTGTGAACCAAAGGGTCACTGGTTCAATTCCCAGTCAGGGCACAAGCCTGGGTTGTAAACCAGGTCCCAGTGAACAAGAGGCAACCACACATTGATGTTTCTCTCCCTCTCTTTCTCCTTCCCTTCTCCTCTCTAAAAATAAAATTAATAAAATCTTAAAAAAAATAAAAAATAAGAGTCCAGGGATTAGGATGTTGAAATTTTGGGAGTTTATTATTCAACCTACTATATAATCCAGTAGAAGAATATGAGGGTATTATAATGTGGTCACTAAAATTCCTCATTTTTAAAATTAGTCTGACTTTAAGTCAGACTACTTGTGGGGACATCCTAATTCTATCACTTAGATTAATTTCTCTTCTGATCTTAAAAATTAATGCACTTTTGGTAAGCTTTTTTTTTTCTTATGTGTAAAGTAATAATAATTATTCCTCATCCCACAGAGAGTGATTCCAGGAAATAATGAGATAATCCATACAAAGTGTTCGGCATAATTTGATAATTTAAGGAAACGTCGCATCCATGAATAAGAATAGCATGCAATGAAAAAGAATGCTTATAGGTAATAAAGCATTCTTAGTAAATATTGTTATGCTTATTGATATAAGATTTCAACAGAGGAATTGGTAAAGTTCAGAGACTATCACAAGATAAAATAAGAAGATGATAAGTGGAAGGTAAGAGATAAAGTTTAGAGACATAGAGAATAATTTCAGAAGTTTTAACGTATGATAATAAGTCTTCCAGAAAGAGAGAACAGAAAGATTCAACAAAGAAAGTTTTAAAAGGAGTAAAAGCATGTAATTTCTCACAGCCGAGGAATGGCATGATTCTTCAAATGGAAGAGGACTGCCGAATATTAAGTGAAATGCACGTCAGACTTCTCAAGGGAAGTAGTAGATTCTGGAAAGCAGTAGAACCTCATGTTAAAACAACCTGACAGAGAGCAAAGTTCCACCTAGATTTCCATATCTAGCCAAATTATCACTCAACGTGAAGAGAAAATACATTTTTAGATGTGCAGGAACATAGAAAGTTTACCTTCCATGTATTCTTCCTTAACGAAGCAAAATGAGGTAATGCTCTTGAATACTATTTATTAAGTGCTTGCCATGTGCCAGACACTGTG
The DNA here is from genome assembly GCA_004027475.1 of Anoura caudifer. NCBI lineage: Eukaryota > Metazoa > Chordata > Mammalia > Chiroptera > Phyllostomidae > Anoura > Anoura caudifer. Next base: position 87,124 of record PVKU01002917.1, on the reverse strand, counting down.
GCAAGTTCTTAACCTTTTTACCTTCAAAACAATCAGATGAAACATTACCCTAATTTTGAAAATAAAAAATAGGGACTTCAGACAGTTTAAATTATTTTCCCAAGGTCATACAGCTGGTAAGTAGGAGAGTCAGAACTAGAACTCACATCTGTCTGATTCTGATGGTCGTAGTCTTCCCTGCTAAACGCTACTGCCTTCATCACAGGTCAACCAGTGCAGTGAATCGGGCTCCGGAGCACCGGAGCCGTGCTCCTGGGGTCACGGCCAAGGACAGGCTCCACGGCTGCCCTGTGCTCTACTACCGGGAGCTGCCGGTCTCCTGAATGGAGACAAAGAGACATCGATTTAAGAGCTCCTGGGGGTAAAGAGCTTCTTTGCAGAATGGGGTGGCCAGGAAAGTGACTCTCAGCCGTCTGGGATATAATTGCAATTTCAAATGTATCCATTAGGGGTGGCTGCAAGCCTTTTCCCACCTCTCATCGCTACATGTTGAGGTGCTTTCGAAATGACTCCGGTGCTAATTATTTCTCAGATCCATTCATCTGCTTTGTATTTAGAGATCAATTGGTTTTCCAAATTGGGAATGCCTGTATTGATATTCTTTACTGAAATTGTTACAACTTCGAGTCTTTTTCTGTTTCCACGGGTCTTTAATCAGAAGGCCGGGCAAGGTGAATCCGGCCCCGCTAGTGTGCCGCTGTCAGGCTTGGAAGTTGATCCAGAGCCAGTCACTGTGCTGTTAAGGGAGCAGCTGTTAAGAGAAGGATGACTGAACTGTGGTTACTTTGTATTTTCAGCAGGTCTCAGCAGACATAATTTAATATCAAAGGGAAAAAAATTTAAAGGAAAGGAAAAATGACTCAGTACTATTTAGCACATACTTAGATATTTAATGCTCATCTTATATATGTTTGTGATTGAATATGTATTTGTGTGTGTAGGTAAGCAAGTGTTTCAATTGCTGGGAAAATAAAAGAGTACGGATGAAAGTCACCCGGTGCAGAAATGGGAAGGGGGCCAGGCTTGAAAGTGACCTCTCTGTTCTGGAGGACTTTGGAGTATCAAGATTATACTTCATTACTCAAGTCAAATGCCATACACAGCTGAGGCTCTCCAAGATTTACTTCTAGGCCAAATTAATCAGATTTGGAGAAATGAGACTTGGGAGAAAGACATGAATCTGGTTTCAAAGCAGCACCTGTGGACATACAGTGGGATTCACCTTAAGGCGAGTGCCCAGCCACATGTTGAGTTGGGAGTGCAAGCGAAAGAAGTAGAGAAGTGCGGACCTCAGCACTGCAGAGAACGGTTATGAGTGAGTTGTGGCTGTTCAGGGAATCCTGGGAAGGTTTATTCATCTCGATGTTTTTTTTGTTTTTTTGTTTTTTTTTTTTTACTCTGAGAAAAGCCATGCTTACTACAGAGTTCAGTTTCTCCCATGCATTTCTCCAGCCCTCGAGTAAGGTTGAATACTCCTGTACAGCTGTGTGGTAGTGTTAAGAATAAAGTGAGAGTAAAGGGAAATGTGACTTGCTCCATATCAGCTCCCCAGAGACATGACAAAGGGACAGGTTCCGTATCATGGACATCAGGCGGTCCATTTGGGTGCTCTCAAGTGTGGAGCAGGTAGTACAGGACCCTCAGAAAACCCTTCTCTTCTCTCCCAATATAAACAGGGAGGTGATACCTGTAAGGGGGGAGGGTGACAGTGAGAATATACGTTGATAAAAAGTGCTGATTTTTTTGTCTGTCTTTTGCATTGTCATAATTTTCTGACCAGTCCCGTAGTAAGATTAAAAGGTAATAAATAGTTTCTTCTGAGAATCACTATCACTAAATCTTGCTTAGGTAAGATAGTACTTCTATCTACACATGTTGTTAAAAATGTTTTAAGGAGATTTCCTATATGGACAGTTGTACATACAATAAATGTTCATATGTCCTTTTGCAAGTACAATTCTGGTTAAAAATCAACATGCACAGATTAGCATTTGTGTTGCAATTCAAAGATAACTATGTGTACATAGCATATACCATGCCTGCTAAAACCAGACCTGGAGAGAGTTTATAAATAATTTAACAGTCTTTAGGAGTACGGGTGGTGGAGCATCTGGAATCTCTTCCTTCTTTTTGGGATTGCACAACTTCCGATTTATTTTGCATCTTTCCTGGATTTTTTTTTTTTTTTTTTTGCCAAACCACCCAAGAACGGACAACTTAAAATCTGAAGTGTGCTGATCCTCCTGACTGTTTTGCTTCACTCACCTGACTTCCCTGGCACCCAATCATGGAAGGGAGTTTATTCTCTCCTCTTCAGGACACACTGGTCCTACTGAGAACTCATTCTCGGGGCTAACCTCTTACTGGGGCCCCGCTGTCAGCAGAGTTACTTGGCTCCCTTGAAAATGATCTTTGTGCTTTTTCTAGCTGCAGCTGCTGCTCAGGAACGAGATAGTGAAGGTCTTAGAGTCATTTTACGTTCTACTTTTCCATGTTCTCTGAGTCAGGAAATCTCTGGCTCTTGGAGATGGTTCCTCCTCTAATCTTAGGAGCCAAATTTTAGTTTTAAAGTGTACATCAGATGATGTGACTAACAATATTGGAAATTCCTGCCTTGTTGAAGGAGAGCAGGTGTTTTTCTGCCTAGGGAAATCCACGTGCATAGTTGCGAAGGTTCCTGTGCTTGCCTATCACATCTGATCCTGTGTGGGAGATGATGGGTGGCAGCCATCCGCCTCTCCCATGTGGCCCTCCCGGCAAACAGCTTTTCTGGAATGTGCTGTGAAGTGTTCCTGTTGGGAGCCACCCACTTTCACAGGCTTGTTGAACTACAGCTCCACGCTGACAACCAGAGACTGAGAGTCACCTGCTCTCTTAGTCCCATGTTAAACTGGTAGAAATTTTGACTTTTGCAGGGATGCAGAACACAGAGACGACTGTATCTTTTATAGAGTCACCTGCTAGTTTAGATTCTGTGCAGCTAAGATTAGTTCAGATTCTGTGGGCCAGAGATACGTCACAAGAAATGGTCTTAGCCGAACTGCAAGAGAGTTGAAAATGTAGTTTACTTGGGCGCCCAGAAGAAGAGAAAAGCATAGAATGGGCTCCAGATGTCTCTATTACACTCTTCAGCAGCTTAATGGGATGGCTCTTCCAGGCAAAATAGAAGTTCCTAATGATTCAGTTTTATGGCTAGGTTGTTGGATTATTTAAGTCACATATTTTTTTTTCCACTTGGTTTTTGTTTGAAAAACTACTGCAATGACAAAGGTCCAGAAAAGAGTCATTCTGCAAGGTACATTGAGAATGCCATTGCTTTCATGGTCTTGGTGCTGCTGTTTCACAGACCTGAAGGAACATTGTTCGTAACTGTAGGAGAGCAGGTGAGCGCTGCCTCAATCCACTCTGGTTGGATGGGAAGCAGAGGAGCTTTCATCCTCTTGGCTTTTGTCAGAGACTCAACCTGAGGAGGATTAGTCCATTCGGGCTGCTTCCCGAACTGGGACAGAATACCGTAGACTGGCTGGCTTAGCAACAACAGTTATTTTTCAGAGTTTGAAGCCTGAGAAGTCCAAGATTAAGGCACGGGCAGATTTAGTATCTGGTGAGAATCTGCTTCCAGATTCATAGGCCACTGTGTTTTCACTGTGTTCTCATAGGGCAGAAGTGGGAGCGAGTTCTCTAGAGTCCCATTTATAAAGGCATTAATCCCATTCATGAGGGTTCTGCTTTCATGATCCAACAACCTCCCAAAGACCCTACCTTCTAATACTATGAATTGGTGCGGAGGGCACAAAAATTCAGTATATAGCAGAGGACTAGGGGAAGGAGGTTCATCCTCTACAGCCTTCTTTCTAATGGCTTTCTGGATAGGGTTGAAAGAACCCTGTTTGTAGTATTTTTATTACATACAGGGTAGGGCAAACATAGGTTTACATGTGTTCTTATGAAAAATAGTACAATAACTAATAACTAATAACACAAGAATAAATTCTGTTTTCACATGCAAATGTAAACTACTTTTGCCCCATCCTGTATAAGAGGTAAGTCCCTGAAGACAGACTACATTTTATTTCTCTGAAAAAATCTTTCCTTTCTTGTGATCTTCCCTTAGCTATATGATTACTCACCAAGTGGCCAGTAACAAATGTGTTTCTAATTTAAGGAGCTAACAAAACCATATAAAGCAGTAGAGATGTAGAGTATAAGTCAATGGTTTTCACATGCAGTCTAAGTTTGTCTTGAGTCATTAATGGGATTTTTTACATTTTATTAAGGTCTTATTGTCTTTTGCTTTTCTGAGGACTAGGCCTTCTACCAGGTTAGCCCAAGCCCAAGTTACCTATATACACAGTATAATATACTATACATAGTATAGCATAGTATGATTAGCTTTCAACATGCAAAATGGGATTTTTGAGTAAGTTTTATGATCCAGGGAGAAACTACTTTTTAAAAATTAATTTATCACTTGTAAAATATGTAATAATCAGATTTGAAAGTCCCATATACATAGAAGTCTGTTACATTTTAACATTTTTATCAATGATAGAAACACCAGCAGTCTTATTGCTTGATGGTGTGAAGGCAAGGCTTGAGGGAATGTTTTCAAAATGAAACTTAGGGGAGTTTGTAGAAGAGAAAGGTAAGAGAAATGTGGGAATTGGTCAGGCATGTGCCCTAATTTCCCACCAGGGTTTTTCTGTTTGGACTTTGGAGATTTTGATTTCTAAAGTTTCTAACTTGTTCTTGGCTCTAGGATGGCATAGTTGGATGTAGAAGCAGCTGAGTCGAGCTTAGAAATGTGCCAGGGCCAGGAGGGCTACAGCGTGGCCCATCTGAGTGGAGGCCAAATGGGAGATCCAGTTTATGTATTTTAATTGTCAAACATTGATTGAGTTATAAATGTTATATATTTAATATGTACAATTTGGTAAATTTGGACATATATATACAGCCATGAGACCATCACCACCCTCAAGGCAACAGGCATAACCATCACCTCCAAAGGTTTCTTGTGCCCTTTGTGTGTGTGGGTATGTGTGTGGGTGTGTGTGTGGTAAGAACACTTAACATGAGATCTATCCTCTTACCAAATTTTGAAGGACACAATGCTGTATTGTCAAGTGTACTATAGACACTATTTTATACAGCAGGTCTCTAGAACTTATTCATCTTGCATAACTGAAACTTTACGCCCATTGTATTTTCATTTCCCCCATCCCCTGGCCACCACTATTATAATCTCTGCTTCTATGATTTTGACTATTTTAGATAATGTATTAGAAAAATTCTGTTTTCCACCTGTGTCTCTCTGTTTCTCCTCATGTAGAACACTTTGCTTCTGACACTTCTGGTTACCTAATTGTGTGGGTTTCCCCCACCGAGTGATCCTCTGTGACACCAGCTGGGTGTCGTACAATTTAACTCAATTCTGACACTCTGCCTAGACAGAGCAGCAAATCCCACAGGTTAAGTGCAAATAGTAGGCCCTCAGGTTGTCCACAACTTCTGTCTCACTTGTCTACAAATCAAAGGTTCCCATAACCCCCTTTGGAATCAATTAATTTGCTAGAGGGGCTCACTGCATTCAAGGAGACATGTACTTACATTTACCAGTTTATTGAAATATACGATAAAAGATGGAGATGAACGGCCACATGAAGAGATACGTAGGGTGAGTTCTGGGAGGGTCTTGAATGCAAGAGCTTGTATCCACATGGAGTTTAGAACATCATCCTTCTGGAAGCTCTCCAAACCCCATACTTTTCATACTTTTATGTAATTTCATTACATATTTGTGATGAATCATCAACTCCATTTTCAGTCCTTCTTCCTTCTCAAGAGAATGCGAGGCAAGGTTGAACACTTTAAGCTTCCATTCATGGCTTGTCCTTTCTGGCAACCAGCCCTCATCTGGGAGCCTCGAGGAGCCCACTCAGAGCTCCTTTATTAGAATAAAAGACACTCCTCTCTATCACCCCAGAAATTATAAAGGTTTCAGGAGCCCTGTGTCCGGAATTGGGGTCAAAGACCAAATATGAGACCCAAAGATGCTCCTAATCTTGTAATTTAGAAAATTACAATGGTTTCAGGTGCTCTGTGTCAAGAACTAGGGGAAGAGACCAATACATATTTTTTATCATCTCACACATTTGTAAGTGGAATCATGCTGACTTTGTCTTCCTGTGACTGGCTTATTTCACTTAGCAGAATGACTGGATGGTCCAACTTAGACCTCAAAGGAGTTACACCACATTTTGCCAACTGAGGTGAGGCTGAATCATGGATGGAACACTACCAGACCCTGACTTAGAGACAGTAAACTACAACTTACACATGTCATAGAGTCAGCTTCAAATGATGGAGGTGTCAACAATTTTCTGTCAGATAAGGGACACTGTCTTTCACACTATTCAAGAGAAACCGGCATGAGATTCAGGTGTGGATCCAAGGATCACAACTAGCCCCAAAGCCCCTCTTCCACACCGAGCACCTAGAGGCAAACTCATGGAGAGATGCAGTGAGGGAGCCCCTCAGAAGCACTTTTACCCAGGAAAAACTGAGTGATACTTAAGGGTACTATTTAAATGATAGGATCAGACCTCAAATAAACAGACTAGACGTGTAGGTTATTTTTTTCTTGCTAATCAATTTGAGAGGAAGGCTGATTACTTATGGACAAATCAAGAAGTTACATTATTTCTGCACATCTGAAAGGATTTGTGAGTTAAATATTTGCTATTCTGCTATATTGATGAATGAATTAAAAGAAAATCTAAGAAGAAAACTATGTTAAGTTTTTATTGCACTTCAAACTCTCAGCAAAATGGAAAATGTTTATATTATCCAAACATGCATATGTATTTACATTCACTTATCCTGTAAGAATCAATTACAATGAGTAAAAAGTACTTTATCTTAACATTTGGTACAGATGTGAGTTGGATGTTCTTTAAGAGTTATGATAATATACTTCCTAGTCTGACTTAATATACACATAATAGTTTAATTTACCTCAAAAGCCTAAGTAGATCTTCAAAAAATATATTATTATAGGAAAGTTACTTCCTTTTTGTGCAATTGATAGCATCACAAAAAGAAGGCAAGTCATTATGTGTTTGCCTGTTGTTAACATTGAAGACACATGCCCTTTTCCACATTTAAGCTTCTTGACTATTCCATGTTATTACTTTTGCCCAAGATATAAATTTATCAGAAACAATTCAATAAGTATTAAAGAGTGGAAGTATTTTCACAAAAGAGGGATGGGAGCAATTTTTTTCCTACTTGTTTATAAGGAAATGTTCATTTCTTACTCTTCCTCTGCAGGGAGGCACATAGCTTTATTTCCCTGTTCTTACTCCTTTACTCTGACCTCTGCTTCCTCGCATGTGCTTGACTGAGAGGAACCTCTCTGGGTGCATTTGGGAATGCAAAAAGCCAGCTAAGCCTCCCTGCAAGGGTTGCTGTTGCTGAGAAGGAGCCCTTGCCTGGTTGGTTGCTGTAGCTGCCACTAAACGCTGGAGAGCTGCTGGGAACCTGTGCAAAGGATCAGCTGATGTTCTGCACTGTCAGGAGGCTGGGCTGGCGTCCCTCCCTCGCTGCCGCTACCACAGTCTCTGACCACATTAGACTGTAATTCAATAAAATTTGAATCTTTAGCTGCCTGGAGAAGCCAGGCAGTGGGCCCAGAGGCCCTTTCAAACCAGGGTTTTTACAGTTATTTTAATCCATGGAAGAGGCCATTATTTCTCTGCCTCACAAAGACAAGCAAAACTGTACAAACACAGAGGCTGGTAAGATGTGAAGTCTTGAGGAGGAAGTTGAGCCGGAGTCTCTTGCAGGGGGAAAAATGAGAGCAAATCCATGTGTATGGTTTGTTGTATTCATCTGTTGTCTATTTTCAGTTCTCAGAGATGAGTTCAGGTGGAAATGATACAATAAATAAATGATGGGAGAATGTACATGCAAACATGCCATTTTGTGTAATGAGCCTGTAGTCAGCACACTGCAGATTTTATGATTTTATTAAACCATGTGAATATTATTAGAGTTACCTCCTCTTCCTGTTAAGTTGGATACCAGAGTGATGATTACAGTGATTTAACTTTGCCAGGGCATCCAGACTCAGCTTAGCACTAGTTCTACCCGGGGATGTGGAGGAACAGTACCCATAGCATGGCCTTGGAAGAGCAGTGCGGCTTGGTGGTTATGCCAGCAGAGTACGTATAATGAGGATGAAGTAAGTAAACATACACAAAGCACATAAAGCAGTATCTGACACATGGGTGCTGCTTAAAGTGTGGTCTGCAGACCAGCAGCATGAGCTTATTAGAAATGCATGTTCCCAGGCCCGGTTCCAGAGCTACAGCATGAGAATCTGAATTTCAACAAAATTCCTATTGACATGAACCGTTTGAGAAACATTGCTAGGTAGTTGCTGGTTTTGGTATTTCAAACTGACTTTTACTAGTCTACATGGTCAAGGTGAGCTGGATATCCCTGCTGATTTACTTTTTCCCTTCTAGGCTCTAAGTCCCAAGAAGAGACTTTGTCCTGATACTGGCCTCTGCGTATCCTGAGTTCTTGGTGGCCAATGAACTGTGCTCCTGTTAGCCTATGTCCTATATCACCCTCAACCTGCATCCTGAACTTGAATGTTTATTTTGTGTTTATCAGAATACCAGATCCTGATATTTCTGACTCCACCAGCTTATTTAACCCCAAGTCTCCATTAGTGTCTTTGCTTGTCAGCTTTACTGGATGTCGTAAATTATATTCTGCATCCTGAGGCCTTTGTGGTTCAGCCAGAAGGTTCTATGCCCAATTGCACTCCCTGAACAAAACGAAATAAAACAAAATAGTAGGAACATAGTAGGGGGAATAAAACAAGTTCAGATTATTTAACACTGTTCTCCTACGCTCCACACTACACAGAAACATTTGGTTTTTATAGTTGGCTCTCAGAGGCAATTTTCTAACAGATTTTATAGCAGAGAAGAGAGCTAGGCCTTTAAAGAATTCACAGGTCAACAAAGCAAAATTTGCTCTGTTTATGGTATGGGTGTGGCATTTGGACCTCTTTGCAGCCAATATTCTTTTGGCTTTAGGAAAGAGTCCATTGCCATACCTGCTTGCTTTATTTCACATCAAATTGTCTTTAGTAAAGAGGTTTGGAAACAGAGACCTTCCATAGGAATTCATGCCAAGCTTATCACAATTCCATGATGCTTGGCTAATAATGCAACGAGAATGGATGACACCAGGATGCCAGGGCCCTTGGTGTGTGGTGAATTGAAAGAATGTAATTGTATGTGAAATGGACGGAAGAAATGCTTCAAGGGCACACCGCACCTAACTTAAAGTAGTGGGGGAGCCCTGTGGAGAGGCAGGAATTCATAGCAGTAAGCTTTGTCTCCAGCTATGGATCAAATTGGAAAAGAGGAGAAGTTAGTTATTCGTAGACTGTGAAATTAATGTGCCCCATAAACCATTTCAACTGTGGATGTCCGAGCTGCTTGGAAGGACTACTGGGCCATCCACAATTATTGATTGCCTCTTCTGTGTATGGCACTTAAGGAAGCATCTGAGGGGCAGAAAGGAGAAATAACACTTAGATCCTTTCCTCTAAAAAAACTCTCAGTCCCATAATGCATGTGAGAAACACGTATACATTGGCGAAGGGTGCAAAACATGACTGTCGGTTTGACCCACGAGCTGGACCCTGGCAGTTGAAGGCTCCCCAGTCCGTCTCCTGTGCCTTGGAATGTGCATTCCGTTAGCATTCCATGTACCCAGAAGGTGCTCCAGGGTTGTGTCCTTAAAATAGAAATATGGTAATGAGACTTCTGAACTGGGTGTGTGACTGAACCCGGTTAAGATCTCTAGATAAAATTTTAAGATTTGGTGGGCAGGTGTGGAAAACTACTCATCTTGCCCAAGACAAACCTGGTAAAACCCCTTGTTTTTGAACCTGCCACCTACCCATCTGGAATAGTTGCCTCTTTTTTCAGTTTCTTCCTGTACTCCTATTATGGGGGCCCATTTCAGATTACACCGGGAAAGCTCTTGGCCAGGGTTGTGAACCAATAATACATGAATGTGAAATGGAAATAAACTTTGCAAGGAGTAAGTTAAAGGTCCCGCATGAGTAACAGAGTAAAGGTTACTTCTATCTAGTCTACAGGGGTCAGGACAGTGTCAAGGAGAAGGTAGGATTGGAGCTATAACTCTGGAGGATCAATTTATGTTCCTTGTATATTGCACTCACAATCGTGTAAACACAGAAGCTTGTGACCCAGGTGTAAGGCTGTAGGGAAAAAGAAGATGAATTTTTGGGGCCTGATAAGTAACTTTTCTTTTTTCTTTTTTTCTTTTACTTTTTTTTTTTTTTTTTTTGCCATCCTAAGGTTGAACATATTGACAGGAAATACATAGGAGTCAGACACTTGGAGGGAGTGTCAGTATTATTACTGATAGTGTTATAGGAGAGACTCCTAGGAACTCAGTTCTTCTCTCTGACTCAGTAAAGAATTATAGGACAGTGAGCCTATTAGCATGCAAGCAAGGTTTTTTAATGCTAAATTCTAATAAGAAAGCAAAAGCAAGGTTGGCTAGAAGTAGGGTGGCCAGAAGCCGAGGGACCAGCACCCAAGCTTTTGTGTGGTAAAAAGAGCCAAGAAGGCCAAGAGGCCAAGAGAGTGAGTCTTTTGTTCTGAGGACTTACCTAGTTGGTGGGGTGGGGGTGAGGGACATTCTGATTGGTGTGTAAAGGTGGTGCAGCTTCCCCTGGGGAGACGCGTGATGACCCAAACATAGGTATGTGTGGGGGTCTGTTAGCCCAAATCCTTGTCTTGCTCCAGATTTTATTTGTTCATTTTGCATATGTGACGAGAAGCAGGCAGTTAACCAAAATTGTTTATGGGGCCTTTCTTTGGGCACTGCAGACCCCTCCTTTTTCCCTCTTCCAGACCTTGGGATGAATACACAGTCTCAGGGTTTTCCTATCTGGTGGAGATGAGGTGCACGGACATTCAAGGGCACCCCCTCCTACACTATCATAGTTTCACTCGTTGGGAAAGTCTAGCAGCCTTATCAAACCAGGCTCAGGATTATTGGGTCAACGTGCGAGCTTTTGCTTTTAGCCTCCTGTATTGAGTTCTTTGTTAGATTGCAATGATGAGGCCCTCGCCTTTATTTCCCCTCTGGCTGCTCATTCCTCTGTAACAATAGAAGCTCCACTGAAGGACTGGAGCAAGGGGTGGCTGCATTCATTTTAATACCTTTCTACTGACATAGGCAGAATTAGCTGCCCGTCACTGAACGAGCTGCTCAGCCACAAGCCACACCGCATGGAGACAGGGCCTTACGGCGTGGCAGGGAACAGGTAGAAGGCACTCTCTGCAGGCAGGCAACTAGGAAAGAGAACCAGAAGGTGGCTTACCTTGCTGGCTTATGGCTTTTTCCAAAGTTCACCAATCAGAAAAGTAATTTCTCCTCCCTTGGGAACATATATCACCCCTATCCACTTGCCTGATATTATTCCCCAGAGTTTATTCTATTTTTAATAGACTCTCTAAGTTGATTTCTGTGCAACCAATCAAATGAACAAACAACACCATTTGATGTTTCTTTAAATCTGTACATTTTGTGACATCAGCATGTTTATATATTGAATGTACATATAATTTTTATTGTTAAACTAGTTTTTATGTGTTTGATACAGTATTATAACTATAAGAATAAAGCTTTAGAATAAAGATTTTAGTGCTTAAAAATTGTTACCTCTTGCCCTGGCTGGGTCACTCAGTCGGTTGAAGTGTTATCCTGTGTACCAAAAGGTTGTGTACCAAAAGGTTGTGGGTTCAATCCCTGGTCTGGGTGCATAAGGGAGATAAGCGATCGATGTTTTTTTTTTTCCTCTCTCCTTTTTTTTCTTTCTAAACAACAACAACAACAACGAGAACACCCCCATATCTTCATGTGAACATTAAAAAGCCTGTGACCTCTTTCCCTGACCAATAAATTTGTTACATACTCATAATTTAAGGTTATTGTCCTGAAGATCTTGATATAGATGATTGCTGGATAGCTCCATTTCCATCAGCCCGAATTAATAGACTCTGGATGATAAGAGAAGACTTAGGAGAAACAAGGAAACCGCAGCGTTTGGACTGTTATGGGGAAGGCAGATGAGATTCACTCTGGATGGCCTCATTAAACATAACTAAGAGCAAAGATGAGAAGTCATGTGGAGATATTTTACATACACATAAGGAAAAATTTTCCAACAATGTGAACCACTTAAATATTAAAGAGGGCTTTCTTAGGAGACTGTGAATTTCCTTTCTCTAGAAATTTACAAATGAAATGACAGGGATTTTTTTCTGTGGTTCTTTAAAGCCGCACATGGCTGGTTGACTAGATCAAAATCTTGTAAAAGCCTGTTCTAACACTAGTGGCTCACTGGTTGTGTTACATTAACCCCGGGAGTGTGTAAAATATAAAGATTTCTGGATGGAGATTTTCATTCAGTGAGCTTTGGAAGAGCTGCATTATGTAGATCAGAACTTCCTGAAGGCTGTCATGTTGGGCCATGAACGGGCTTTTGTTGGGGGGCACCAAGACCACCTTGATGCTCATGGGATTCAGGAAAGCTGTCACACTCATGCTTGTGGTCTACTGTGAAAGGATGCAGATCAACGTCAGCAAATGAAAGAACTGCGTAGGGCAAGGTCCAGGTGCAACCAGGTGCAAATGTCCAGGTGTCCCCTCTCAGTGTGACTGCTTGACAGGGATGCGTTCAGTTTTCCCAGGAATGATGTGTGGCAACATGTGCAGAGTATTGCCAATCAGGTAGGCTCACCTGAGCCTTGGTGTCCAGGGTTTTTATTGGGGGTCACTACCTGAGTAACTGGCCTTAGTATTTAGTGTCTAGCCCCCTGAGATCAAACTGATGCAGCATGGTCAGGGCTGCAGGCATCCAAAAACCTTTACATCAGGCAGGGTATTCCAAGTGCTCAGAGGTTATCACCCAGTAACCAAGCCAGATCCAGTCTTCTCTTCCGTAATCTTAGTGTTTTAGCGACCTAGACATCCAAGGGTTTGAGGTAACACTTGGATGTACAGGGCTTCAGATATAGCTCGGTATATTGATCCCTTCAGCTCTCAGGAGGCCAGCGACCCCAGGCCAGGTGCCATAGCCATGATCATGCTCTTTGGGACTCCTCAGGGTCAGATGCATGTGTGGTAGGGAAAGTTGGAAAGAGCCCACACAATTCTCAGAAGCAGTAAGGCTCAGGGTGTTTAGGACTAGATGATTAAAGATTTTTCAAACTATTGTTTTTATGATTCTTGGAGGTAAAATTCCTTGCAAATGCCCGTGTCTTTTTCTCTCTCTGGATACTTAACTGATTAAGTTTCTGGCCAAAGAAAATACATTTTGGAGAAGTATTTGCAATAAACGGAATGGCCTTTTGAGGATGAGAAATAAACATGAGAAGAAAGTATATTAGCTGCATCCCTAGAGGATGAGGTGCTGGGAAACTCTCAGTTTAGAGGGTACTTATATTAAGAAGGAATGGGGGGAAGGTAGGAGTGCTTCTCTGATAGGCTTTTATAAAAAGCTCAGAACAAAAGACTCTGATTGAAAAATGGTGTAATGGCCCTGGCTGGTGTGGCTCAGTGGATTGAGTGCCAGCTTCTAAACTGAAAGGTTGCCAGTTTGATTCTCAGCCAGGGCACAGATCTGGGTTGCAGGCCAGGTCCCCAGCAGGGGGCGAGAGAGAGGCAACCACACATTAACGTTTTTCTTCCTCTCTTTCTTCCTCCCTTCCCCTCTCTAAAATAAATAAATAAATAAATAAATAAATAAATAAATAAATAAATGAATGAATAAATAAATAAAATCTTTAAAAAATAAATTAAAAAATAAAAGAAAAATGGTGTAATGAAAGATATGCAATAAACTGTTGAACAATGCATTTTCAATTTTTTGTGGGAACTCCAGCACATTATGTGTTTCTCTAGGTCCAAGTTATCTTATTAGCTAATAGGATTAAATCAATCTATCTTTGAATGATTATAGTGCTAAATATAAAGAATATTTTTGAGAAATTTATAAATATAAATGTTAATTAATTACCAGATTAATAGTTTGCAGTCACTAAAGCTAGGTTATAGTAGATATCTGCCTACATTGATTAAATATATTTTAGAAATGAATTAATTTGCATTTTGGTGTCAGCTTCTTTCTAATTTGCTACTAGCAAATTATACCATATTTCTCCAATTTTGTTCCATACACATTATTGTTCTCTCTTGACATCTAAGATATATTTTTTCCTGGTTCTCTCTCTTTTTCTCTGACATTTTCTTGTTCCCATTTTTGGGATCTCCACTTCTGCCTCTCCTTTGTATATAGTTGTGCCCTAAATATGTTTACAGGGTTCTATTCTTTTTTAAAAATATTCTTTAAATTTACTTTTAGAGAGAGGGGAAGGGAGGGAGAAGGAGAGGGAGAGAAGGATCAATTCATGGTTGCCTCTCACAGCCCCCTATACTGGAGACCTGGCCCACAACCCAGGCATGTGCCCTGACTATAGGATTCTATTCTTAATGGCTTATCTTTTCCTTTTATGCTTATTCCTTCACAACTATAATTAAATAAATGTTTATCAAGTGTCTACTCTATTTCAGACAGTAAGTAGGGCAGTGAGGACAAGCAGTAAAAGGCAAAGACCCTGGCCTCAGAGCCTTTAGCTTCTCAAAAAATTGACAATGACATCAGTTCCTTGCTTCTGCTGTCCCAATCCCAAATCATACATTGAGCATCTCCGCTTGGATGTCCTGTGGGTACTGCTTGCCCAGTGTAGAAAATTGCTGAACTCATTTTCTTTCCCCATAAATCTACTCTTTGTGTTCCCTTTCTCTATGAAATAGCATTATCCCATGCTTTCATATCAGTAAGTTTGTCTTCCTCTCTGTATCTGTTCTGTTGTCGATTCCTGGTTATTCTGCCTCTGATATGTCTTTCAGGTCCATTTCCTTCTCTCAGTTTTCACTGTCTTAGTGAAGTTCTCCACTGGCTCTCACTGGGATAGGGATAGCCTCTAAATTGTGTCCATGTTCCCAGCTCATCACAGGACTTCAGAGTTTCCTTTCTACTCCTACTACCCATGCCTTTGTGCATCTTGTCCCCTGCTTACCTGTGTGTAGGCTGTAACCCTGTATGAAAGTCCCGACGACTCTGTTGTCTCCCAGCATTTTCGCACATGCACGCATGTCCTAGCAGCGTCAGCACGGAGAATTCCCTGCACAAACCCGTGGCTCGCCCTATATCGGTGCCTCTGTTGACCCCCAAACTGGGATTTCCTTCCTCTCCATCTTTGTTTGGTGAACTTCAACATTCAAGGCTTAGACTCTTCTTCTGCGAAGTTCCTTCATCTGAGAACCCGTCTCCATGTTTCCCAGGGAGCTGTCTTTACATCTCCCAATTCTTTGTTTCTATTTGTCTGGTAACTTGGTTTTTGGGTTTCCAGGAACTTGCTCAGTCTGACACAGAGTGTGTGGTCAATTCTTCTTTCTTCCCCCCTGTGGCTGATGAATAAGCAAAATGAAATTTATCATACTTTTATATCTAAGTCTCCATCACTATGTGATCCTTAATAACTTATTTTAGTCTTAGAAAGGACTGGACTTTTAAACAGGTGATGGATGTGACTGCTGTAAATGCAATTGTGAAATGTAAACTTTGATTTGCTGAGTTTACATTAGCTGGGAATTACATCTGGGTACAAAAAGATAATTTATTTTTTTCATATTTCCAGGCTCTTCTTTTTAAAAATATATTCTGATAGAGCAGTTACACCTGAAAAACTAAGATAGTCCAGTTACCTTACATCTTTTCAGCAGCTGTGTTAAAGGAACTAAAAGCATTTTGAGATTTTTGCAAAGCATAATTACTTTAGATTCTATGCCTACATTGTTCTTAATGTTATACCTCACACTTTAATGAAGAATATACTGAATAGTGATAAGATTTTTTATAGGTTATTGGGAATGTAATTGAAAAGGCATTTATTTAATTCTACCTATTCTATTTACATATTTATTCATAAGCTGGTTTTATAACCGATTATCACCATTTTTCAAGGTAGTATTATTTAGTCCAGTTATTATGGGGTTTTCTTTAAGCGCTAGGTACTCTAGGGTAATGCGTGGGTAAGTTTATTGTTGCTGTAGGCTGCTCCAGGAGTACATTCCTACTAATCTGATTGTCTCCACAGGGTGGGTTTTGTAGATATACTTCAGCTCATTTACAGCTCGGGATGACATGACAGTTGTGGGACAATAAAGATTTAGTAATGCTGTTGGTGTGTTAGGCTGCATGGGGATATTTTCCTGGGTTCTTCTCAGACTTAATATTATTTCCAAGGGATTTTTCTTTTGTGGTGTTCAATATAAGAATATAGCAAAAAATGACTTAGGATTCTCCTTGCCCAAACATTTAAATATAAAATCACTCAGGATACAGTAAAAAATGGCAGTAAAAATTGGGGAGAGTATTAAATTGACTCCAAACATTAACTGTTTTTAGTGAATTGGGTAGTGTAGAGGATCTATCAATATGGTACTATTAAAACAAAAATGAGTTTCAACTGTATTTTTCCCTAACTGAACGTCTACTATGTTATGGTACTTCAGCTATCACTCATTAATAATTGCATAATTCATGAGGTAAATCAAACCAAGGTCTATAGTGATCGGAGAAATGATCCTTGCCCCCCAGCAGATTCAGCTGTTGTGGCTGTCTGGACACACTAGGGGGTTTTACTCCCTTCTTGTCTTTAGTGACTTAGTCCCATCTGCAGAAGTCTGCATACCTCCCGCCCCAGTCATTAAGGCTGGTAGCAAGTGCTCCTGACTCCGGGATGTGTTCACGTTACCCTCAGGCTGCATCAGGTGCCTGTCTATTGCATATCTCTATCACTGTACTTTTTTTTCATGTCCTGTTTGTAATTATCTGTTCCTGGGTCAGTTTCCACCTTTGGCCTATGAGCTCCTTAAGGTCAGAGGCTGTTCTTTACTCATCTATGCCTAGTACTGTGCCTTCATTGTAGTCGTAAATACTGTATGAATGTTTGTATAATGAATAAATGAAGCCAACTCTCAGGGAGTAGAATTTTCATTGCTCTGCAGTACCACTGAAAGCTCTCATTTTGAAAAGGTGGATTAAACATAATATCATGCAAAGTTTATGAACACATCTGAATCACTGTATTAAACTACTGTGTTTAATCTAGTTCTAAAATAAAAGCAATATCTCTTATCTTCTAGTTATTTAAAATGTGAGAAAGTGGGGGTGTGTTAAAAAGTGTAGAGAGAGTCGTAAGTGTAAATTACTTGCCAATATAATCTCAAGTTCATATTTAATAAAGATAAGTTACTCCATCAATAATTGCTCCATGTGTGAGGATATTTGTACATAAATCACTTGGTTTGGCTTGTATCTAACACTGATGGGACATAATTGATCTTTAAAATTTTTATGAAGAATCACAGACTGTGAAATTAAAGGCGGTTGTATTGTCTAACTTTGCCTTTCCATCAAGTAGACACCTGTTTTCCTGGTAGTGGAAACCTTGTTTTGTGTGTATTATTGACCATTTCATCAATTAACTCTGTCTCGCCATAGTTAAAGTCATGTTACTTTTTACTTTGTATCAGGGAAACCTACTAGAGTTTTCTAACCTGATACATTGCCAGCTAGGTATTGTACGCAGCCCCTCTGCCCCGCCCCCAATGTTTAAAGCAGGCAACAACACCTACATATTTTGTTTTCTGACTCATGATTTGGTATACCAGTTTGTCATTTAAATTTTGTATTGCACCATGTTATGGGCAATATGAGATAAGTGTTGGACTGTCCGGTGATCCAGTTTCATCCCACTTTTGTCAATCTATAACAAACTGTTTCCTTAAATTTTACTTTCTTTTTTTCTTTATTTCTTCTATTATTTTTCAGGAACTATTTTCCACCAACCTCATTTCCGCTTTTTGTTTAAGAGTCTGTGGAAGACCAGCTGAAGACCACTCTGATTGTTCCTGCCCATTCGGTGGCTGAGCAGTGGGGGCCGTGGACCGGTCTTCATGGGGAGCTGCTCTACAGGCACAGAGACCACCTGCACCTTCAGATCAGTCTGCGACCTTGAGTTGAGGAGCAGTAAGTTTGGAAACTAGAGCAGTCCATTCCCCCTGAAACTCCTCCTTGGTCACAGCCTTTTCAGCAGCAGCCTGCCCTTCCTTTGCACTCTCCTCAGGATCTCTGCAGAACTACAGATCAGGCAGGACCTCGCATGGGTGCTCACAGGAGATGGTGCGAAAGATGTTCAGAATAATTCCCCAGCCAGCATCCACCACCTCGGACCCACGGGGTGAGCTTCCTTGTGTTGCATAGGATGGCAATGTCCACATGACACGGAGGAGAGTCTTGGTTACATAGAACGATGTAACCTTAGGCAGGTTAACCTAAGACACCCCTGTGAAAGGCAGGTGGTCAGCCCTGGGGTCAGTCACCATGGGAGGTGGTGGAAAGGTTCCTGGAAAGCTGCTGGATCTGGTCAGTGAAGGTGTCTGGAGGGAAGCGGCCAACAATAGGCGTGGCTGCAGAGGCAGCAGCGAACTTCAGCGCAGCTCTCGGGCCAGTATTCCTGCACCATACGGCACTGACATCAGCCAGGTTTTTAATGGCAAATGACATAAGCTGGCAGCAGAAGCTTTTCCCAGGTTCTCTTCAGATTTATGATGTAGATGCCATCACTTCTCCTTTTGCATGTGGAAGTCAAGGTGGCTGCCACCTAAGTGGGTTCCTGCTGCTTAAGGACATCATACTCCTTAATTTACAGGATGTCAACAGCTCCAGATATTGTGAAACTTTCCCTTTAAGTTATGATGGGAACCCAGAACAACCCTGTATGGACCCCTCTGTGGGTAGCGTGGGAAGGCTCTACTTTCTGATTTTTCATAGATGTTGTCATTATCCTGGGAAAGAGAATAGTTATGGTAAACTAGATAGTGCACGATAGTTAAAGCTTGTAAGTGAAATTGGAAATTATTATGGGTTTGTGTATTTGTCTCATCCATAAAAATTCATGGTCCTTTAGGGCATCTATATTAGTTTCCTAGTGCTGCTGTAACAAGTTACCGCAAATTTATTAGCTTAAAACAGCATAAATTTACTATCTGATGGTATTGGAGGTCAGATGTCCAAAATGGGTTTCACAGGTATTAACTGGTTTCCTTTGGAGGCTTTATGGAAAAATCTATTTTGTTACTTTTTCTAAAGCTTCTAGAGGCTGCCCGTGTTCCTTGGCTTATGACTCATTCCTCCATCTTCAACAGCAGCAGTCACATCACTCTGACTTCTGCTATGGTCACATTGAGCCCACGTGGATAATCCAAGACAACCTCCTTGTATTAAGGCTCTTAATCACATATGCAAAATCCCTCTTGCTATGTGTGTGGGAGGTCCCCAAGATCACCCTCAGGTGTGATGCTTTGCTAGGGTGACAGACCTCAGCATATAGTCACACAGCCATGATTTATTAAGGCAAAAAAATACAGAGCAAAGTCAACCAAGGGAAAAGGCACATGGGGCAAAGTCTAGGGGAAAACAGGTACAGGCTTTCAAGGGTCTTTTCCTAGTGGAGTAAAACAGAACGTCCTTAATTCTTCTAGCCATGAGTTGTGACAACAAATGTAAAATGTCGCTAACCAGAGAAGCTCATTAGAGACTCAGCGTCCAGGGTTTTTACTAAGGCTGGTCACGGAGCATTCTTTGCGTGCCTTGTACCGAAACTTCAGACTCCCAGGAGGAGAGCAGGTGTTTACCACAAATCATATAGTTCGCACCAACATTTTAGGCACTGTGAGCCACTCTTATGAGTCAGTGGTGGGAACCCTATAAAATCTAAAATCCCAGATGCTAGTCGAGGGGCTAGGCCAGCAGTAGGTCTTTTCAAGGCTAGCGGTTTACGACTGCTATGTTAACTCTTCTCTGAACACCATGAAAGGAAACATATTTGAAGGCGTAAGGAGTTAGGATGTGGACACATTTGGGGGTATTATCATTCTGCCTACAGCAGAATGATACTTTGTTTAGTTTTATATTCACAGAATCTATCCCAGTGCCTTGCATACAGTGGGAATACAGGAAATGCCTTTTTGCTCATTGACCTGTGGACCATGAGTTGGCATACTCCCTATAGCTCTGTCTTAGTGAATGGCATTACCATCCATCCAGGACCTAAATAGAAAATCTATTTTGAGTCTTCCCTTTCTCTTGTCCTTTGTATGCAATCAATCACCAAGTCCTATTGATTCTACACTTGGGATGTTTCTTGATTCCATCCTATTTCCCCAGGACCACTACCACTACCACAGTTTGGGCCACCTAACTTTTCAACTATCTTTGTAACCTGTAGGCTGGTTTCAAGCTTCTAGCTTTGTTTCCCTCCAGTCCATTCTCCAGGTGGAGAGGCACGTGTGTTCTTTAAGGAACACAAATTGATTGTGTTGTTGCTCTATTAAAAACCTTTCAGTGGTCCCTCTCTACTTTGCAAGACTCAATTTTGACCCTCTTTACCCTGCAAACTATACAGTGTATGGTTACATTGGATTTCTCTTGGTCAATCAAGCAGAACAGGCCCTTCCTCTAGGATTTTGCGTGAGATCTTAAACACTTTCCCCCTCCTTTGCCAAGTTAATTCCAATTATCGCTCTACTTGAGTTTCCATGAAAACATTTCTTCCTCAGGGAGATCTTACCAGGCATCTACACAGGTTAGGTCCTTCTATTTCCTGGTCCCATGTACTCTGTGCTTTGCCTATTATTATACTTAACCCAAAAGTTATTATTTTATCTCTCTTCCCTGATAAATTATAATCTCCATTATGGTGGAGACTCTTTTATTTGCCATTGTATCACTAATATCTAGCACACGGAATTGGACATAGTAAGTTTTCAATAAGTATTTCCTAAATGAGTGAATAAATTCGCACTGAAAGTTTTTATGGATGATTGCATAACTGCTTTGGAAAATAGTCTGGTGGCTCCCCAAAAGGTTAAACATGGAGTTACCATATAACCCAGCAACTGCTCTCCTATGTATATATAGAGCCAAGAGAAATGAAAAAAACAAACACAAAACAACAAAACCCTCACAAAACTTTGTACATAAAATTCATAGAAAGATAGTACTATTATTACAATAGTAGCCAAAAAGTGGAAACAACTCAAAATCTTCATTAACTGATGTAATAAATAAAATGTAGTCTATCCATGCAGTGGAATATTATTTGGTAATAAAAATGTATTAAGTGCCAATACATTCTACAACAGAGATGAACCTCCAAGACATGCTAAGAAGCCAGTCAGGAATGATTGTATATTATGTGATTTATGTGAAATGCCCAGCATAGACTAATTTATACAGAGAAAAGGTAAAGTAGTGGTTGCCCAGACTTGGGGGAGCTGGAAAGAAATGTGGAATGACTGCTAGTGATTATGGGGTTTCTTTCTGAGGTGATAAAAATGTTCTAAAATTGATACGGTGATGGTTGCACAATTCTATGACTATACTAAGCACCATTGAATTCTATATTTTAAATTTGTGAATTGCATAGTGTGTGAGTTATATGTTAATAAAACTGTTATTCTGAAAAACAATGACTGAAAGCTCACCAGTTCATCATTCAACTTTGAAAGAGAGCTGATGGCAATTATGTCTAATTTAGATTAAGAAGAACACTGAACTCAAGAAATATTAGTGGGATGAGTGGATGGCATATCATTCTCTATTGACTGAAATGTCTGGCCAGCTAGTGCACCTCCAAGTCAGTGAAGTAAGTGCTTTTCCTTGAGACAACCATTGTACTTTGGTATGGAACGGAAGAGTTTTATGCATACTTTGTCACATGACATGTTTTAAAAGAAGTGAACTTAAGGATTGAGAGTTAATAAAGTTAATAATTTGTATTGATTCATCAAGGGCACTCTTAAGTGAAGCAACCCCCCCACCCCCCTCCACACACATGCCAGGTATAGAGAATGCAACGACTAATTCAGCAAAGGTGCCAGTAGTTTGGCTCATTAACTCATGTTGCTTTTGCACTGTGAGTGCTATAAAAACCCCAAGAAAAAGGCAAATGGTTGCTTCTTATTATTACAAAAATATTTTCACCTGACGTTCCTTCTGAAAGAATCTTGAGGACTCCTAGTGGGTAGACTGCACTACCCACTCGTGTAGACCACACTTCGAGAACTGCTGTCCTAAGGGAAATATAAAATCACAGAAGCCTTAACGGGATCTAGAATGTGTTCATAGGTCTTCCTCGTACAGGTTGTGCCCCAGTGGTCCTTACTTCTAGGGGTGATAATCATCTTAGGTTGGAAATTTTATGGTTAAGTTTCTCCTTAATGTAGTACACTTCTAATTATGAGACAGCATTGCTAATTGTTCATTATTGGATTGGCCAAAAAGTTCTTTTGGGCTTTTCCGTAAGATGGCTCTAGCAGCACTTAGTTGTCTTTAACTTCATTCGAAACAATTTTGTTAGGTTGTATTGTGATGACCATCATATCAACGTGCATTTAAAGAGAACTAATCAAAATTGGTGAATTTTTGTGTAGCCATTTTACTATCAAGATGGAAGAAAATGTGCAATGTTTTCAGCATATTATGCTTTATTATTTGAAGAAAGGTAAAAACGCGGCTGAAACACCAGAAAGGATTTGTGCAGTGTATGGAGAAGGGGCTGTGACTGATCAAATGTGTCCAAAGTGGTTTTTGAAATATTGTGCTGGAAATTTCTCACTGGACAATGCTCCACAGTCAGGTAGACCAGTTGAAGTTGGTAGTGATCAAGTTGAGACATTAATTGAGAACAATCAATGTTATACCATGTGGGGGATAACTGACGTACTCAAAATATCCAAATCAAGAAAGTTGTTGGTAAAAATGAAAAATGTGTCTTTTATTTTACAGAGAAAACCGTACAGAGTTTTTTGTCAACCCAATACTTAGCATTTCCTTGCTTTTCATGGTCAGAGGATTCAGCACAGCAATCACTTTAACCTTATTTTATCTCAGGTCTCATTTTTCCCCTCTTCTTTGCTCTCTTATCTAGAATAGCTTTGCTCTCTAGGAGGTAGAGATGGAGTCAGGGCCTTTGTGATAAGTAACCTTCCATGGTTTAAGAAATTCACAGCACTCTTCCCTGAGTATCTTTTCAGATGCTTAGGTTGGGGATGGATTAAAACGTATTCTGGCTGCTCTACATCTGGGAACTGAGAGGCCAGCCACCAAATTCTTGATTTGAGTTTAAAAGATGACATTCTGAGCTTAGTTGTGGGCATAGTTAGCTCTGGCACACGAATCATTCTCTCAGCAATAACAGAAAGTAGAAACTGCCAAACCATTCTGTAATGTGCACCTAGGTTTTCAGATTGAGCTGCCATAATTTGTGACAACATGATAGTATGTCAGTGGCAGGTTAGAGTTTTGCATTGTGTTAACGTTGTCTTTGTTTAGGCTTTTACAACACCTTTCTTTGGGAAATACTGAAATTTGTCTCTGTGTTGCGGATTTGTCAGTGTGGCCAGGTGGCATTTAACGAGTCTAATGAGAAAGATGACTCGGTTCCAAGTGGCAATGTCAAAAGACACACTGCCGCTGCCCTGTCTCGAGGTCTGGAGTACGACCGACATTCTCAATTATTGCCCAGCGTCACATTGTCACTGATGCCTTCTCAGCACCCACCTTCTTCAAGCACACCTCTCTTCATCCGTTCAAGAAGGTGCTTTGGCATGAAGGGAGCTGTGCTGTATCTCCCTAATGCATCTTACTGTCTTGGGCACATTTGTTCGCTGGTGGTGGTGCCGGGGCTCAGCTGTTACATGACAGGGTATGATAGAGTGAATAAATTGTAGTTGATTTTTCTTCTTGAAATACCCATCAGACTTTGTACTTTTCCTTTAAAAAAAATGAAGGCTGCTTATTCATAGTTGCTATCAGGCATATGAGAAATGTGACACAAACAATTTATATTATATCATTTCACATTTGATCATGTTGGATGAATTGTAAAAAGAAAAGTATTGATTATTTTAATAGTATTCATTTAGATGTGAACAAATTCCAGATTTTCCAGAAATCTCACTTTGTGGAAATAAAGTATTAAGAGTATAGTGATTTGGCCTTAGCTTTTCAAATGGGGGTTGCTGGCAGAGGGAGAGAGAAGGAGAGAGAGAATGAGAGAGAATTATTACTTCTAGCTTTCCTCTGTTCCAGAAAGTCAGGATTCCTCAAAGGAGTACTTTTTGGGAGTTCAGGAGATTGATTTTCACTTGATTGTTATTTGAAATTTCCTGTTGGTGGTGAATCTAAAAACCTTTGGGACAGGGTTGAGGATTTGTGACCTAAACATTCTTGACCTTGCTTCCTACAAAACCACAAATTAAAACTGCTAGCACTCATTACCATAGGATAACTGTGCAGCTGTCCAGAATCCAGACAAAATTGAGTAATAAATTCAGAAAGTTGAATGCTCCTTGTTTTTGAACAATTGAGTTAAACCTTTTCCACCTGATGTTATTCAAATCTAAACCCACCCAAAGTTAGAAATTATAAGAAGGTTTTTAGAGTGGTGTTTAAGATATGGCTGACTATAATTTATGGTTAAAAAATACAAGGGGAAAAAGTAACCATATTTATGTGCTGTTTTTTCCCCTGTGGTTCACATTTTGTGAGGGGGATTCCACAGCACTGTGTGAAGAGGGTTATATTGGAAATCAGAAGCTTGTTGAGGTCAGTGACACCCCTTAGCAGCACTAAAGGTCAAAATTAGCAATTTTACCAGTGAAAAGGCCTTGAACGAAGTCACCACCCATGCCTTAGTTTCTTCAGTTGTGAAGTGGGGATAATAATAATGCTCTCTCAGAAAGTTGCATAAGAATTAGATGAGTGAATATAATAAAGTACTTGAATAGTGCCCGACACATAATGAGCACAATCTAATTGTTAGTTTTTGTTGTATGTTTAATAATTATAGAAAATGTAATTGAGATGATGCTAAATATTAAAAAAAATAAGTAGAGAGAAGGAGAGAGAGGAAGAGGGGAGATAAGAGGAAGAAAGCATCTTCTCCCTGATGAGGAAGGGAGAGAAGCTGGCAGATCACAGCGGGTGTGTTCCCTGGCACTCCTCCATGGAAACAAACTCTGAGTGGGTGGAGAGTTTCCTCGGAGGAGAAGACCACATGCCTCAGTTTGGGCACAGGGCCTCCCAGACTTGCCAAAGACTCCTGTGTCCCAGTGAAGGAACACGATCTTAGCCAGGCTGCAGCAGCGGCTAGTGACAATGGATGCGCCAGGACTGCGGGGCCAGGGGATCGCTTTCTATCCTTGGAGCTATAACACACACGACCTCTGTGCGTTCTGGAAGGACAGAGAACTTAGTAGGCTGGGTATTTGGAGCTGTGTTTAGTTTATTTGAAGATAATAAAGAAATTCAATGTTTTCTCCGCACCTGGATTGTGTGTGGACTGAGATTTACACTCACTGCCTTAACTGGTTCTTGTAATAATATTGTTTATAGATGAATTCTTTGGATATTTCACATATCTCCTGTTTTCCAAAGCATATTATACCTTTGATGGCAGGGACCATTTAAAAATATCTGTCATCATCCTCCACTGTGCCTGGAATATCAATCTTTGCACACAGTGAGTGTTTAGCAAATATTGATGTGCTGTCCAGAGACTCCAGAACAGTGGTCCTTATCTGGTGTGCTAGGCATAACCCTTCACTAAATTATATGAGACAACATTTTTTTATCAATGTATAACATTTTATCTTTGCTACAACTCAATACTGTCACTCAGCTCTGTGAGATGAAATGTAGAGTGAATGGGATGCATGATGCAGTTTAGTCAATACAGAACTGGATTTAAAGAAAGAGTTTATGCTTTTTGAGACATGTGAAATCTTTTACACTGAGGATGTAAGAAAATAAGCTCCGGGTAAGAGACAGCTCTATTCCAACAGGTCCTGTAGAAATGCTACCAGAGGATGAATGAGGTCATGCTAGGAAAATGTTATTGAAACTGTGAGATAGTATGTTTTAATAGTGACTTGTGTTATTGTTAATGACTTTGATGATGATGATGATTTTGGTACTTAATCCCTTCCAGTATATTGCCAAAATTCTAGAATTCAGAACTGTGATAAATTCCAAAGTGTTAAGAACTACTGCTTTGGGAGAATTATATGTTAATATCATATGAGATACTTGAATGGTAGGTTCTTGATTCTTTTAACATCATCCTGTTGGGTCAAAAAGAGATTTCTCAGCTGGACCACCTAAGTATCTCCTGTCCATTGGAAAGTGGTGAACCAGCCTCTGAGCAGTAATGACTACTGTAGTCGCTAGGTTGGCTTGCCACATTTCCGTAGATTTCTTCAGAGAAGAGACAACAAGCCCCAGTGTATTTATACGGTTTATGCATGAGTTTAATGTTTGCATCAGTTTCCCTTGCCCCCAAGTTTCATGGGTGGTGCAGATGTGGGCCCAGGGGAAAACTGCACACACAAGGGTATGTGTTACAGTTGGGGAACCCTGGGCTTAGGAAACCCCTAAGTTTTTAATGGAATGTTGGCAAACCTGGCCCATCTTTGCCCCAGTGAAGACATTATTTTTATTATCTTGGAACACAAGCAAATCTCTGAGGAAAGCAGGGGGACTTAATTATTTTAGATGAGTAAGTAAATATGCTCTTTGACCAGGAGAGTGACACTCCTCTAGTCTCTATAGCTGTCCACAACACAAACTTCTCCAAACAACACTTATTGCACAATTATCTCCAGGTAGTGCACTGGGTTTAGCATGGCAGAAAGAGCAAGAGAGGGCTTCAGATTCGGGTTTGAGTTTGAGTTCTGCTACTTCACTAGTTGGGTCTTCTTGACGGAATTTTTAACATCCTTATAAATAAGGAATAATATTTTTCTCCTTCTAAGCTATTTAAAAATAAAATTAGGCCATGCATTTAAAGTATTTAATACTGTACTTAGCACAATAACCACACATTGTAAAAGCAGAACTGCCTTAGGTCGAGTATGTCAGAACACTTGATCGGCAATAGCTTAAAAAATTAAGGAGTTTTCTTCTCTCACATTAAAAAAAAAAAGGCCAGAGACAGATACCCTAGAATTGGTTCAGCTCCTCACTGAGGCTGCCAGTGACAGGCTCGCTTTGCTTTCTCGCTTATAAATAAGGAATACTATTTATTATGTTACAGTAACATGATAAATATTATGTGCTTAGCATGTGGCTCCTGTTGTGGTGGTGAGTGGCTGCTGTTCCTCTAGGCCCCAGTCCGCATGCCAGAAAGAAAGAGGGTGGAAGAACCGAAAGCCTTCTGCCTGCAAGCTCTGCCTTGTTATTCTGGAGGGAATGCTCTCCTTAGGGACTTGGTCCGTACACTAATTGGCAGGTCCTTGGTTACATGGCCACTCACAGCTGCGAGATTGGGTAATTTCAGTTGACTACACAGTTGCCTCAAACAAAATTGAAGTTTTGTTAGAAAGGAAGTAGGTGGAATGGATAGTAGTGGCTGACTGGCGGTGTCTGCTACTGACATAACCCCTGTGTTCAAGCTGTTCACATTCTGATATGGGGCTTCGGTGAGCACTAAAACTTTGCAGCCTGGCAGTCACAGATTCCAGTTGGTACATGCTTTCTAGTAGGCTTTTATATTTAAATTTGAAAAGGTTAATTCGACTTGATTTTGTGGTCAAAGGACAGATATATTCCCAGTTTCCAGATTTTAGATACTATGAATAGTGTGTTCGGTGAACTTGAAAATGGAATAGAAGTAACTTATTACAGCTAATTAGGCCTACTGTTAAGCCTTATTGCCCCTAACATAGGTGGCCAAATTACCCTATATTTTAATTTTCTCTTCTTCATTAACAGGTACTAAGGGGCATCTTCAATAAATTGGTTCTCAGCATTTTGGTTTTAAGCTTCTGTTTCCATCTTTATGTTATCAAGAATTGGCCAACTGGGTATCAAGTCATTCTGCATAGCCAAGTTTCTTGGATGTGAATTAACCTATTAAGGTTAGGAATATTTATTTCAGCCATTTTCTCTGATAAGCATGTATTTCCCACTCCTTAATAAAGAGTACTGAAAATAATTTACCCTAATTTTAATGGTTCAGAATCACTTTGGAACATAGTCGTTGTGAAATTTTATAGTCACGGATATTGATACAAAACTCCTATTGTCAACTTACTTTTTTGCTTACTTACTTCTTTCTCACAGAGTGAAGCTTAATTGTGAGGTCCTTTGGGCCAGTGTAATAGCCCCACTTTGAGAGCCTCTACCACCCTCGCAGAAGTTATCAGTGTCTTCACTGCTGCTCCATTTGCTCTTGACTTTTCATCCTTGTTCAAATGATTATTTTTTTAAGTCTGTAACATCTGCCGTTGGACCATAAATATTAACCTATGATCTTGCCCTCCTCCTCTCTTCTCATTTGTACTAATTTCATTAATCAAGTGAGAAAGAGAATACCCCTCTTCCTTTCAAAGACTTTTGGATGTGTTTTAAGTTGGCTTACTCCAGAGTAGAAGGAGGTAAGGATTTTCTGACAGTTAGTATAGATTTTAGTATTGTGGGCCACATACAGTCTCTATCACATATTCTCCCCTTATGCCTACTTCTTTCATTCTTAGCTTGGGGGGCTGTTCAAAAATAGACTGTGGGTCTGAGTGGGCTTGCAGCTGAATTTTGTTGATCCTTGCTCCAAACAGGTAGTTGTTTATTATTAGAGCAGTTGGTATCCAAATATTAAAAAAAGTAGGCCCTTATTATTAAAAACTTTGATAATATATTCATGGTTTTTACGTATAAAACATTTACATGTCTGATCAAACTACTAAGTTATGTACATTATAAAACATGCACAAAAATAAAAATTTAGAAAGCATGAGATAAAGTATGAATATAAATAAAAGCTCTACAGGTTCTTTCTGGGCCTCAGAAGATCATTTTGCCTTTCTCTTAGAGAATCTACATTTCATCTTCGAGTGGGCTCTGTTAGAGGAAAAAGATGCTGCTTCTAACGTGACACCAGCCCTATGATTTTCTAGATCTTAATATCAGCTTTTACCTTGAGTCTACTTAAATGAAGAGAACTTGATTCACTGGAACCTGCCAAAATAAAGGTTGTAAAACATTACAAGAATAGACTTTTTAAAAATCAGTTCTCTAAAGTTATTCAGAGAATAAACTATGATCAAAAAGAAGCTCCTCAAAACCATGACATTCCCCTTCAGGAACATGATTTATTGAGCATTTTTCACTGGTGAATACATAGTCTTCTAATGTGATGTCTCACTTGAAATGCCAAGGCCACTTTTCAGGAAGCAGCACACAACACAGGTAAATGCATTTACTTACAGAACTGCTTGAACGATTTAGTGCGCAATAGCCTAGAACACAAGCACTTTCGAATTGGTTTCTAAGAACCATTACTGAACATGTCCTGAATCAGACCCCTACATTCTTAATCTTGGGTTCACAGATTTCATAAGTGGCTGCAGATGAATTTTAGTATCAATGAACACAAAATTTTTATGGAGTGTATGAGTGTAATATTATGCATACTTCTGGGAATGTGGTCATAGTTATCTATTTAGGAAACAGAAATCATACCAGCTATTTTACTAGAGGGAATTTAATATAAGGAACTATTAACTAAGTGTAAATTATTAGAGAAGGCAAAAAAGAATTCTAAGTTATCACAGAGGTAGCAATTGCAGGAAGCTGCTATTATTTCTAGAGCTGGAGAAATTAAGGAAAAGGGCTGGTATTATAATGAAAATTTAGAAATGTGGGAACAGGCCCCTACAGACCTGAAACTAATATCTCAGAGGAGCCTCTCCTGACGTGGCTCTGGGACCCAGAACTCTTAGCAGGAACATCGGGCAGTTGGTGTGAAGAACCACCATGAGGCTGGTTCTTCACACTGGACTCAACCGAGCCTTCAGAAACAAGCTGCCCCGGCTGGGTGTGATGGAGACCCTGGCCGGCAGGGTCCCTGTGTTGTGGCTGTGATGAACAAATTCACATGGACTACAGAAGTCCAATGGAGAAAAGGGACGGCATGGCCGCCCTCTAAGTGAGAGAGAGGGCTCTGACCCCTGCCTGGACAGGCTTTTATTGCTTTTCTGGACACATTACCACCAAGGATGGTCCTCACTTACTGTGCATAGGTTCACTGTAGGTGATCACCTTTTACAGATAATAGAGGAAAGAATGTTGCTAATTACTTCAAAGAGAAGGATGTTACAGATCAAGGGGAAAAGTGGTTGAATTGGTTACACTCCATACTTGGGAGGTTTAGCACAGATTTTAGGAGGTTACTTTACAGATATGCAGTAAGCCCTTGCTGCCTCAGTCCAGGGTGAGGGAGTTTTAGCAAAAGCAAGTCTCATAGCAGCCGAAGTACAATGCAGGCCTGATTCCCCACAGGAGAACCTATCCGTGGGCATGGGTCCTGTGTGCTGGACCTTGGTCCCCACTGGCCCTTCTGAGTGGGGGCTGGGCTACATTTCCCACTGCTATGTGGAATGGTCCCCTATATGGGTGGAAAAGAATTGCTGGGCGGTGCTCAAGGAACCCTCAAATTGAAAGAAAAAAGCAAGACTTTTCTTCGTCCTCCTGTCTTACAGTCTCCCTGAAGCACCCCCTAGAGGCAGGCTTCAACCCATGTCAGCTGGTAAAGCAGAAATGTGGTTTGTAGCATCTCAAAGCTGGGTAGATTTAAAGCTTGGAGGCAAGTTTCATCACCAGACCATGGTCCATAGATTTAATCAAATTCTTAAAGGAGACTGGAACTCCCCAGGTTAAAACCTCTACTCACTCCTTCTTAATATTTCAGAAAGAGAATTATATTATATATGGAAGTGTTGCTTCATAGGTAAAGACAAATGAAAATCTGAATATTCTGAAGTACAGTGGTCCCTTGAACAATACAGATTTGAACTGTGCAGGTCCACTTATATATATATATATTTTCAATGAATACTATAAATATTTTTTCTCTTTCTAATGATTTTCTAATATTTTCTCTAGCTTACTTTATTGTAAGAATACAGTATATAATACATATACTGTATTATATACAAAATACATACAAAATATGTGTTAATTGACGGTTTCTGCTATCTGTAAGCCTTCTGGTCAGCAGTAGGCTATCAGTAGG
Organism: Anoura caudifer; assembly: GCA_004027475.1. Taxonomy (NCBI): domain Eukaryota; kingdom Metazoa; phylum Chordata; class Mammalia; order Chiroptera; family Phyllostomidae; genus Anoura; species Anoura caudifer. The sequence continues at coordinate 55,793 of PVKU01002917.1, read as the reverse complement.
TAAGTTTCGGGGGGCTCAAAATTTGTATGTGGATTTTTCACTGTGAGGGGTTGGTGTCTGTCACCCCCATGCTGTTCAAGGGTTGCATTTTATCTTCCTGTGTTGTGGTGTCACATCATTCAGACAAACCAGTAATTAATCTATTGTGAATGTTCTGGAACTAAACTTCTAAAGTTATGTAGTGAGGTCCCATTTCTTTTCTTTTAATGATCTGTTTCTTTTCTTTGACTTTGTTTGGGAAGTGATTCCATTTCTTAAGACGGTGTAGTGGGTGCCATCTGTGGTGGTCTCCCGCACCAGGGTCCCCCAGGGGCCTGTCTGTGCTGCTCCCTCCCTTCTGGCCATGATTGATGCAGAGGTTAGAGACTCGAACAGCTCAGGTAGTCAGTCAGACCAACCAATTAACTGGTCCAGGTTTAGAAAGTGGGCATCTCTCTCGGGTGTTGAAGTTAGGAGACGTGCGCTAGAAGCTGCTGGCAGCCCTGTTTCTCACCATGAGGAGGAAGCCACTTTGAAGAAGCAGGGAACTGATCCAATACAGAGTCCTGCAACTCCCCAGTCCGGGCCCCAGTGCCCCTGAACAGCTGAGCCAGCCCTTGGGAACCCGGTTTGCTTATATGAATCAAACACAATTCTTTTCTCCCTTAAGCTTGTTCAGGATGGTTTCCTGTCACTGGTACCCAGTAGAGGCCTGCCTAAAGCAGCCTCTACTTTGTACCTGTACAACTGCTTTTGTATCCATGATTTAGACAATTTCAGGGACTCAGCTGCTATCATGATGAAAGAATGATGAAACTTCTCTCCAAAGTTGTTTGAGGAGTAAATAAAGAAATACATATAAAGCACTCAGCATGGTGCCTATCGTAAAGCGCACAGTGGAAAAAATTGTCCCAAACTCCAATTGGATCATCGGTGGCCTAGCCTGTCACTGGGCTGCGCTACGTATGGCAGTTTCTCCCTGGGCCTCTTATGCTACTCTACCATACCATCTGGTTTGCTCTCTTCATGACGCCCTGATGCTATTAAAGACCAATAGGGCTCAGGGAGATAGCTACTAACCCACAACAGCAACGTGTCATTTCTTCAAACATTCACCTAGGTTGAGTGCAGGTGTCCATAGGGGCAGGTGTCTTTTTAGCCTTTAAAGGTATTTAATTTCCTCTTTTTCTTCAGCTGCGCATCACTGCTGTTCTTTCTTCTCTGCCGCCATCATCAGCTGGGGACCCCCTGTTGTTGTTTCTGATTGGTGGTGTTGAAAGTGCCCATTTGAGTCTATCTTCTCTCAAGGTTCTCTTCTTGTTATTTCTTCAAATTTTCATTATATCCTTTTTGCTTCCTAGCTTCTTATGTGAAAAGTTCTGAGTGTATGCATTATGTTTCAGAAGATGAACGTAATAGTTTGAATGAGAGTTGAAGCCTCATACAGACCAACATAGTTTTACCCGCATAGGATAGGAAGCTGAATTACAATCCGAAGTTTGCTCAGTGGTCCGTGGATCAGTTTGAGACATAACATGACCCCTTTACACCCTTCCCACACAGCTGTTTGATTCAGTCATGACTGCTGCAAGCTTAAAGGATAAAAGTACTTTGCTATTCAGAAATTATTTCTGAATTATTATTAAGCCAGACAGTGAAAGAGTAGGCAATTGCTGTTATTTAAAATGAATAATTTCAAAATAAAATTGTTTTATGTGTCTGGACAGCTGTGTCTGCCTTATAAATACAAAGAAATTAGGTTATACTCAGTTCCAAAACAAAATAAAACAAAAACAAAACTAACAAAGCAAGTGGGAGGAAATGATGTTTGGGAAAATTTCCTGTAATAATCAATAAACAAATTATTATTGGGGAAGTAATATCTTCGTATAGGCTTTACCCTGCTTGTTCAAGAGTAGTCTTTTCAATTTAATATTTTCAGCCACATAGTTTACTAAATTTAAACAAGTTGATTCAAATTGGTCTTAGATGACTAACATGACTGTGCTGATTATTCAGCTATTTGAATTTTATAGCTACTGTTTGAGACAAAATTCAAGCTGCATTAGTGCACTGAGACAGTGTGGTATAATAGTAATGCATCCACATTTCTATCTTGTGTCCCTACTCTCCTCTGCTTTCCAGGCTCATACATCCAACTGGCCACTAGATACTCCACAGGAATGACCAACAGATACTTTAACAATAACACATCTGAAACAGAATTCTTGGCTGGTATTTGCAACACCTACTTCCCTCTTCTCTTTCCTATTGCATCAAAATGCTGAGGTGTTCTTGACTTCTCCCTTTTGCTCATATTCTGCACCTGCTCCATCAACTGTACCTTCACAGTATGCCCCCGTTTCAGACACCACATGTCAGCACCAACAATGGTCTCATCTAGTCCAAGCCTCCCTTACCTCTCTGCTGAACCTGCAACAGCCCCTAACTTTTCTCTCTTCTGTCTCTTGGGCTCTTTGCTCTCCACAGAGCAGCTACATGGGTAGGTTAATATGGGGGGCCTCTGCCTGCAAAGCCCTCCCGGCCACCATGGATGAGAATAAGTCTACCAAGACATGATCTGCTTGGGGAAGAGAGGTGGCCAATTTCTCAAAGGAGAAGGGCCAAGAGCCTCTTCCTCAATGGCTTTTATTAGGTTCATTTTACACAGGAATACAAGTGAAGCTCATTAATCATTGTCAGGCAGTAAGGATCAAACAATAGATAACATACAAAGAACTCTGTGGGCTTATTCTGAGTTGGGGTCTGTCAGCTAAAGGGCTACAGAATTTTGGGAAACAAACTCATTTCCTGATGAGACCCTTATCATTTAATTGAGAGCATTCCTAACAAAGCAGGTTTCACAGGATTTTATGTATTCTTTCTTAGGCCCGATCTCCCGGGGTACCTGCCCTTTCCAGCACAGGGCTGCACTGCCCTCTGTCATTGTTTCAGGCTTAAGTCAGGCAGGGGAAGTAAGGCAGCCAAGAGATTAGGACACTTCTCGCAGACAGAATGAGGACTCAGGCTACGTCAGGATAGCTGAGGGGTGAGGGTTCATCATCCCTTTTTGCTGTAGCCCCCCCACATCCTTCCTTGAGGGCCTCCCATGTGATCGTGCCTGTCTTAGGTGACCCCTCCCTCGAGGGATCTTACCCATCATTGGCTAACCGATCAAGCATTGGGGGCCAGTTATGGATGAAGCAGAAGCTGTGCTCCTGCCAGGGAGATAAGCTTGTCTCTTTAGTAGCTTACAGTCCGAAGGTTGCTCACTCAGCCTTAGCCATGGGGTGGGGGGAGGGGGGTTTATAACTCCTGAAACCAGGCAGGGCAGTCCCCAACAGGTTAAAATTATGTCGCCTCACATCATTCCCATGCTCAAAAAGCTCCACAAATATCCAACACACTCCAAGGAGCACCAGGTAATTTTTAATTTTCTTATTTACATTTTCAGCATTTTCTGTAATTACCATGTGTAATTTTTACAATCTGAAAAAATAATTTGGCTTTATATTTTTGCCTTTATAAGTAATGTAAAATATTTAATACAAATTGAAGAAAGCATTTCTTGGTGCATTTTTGCTTTTTTTAATCACTTGGTTTGATATCCATACCCTGATGCGAATTTCAGAGGCTTCCTTTTGTTTTGCTTACTTTTATTACCAGTTAGATAAAAAATAGTACTCAGGGGCACTAGGAGACAGCATAATATAGTGGGAAAGGCCTGGATTTCAAACCGCAATACCTAGTATCTAGTTTATTTGACAATGGGTTAGCCAAGTAGCTTTAACCAGTTGATTTAAATTTTTTGTCCCCTATCTTAAAAAAGTGAGACCAATAATATCTGGCTTACCTACCACATAGGATTCTTGGGAAGATCAAGTAGATATTTGAAAGTGTTTGGTGAAGTGTAAGTCACTCAATGAATGTTAGTTAAAAATAATGGAATTACACACTAGTCAAATGGTGAGCTGTGAAACCTAAAGTAAATTAAAGGTTCAATTGAGGATTGTGTCTGTCATGTTTTATCTTAACCCAATATTCATATGCAAAGAGGATAGCTAGATTAATGGAGGTGGGGTGCTAACTGAATGAAAACTAAAATGACAGATGGAAGTTGGAGCAGCCCTGCTCGCCCGGGAGAGACAGCTATACATAGCTCAGAGGGAAACTCTGCCTTGTTAAATGGATGGGCTTTCTTACATGCCTTGGAAGAGCAGCTAGGAGCTGATATGGGTGGCAATAGTGTCCATATGAGAGAGGCAAGAGAGGCCACGCTGTCGGGGTTCCCTTGCTGGGGCAGCCGTAGGCTGACCATGGGAAAAGAGGCCCTCTTGGCCAGGTGGTCCAGGAGAACCCTCGATTCACCAGTCCCGGGAGCACTGTGGGTGGTGGTGATGAGGCCGAAGGGAAAAGCCTCTCGGACCACTGGAAAAGTTTACATTTGGAACCTCCAGAGAAGGAATAAGAGAAGTTTTAAGATTTTCACTCAGTTTACATCAACTGAAAATGTGGCCAGGCACATTGCTAGGCATATTTACATATTATATTTGATCATTTGCATTCATTTTTAGATAGACATTATTATCACTTCAATAATGGGGAAACTAGAGTCAGAGGGGTCAGAGAAGTTGTCCAGATTACGTAACTGGAAAGTGACTAATCTGAGATTGAAATTCAGTTCTGTTTGCCTCTTGAATGCCATTGAAATTCTGTGTAGTAGGGGCCTTGACTCTGTTCATATTAATGATTTTCAGAGAGATAAGCTGGGCACTTTTTCAGGAGAGTCGGCAGAGGCTTTGATGCCAGGGAATGTTGCCACTGGAAGCAGTGAATCTGGTGCTTTCTTTAACAAAGAAGGAAACTTGGATTTGTGGCTCAGCATTTCTGAAAGGTTATCCTGATTGTTTTTGAGCTAGATATTTTCTAAATAAAGGAATATTATTTAAAGATAGCCTTTACACTATCCATGGAACCTCACCAAATCAGCGCACCGTGTATTAATGTAAGAAACCAAGATTTTGGCTGCGGTTAAGAGTTCTGGCTCGTTTCACCTGGTGCAGGCAAATGGCAGAGCTGCCTGTAATTCCTGACTGCTCATGGAGTCAGGGACGTTATTTGACAAGGGCACTGCTTCATTATCATTTTTCTGTTCCAAGTCACAAAACAGAACACGTGATTTCAGTGAGATCTTTTCAGTCAGGTGTGGCTTCTTTGCAAATGCTTCAAGATAAGGCTTTTGTGTTGGGTAAAATCCAAGAGTTAGGAAAATCCCAGCCTTTTCAAATCCAGTCTTCTTTTCACAAAGATTCACATTGTCTAATGTATCATGGACAGACATAAGGTACTTCTTTGAATTTTGTTGGCTTCATATTTTTATTAGAAAAAAGCCTTTTAACACGTAAAGCACTGAGACTTTTGTTGCTAATTTGTATTTAAATAGAGGAGTAAAATCTAAAATACAGAAATTTTATTATGCTTTATTTTCTTTGGCATTCTATAGCTAAGTTCTGTAAAAATCCACAAATACAATGACAAGTTTAGAGCCTCTTTAATCCTTTTCAAAGGATCTCAGTTCCTCACCATGTGGGCCTTTCAACAGAACTGCTTGAGAGGCAGCTAGGCTAGCCTCGTGTCACGGAAGTTAGCTTCCCCCAGAGTGAGGGAGGGAATGCGAGGGAGGGAGAAAGAGATGGAAGAGTGGCCTAGCCCTGTAAGTTACACACCATGACTCCTGTATTCCCTTGCGATGAAACAACAGGGGCAGACCCTTTGGGGGCCACTTTGGAGGCCGCCTACCACAGAGTTCTTAAGGCAGAGTGTATGTGTTTCTTCTCATTTCAAGCTTCTAGCATTTGTCAATATTCTAAGCAGTTATGTGAGAAAGCTGAGCAAACCAAGTTCTATACAAAGGTCCTCCGCAGTGTAGCTAAGCTCCAATTTATTTGTGTTCTTCATTCTCTTCAGGGGTAGGGGACAGAAATCACTTCTTAAAATTAGAAACAGTCACGACAATATATACTGAGAATTCTGCTTTCTAATATGCTAGGAGTGTTTCTGGATTGTTTGGAAATAATTCAAATAACATGGCCTGAAACAGAGACACTGCTTTGTTATTCATATTCATTGCAGAAATAATTACAGATTATTGTTGGCAACTTGTCTTTTTTAAACCAGTTACAGATGGGGCAGCGTAAACTGTGTGGTATCAAATGAATTTTTGTATTGACCAGTTCTGCTACTGCTTTCTCGCTGTACTCACGGTGGAGCTGTTGGTTAAATGCTGCCTCCAACACGTCCAAGAAAATACTAAAACTGTGTTCACCTAATTGTTGAAGAGAGAGTCACACCCTATGGAACAGTGCTGCCGGTTGTGATGATTCGAGCCTAACAGTGGGTGAGAGTGTTGACTGCAGGTCAGGGGGTCATGGTTTCAGATCTCATGTGACCTTTTCTTAGCCATGTGTCCCCATGTGCTCTGAGAGGCAATTCACTCATCTGTAAGATGGGAATAATTATCATATGTCACAGGGCGTTGTGTATGAGATACATGAGGCTCATAGTAAGCAATAAATGTAGTTATTATAGCTAAGTGTTTTTAAAATCTTTTTTAGTATCAATGACTGGCGAGTGTTTAGCATGTTTCCTATACCAAGGCTTTCCCTTTAAGGAAATTTCTTGTGTGCGGTTGTGTGTGTGTATTAAAAGAAGAGATTGAGGCACTAGATGAGCCTGGATTAAGAAAATTCATTTTTTTAGAAGGTCTCTTCTACTGGAAAATTTATTTGAACAATTTGAGTTGTGCTAATATAGGCAAATAACTAGAAAACATCCATCTATTTTTCCAGCCAGCCAATCATTTATCTGACTTTTATAAAATATCCATTATGTGAAGGGCACTAAAAAATGCAATGAGTAAGATATAGAACCTTCCTTCCAGGGTTTCACAAGTTATGAAGAAAGAGATAAACAAATAATTGATTCATTTCAAAGAGAGAGAGAAACAAATAATGAGAGCAGTGTGTCAGTTGCTGTCTTTGTGACATGTCTGCTATGAGCTGCGTGTGACACTAGGTGCTTGCACAGGAAGAAGCATGTAACTGCCCAGGAGAGGGTTCCTGAGGGCTTAATGCTTCATCTGGGTCTTGAAGGTGATTGAGCAAAGGACTGGGAAGGGGTGGTCGGGGGCGGGGGGGGGGGGGGGGGGGGGGGGGGGGGGGGGGGGGGGGGGGGGGGGGGGGGGGGGGGGGGGGGGGCGGAAGACAGTACTTTCAGCCATAGCCTGAGGGAATGCAGGAGGGAAGGGAAGAACATACTATATTCCGAGGACCCTCCACAGTTGAGAATGTTGGGACTGTGGAATGCTTCAGCAGGGGCAGTCAGGGCAAGGCTAGGGAGGTTGAATGGGCCAGATGATGAAAGAACTCACATGCCACGGGGAAGCATGTGAACTTTACCTTGTAGGTATTGATGAACGATGAAAGGGTTAGCACTCATTTACTGTGAGCTCTGGGTAGTTAAAACCTGGAGCTCACAGTAAATTAAACTATTCTGTGATGATATGAAAAGGTAATTGTCAGATTCAAAGACCTGGGTTTGATTTGTGACTCCTTCACTTCCTAATGATGTGATCTTGGCAAGTTATATACATATCCATGTGGTTTGCTTATCCATAAAATGGGGTAGTAACATTTTACTCATGATTGAGTGATAACTAAAATAAAAAATACATGTAACTTTTAGCCCACAGTAAGCACTTAGCATTAGCTTTTTTTAAACAACAACAATAATAAGCTCTGGGTAGTTTAAACAATTCAAGAATCTTTGTTCATTACTTGATGTGAAAGTGAGTGGGGAGTCTGCAAATGCTGATGTGAAGGCAGCTGAAGAAACTGATTGTGGAGGAAAATTACCTGCCAAAGCATATGTTCGATATAGATGAAACCTCCCTATTCTGGAAACAGGTGCCTGAAAGGACTTTCATCCATAAGGAGGCCAAGTCAATGCCAAGTGTCAAGGTTTTCAAGGAGAGGATAACGGTCTTGCTTGGGGGCAATGCTGCAGCTACAAATTGAAACCCTTTGTGATCTGGCACAGAAAGAAGGCCCTGGGGCCTTCACGCATAGTGAGAAGCACACACTGTCAGTGTGCTATGGGAGAGTAGGAGGTCACAGATGACGCAGCTCCTCCTCCAAGATGCCCTCCTGAATTGCTGTGCCAGGAAACTGAGGAAATACTGTTTGGAAAATAACATGGATTTTGCTTATTGATAATGCTCCTGGACATCCTCCTTTTATTGGCTATTTCTCCCCCTAAACACCACCTCTTTATTCAACTAATGGACGATGAAGTTAAGGCAGCTTTTGGGGCCTATTACCTCTTCCTGGAGTATTGCTGCAACTGAGGAAGACACTAACGCAGTTCTGGAAGGATCACAACATCAGTGGAACAAGATGTGGAGGCGAAGACGGTGATATTCATGATCCTCAGCCCGTGCAGACTTAGGTTAATATGTGTGTTTGCATTTTAGTTTTTAACAAAAAAGTTTAAAAAGTAAAAAATTAGAAAAATTTTATAGAATAATGGTATAAAGAAAAAGTATTTTTGTTTAGCTGTAAAACGTGTGTTAAGCCAAGGGTTATAACAAAAGAACTGAAAAGTTAAAAAAATTAAAGTTTATAACGTAAGAAAGTTAGAGTGAGAAAGTATTCTTACAGCTGTAGCGTAGCCGAAGTGCACAGCGTTCACAAACGCCACAGCAGTGCGCAGTGATGTCCTAGCCTCACGGTCACTGGCCCAGAGGGTTTTCGATCCCACATGCTCCATTCATCATGCTCAGTGCCCTGGGTAGGTAGGTATACCATTGTTTACCCCGCATTTCATATTTGGACTGTACATTTTCTGTGTTCAGATATGTGTAGTATGTTTAGATATCACAAGTATTACTAACACCAACACTTGTCGTTGTGTAACAACTGCCTGCCGTATTTAGTCAGTACCACGGTGTGCAGGCTTGTGGCCTAGGAGCTCCAGGCTGTCCCGCAGCCTCGGTGGGCAGTAGGGCGCGCCATCTGGGTTTGTGCAGGTGCGCTCTGTGACGTTCGCATGACGAAATCACCTGAGAGTGCATTTCCTAGCATCGACGTTAAGCGTGGCTATGTAATTTAGCTCCACACTGAATGGTTCAACCAATAAGGAAATTCCTAGTTGAGAGACAGGAGAGATCAGTGAGGGCTGAATTCACTCAGGAGGAGTTCGTGGAGAAGGCAGGGCTTGAGCAGAGCCTGGGGGCAGCAAAGTCAGTTTCAGGTGGTGTCAAAAAAGCTGAAGAAAAAATTCAAGGAGAAAGTAATATATCTGCAATGTGCTCCAGGGAAAAGTACTTTCCGGGCTGGCTTTTCTCCATATATGAAAAGAATAGTTTGCGGTTTTGTGTCTTTTTAAAAAATCACAACATACAAACCCCGAATAAAAATCTAAAACATACTCAGACAAAGAAACAAAACCACCATGCTATTTTCTCATTTGCACTTAACTGAGTTTGGGAGCCTTTTTCCTGGTGTGGATGTTGCCACAGGCTCCTGACATTCTTAACTTGATTGGATCCCTGCAGTGCAGTCTACTTCAGACTACCTTTTTTAGACCACTTGAAAGTTTTTCGATTTATTCAACAGAATATATCAGGCTGTCAGCTTTGGAGAGCTAGTGCCTGCAGAAGATATATCTTTCCTCTGCAGGTGGCACTGGCTGCCAATTTTTCTTTGGGGTGAGCTCTTGTTCCAAAGAAGCCCTCTGTGGTTTGAGCACCAGTCACATCCGAGTTGATCTCCTTTTCTGTCTACCGCTGGATCTGGATAATGGCTCTCTACCTGCTGTGGGTGAGTGGCGAGAGGAGTCTATTGTGTTATGTCTTTGCTTTGTGATTAGCAAATTACTTTTTGCTTAAACTGGGTCATCCCATCTCTTTTTTCTTGCCTGAGCAATTTATCTGCCTCTATCATTTCCTAGATGTTGATATCAATGCCACTTTGCGTCAGATGGTGTCCCTTGAGTCTTTGAAGTTCCTGCAATCCATCTTCTCTTTGATTATTTGCTATCCGCTCTGCAGAATGGTTTCACACTCCTGCTGTCCATCCTTATCACATAAGCAATCTGGTTGAGCGGAACTGCCATGAGCCTTTCCTGCTGGGCTTCAGTGAGGAAGCAGAAAGATTTCCTCGGGGATTGTTAGAGACTTCCAGAAGGTGCCTCCATTTACTGCCCATGGCACATGGCAGAGTCTGAAGGTAAAACACACCCACTGCCACCAGTTTCACTACGTGGACTTTATAAGGTGACACTGACATCAGAAGTAATAGTGGAAGAAGGGAAGGAGTTCTCTTGTTCCTGGGTTTTCCCCTGGCAATCTTTCTTTGCTCTTTCTGAATGTCAATTTCCTTTTTTTCCCTTCTGCATAGCAAGTTATCAGGAGAGCAGTTAATTTTTTTTTAACTCACCAAATGGGTTATAATTCCAGGTTGAGTTTTGAGGCTCACTAAGTTCTAGTCATGGAAAAGTCCAGACAAGGCCATGGCACCCCTGTCCCCTATTTCTAGGAGGGAGGGTGCTCAAGAATCCCAGACAGATGGGTTTTGAGGCTATTTGTAGGTATCTTGTAAAACAGGCAGCAGGAAGAGAAAATGGCTTATGGTAGCTGGGTACATATTTAACAAGTAACAGTTCGTAGTAATGAGGATTGTACACTATTAATAAAACAGCTAAGAAAAGGACTAGAGAATTATGGCAGCTAATGGTCTGAGGAACATTTACTATAAACCCGATTTTATGATACATTTTAGAAGAGCAATTTGATCATAAATATTCACTCTCTCGTGACATGTTCCACATAAAGTCTGATCCCAGGAACATTTTTAAAATACCTTTTAAAATTATAGGAGACAAGAAAAGATAGCTTTCATATGCGAGGGAAGTTCTCAAATTATTTCTACTAAAGATTTACCCTTAGGGAAACTCATAGTAAAGTGAAAAGTTCAACTCACTGAGAATATTTTAACATCTCTAAAAGGGTGAGACATTTGATCAGGTGGTAAGTGGCTCACAGGTGTCTTGTTTTTAGATTTCATTATAATCACAGGAGTTTTTGCTATTTCTATACTTAAAGTGTTTGGTATTTTAGTCGTAACATTCTGTCTCCCCACAGGTGATGGCAACTGTTATTTCGGCCTTCCTCGGAGGTGCTGATGTTAGTGGCAGCTCCTCCACCCCACCCAGCAATCGAGGGCTGGGCCTTAATTTCAAGCATGGTCAGTAAACTGGTGCTGGAGTATTTTCCTGGTAATACTTCTCCCATAGCCCCTCGGGGCATGTTTTAATCTGGGATTAAATAACCGTGGCTTCCTTTAAACCAGAAACATATAGAAGAACCTAATTGTATTGTCACTCAAATTACTGTTTTTCTTATTTCTCAGGTATAATTTCTTATTCTGTCTAAATTGGGCAATGAAGAAATATGTTGAAGAACAAAAGAAAAAGTGATATTTAGAAATTTTTGGCCCTAACCAAAATCTTTAGTGGGGGAATTATTATTCTTTGTTTTATGTGTATTCCCAAAACCTAAAGTCCACTTGTATTCAGAATAAGTATGAAATCAGAAAAAACACATCCCAACAGTGTATATGTGTATAACATATACCTTATTTGTTAATTATTTGTCATTTTCTACTATACTTCCTCCTTCTGCCATTTTTGCCAGCCACTGATCTATAAACTATTTTAGTAACACATCTGTTGCTACAATATTTTTAGTATGTACTCCCCAAACGTCTTTATATATATATTATTTACTTATATATGAAATGCATTTACCATTACACTAAGATATTGTGTGCATTAAAAAGCATACACAGAAATAAAGGCAAAGTTGAGCACCAATCAATACATTATTTAAAACATCTTGTGAATCAATGATAGTATCATTTGTTAATAGTTTATATCACTACAAAGAGTTAAGACAAGGGTAAATGTAAATATAAATAGTGAATATAAATCTATATTTCAAATAATTTTTGATAAAATCAAATTAGTTTTGGTGGCCAGATTATTACTGTTTTTATGCTTTATGAGGAAAATTTCATATAAGGAATGTAATGATCAGCTCTGATATATATTATTCACCCATGTTTACATTATTAGTATTGTATTCAATCTATTGCTAAAACTAGAAAAATGCACAGTTCTACATAGTAGTCACACTGCAGCCCACTATGCCCCCTGCACCACAGCAGACAGACAGACAGGTGCAGCACCAGTTCCAACCCCTCCGCAGGGCGAGCGATTCTTGTCCCTCAAGATGCCTCATCTCATTTGTGCTGGTGACCACCTGACACATGGATGGTTAGAAATGCGAGAGCTTGTCTGAAAATCAAGTGCCAGAAAGTCGATAGAGCTTAATTTTCTTTTTTATGAATAAAGGAAATAGAAATGTTAACATTTTCTTTTCAACTCATTTGGATTGCCATGTGTACCCCCTGGTGGTGGGGACACCATCTTGGAGACCACTGTTTTAAATAATGTAATAGAGCTGATAGCTTAATAAAAACTGTCCATTTAAGGTGAGTCTTATTTTATTTGATGGCCGTGGTTATAAAACAAAGACCGGTGTCATAGTCAAGAAATCCCACTAGGCCTTCAATACAGTGGCTATGAGTCCTGACAACTATTCAGAATCATCCCATTTAACTTTGCTACTCTGTATGAATTCTGTTAAGAGCATCTTTTTAGGGAAGAAAAGTCTAGCAATTCCATTCTAATTAAGCTGTTTAGAGTACAGGCTAACTCAAGTATGCGTTTACTAAGGTATAGTGTTAAATCTAATGTGTCCCGATAAAATAAAATACCCTGGAACTGAGTTTGTGAGCGGCAAGAGAGTTTTAATGAAGATACAAATGCTCTGAGATGTTGAAGAGCTGAAACATTTACTAATGTAATTGACCTTAGAAGATTGGTTCAAGAAAAATTGGCATAAAAAAGATTGAGGATGTTATTTTGGAGAGAGAGAACATCTAAAACAAAACTTCTGATTACTTCCCCTTGATTTTAGATTGCAAAAATGACTTACTTCTTACATAAATTTGGAGATCATCATTCTACATAGCTATAGGTTCAAAATCAATTTCTCTGTAAGGACTTTCTCAAAGCTTAGGATACAGCACATAAAACTCTGGGGAAGATAGCAGTGACTTCCCCTAATCCAGGGATAAATGCATGACTGCCAGTTTTCTCTATTTTTTCCTCTAAATATTTTGTACCCGCCTTCTAATTTTTGGGGCGCGAGCCATAGTAGAAGCAGTGGCTGTATGTTATAGAAACACCAAAGGCTCCCCGATGTTACTTGTAGGAACAAGTGATGTTAAAACTATCTTCAGATTATGATTTAAGAATTTTTAAGATGTATTCAAACTATTTAAGTTTATTTGTACAAAAGAGGCTAGCATCAGGAGTTCCAACTTCTTGATAGAGAAGTCTATTAAGTTTATATCCTGAAAGTCTCTTTTCATATCATTGTGTGAAATCAGCAAGTGTATTTGGGAATAGGTACAATGAAGGCTCTTTCTCAGTTCTCAAAAGCTTCTTGATAATAACATTATCTTCTTTCTGACTCATGTTATGGGGCTTAGGCATTAAAAAGGCTGGATGTATTCCTTTCACATGTTATATATCCCTTGGACATCAAGCAGATTTTGAATTCTCTTGTAGTATGAGAATCACATCTTTTTTATTGTTTGACAAAGTGCTATTCAGCTTTTGTTCCTTTAGCATTTTAAAACGTTTGTGTCAAAATCTATGAATGCTTTCTATGACCTTTCCACAGAAGAATGGAAAATTTACCCCCCAAATCAATTCAAATTATTGTTATAAAAATACTGAGTGACCTACTGTACAATAGAAGCATGTTTGACTTTCCAAAAATTAAGGCTTAATTAATAGGTTTATATTGATTATAGACCAGTAGCAAAACTTTAGGAATGTTCATGAATCTTCATGTTCTGGAAATATGGGGGAAATTAAAATGCAAAGTCTTACAGAGGATTCTTAATGTCTATATCTAATATTTCTCTATTTGTAAAGTAGTGTATAGTTTCTATAGAGACTTTTCAATTTTTTTATCCTCACCTGAGGGCATTTTTTTTTCATTTTTCTTAGAGAGGAAGGGACAGAGAGACATTGATGCAAGAGAGAAATATTGATTGGTTGCCTCCTGTACACTCCTGGACCTGGGATTCGAACCCGCAATCGAGGCATGTGCCCTGACCGGGAATCAAAACAGCAACACTTAAGTTATGGGACAACTCTCCAACCACCTGAGCCACACCAGCCAGGGCTGGGACTTTTCAATTCTAACGGTGAAAATATTAGTTGCCACACAGGGCTAACCATCAGTATCATAAGATCTCCAGCCCCACCCTCAGAAATTCTTATTCAATGATTGTTGGTGGGGTTTGGGAGGTCTGGAATTAATACTTTAAACCTCTCATCATGTGATTCTGTTAATAAGCCAGATTTGGACTGAAGTATAGAGATCAGATTTCTTACTATAGCCATGAGAAAGGGGAAAAAAACTTCATGTTTTCAAAAGGACAGACTTTCAGGCAATTACAGAATCAATACATGTAAGAGAGGACATTTGCTTCCGTGGGTCTGTTGGTTATTACAGGATTCCTGGCAGAAAGTATGACGTTGCTCCCAGATGGCAAAGCCTGGCAGACTCGATGAGAGGACACGAGAAGAGGGTAACAGCCCTTCAGAAAGAAAAGTAGAGGAAGGCCCACCCTTTCCAGTCTTGGTGGATTGTGCTCAGAAAGACAGAGGGAGGTGAGGAAGTCAGTCGATAGCATTTCTAATGCCCTTTTGCCCATTAAACTTTGATGTGAAGGAGCTTTATTTTGGTTCAACCACATCATTTCTGGAAGCAGCCCAGGGACATTGGACTTGTTAGAAAGACTGCAGGAACTTGGGAGAAAAGCAGCTCAGTGCCACAGCTCAGTGCCACAGCTTAGCATAACACAAGTGGGATGGCGCAGGTCAAGGAGAACAGGTATGTAACAGGAGGTTAACACTCAAGTTTTGAGATCACACAGGTAAAATTACTATATGTGAAATTCCAAAGCGAGGTGCTAGATTACCAGATACTGAATTTACAAAAGAAATGGAAAATACCAAATTTTATATTTGATGGCTCTCTCATCTAGGGGTTCCTGGTTTATATTAAAACTATAAAAAGGGAGAGAAAGTAGACATAGGGAGATTGTTGAGAAGAAAATGTGTGTGTGTGTGTGTGTGTGTGTGTAGTGGAGAGGGGACTTCTATTTCCTTCACTTCAAGCTCTGTTTGGGAGGAGGCTTCCGTGGGACACTCAGAGAGTTTGAAAGTCATCCCTGTTGCTTGGGTACCACAGAGAACTGTGCCTGTCTGTAACAGCAGGGTAGAGGTGGCAGTGTGAGAGCTGGCTAACACTTCTAGAGCTTATTTGGACAAGGGATGCATGAGCGTTTCCCATGGTGGTCCATGTGGAAAGAAGAGCTTGCTCAAAGTTGGGAGGATGAAGTATCTTTTAATAGTAAAAGTCTAAGTTGGAGGAGCCTCTGTGAAAGTCAGGAGCTTCAGAAAGGTGGTGGTCCACATGGCAAAGAGGCAGAAATGGAGGTTCTCGGTGAAGGCAATCTCTGAGGAGCTCATGAGATTCCCTTCGAGGAAAAGTTGGTATTAAACCCCTCCATAGGAGGCCTCTCACCAGGCAACAATGGTAGCTGCATTGTCTGTGCCCTTTCCCCTAATTCTTTCTCTCTCTCCACCCAGCCTTAGGAAGTTCTAAATCTTGCTTACTGAACTGGTGAGGAGAAGGAGCAGGATTAAGCATGGGTAGAGGAGGACCCTGACCCTCCTTTCCCCTTTGTAAGTGGCTAGCTCAGACCCAGCGAGAGGGAGGAGAGATGCTAAAGTAACGTTTTGAGTTTTTATCATATACCCTAGCTTAATTTACCAAATTATAATGTTTTGTGAGTTGCAATTACTGAAGCATTGCTTGTAAGTGTGAGTCTTAAGTGCAGGGCAGAGATTCTTAATCTAAAAAACGTTGAAGAAAGAGGGATTTAAACAGTTGTGTTTTTGCCCTTGCTGGTGTGGCTCAGTGGATTGAGTGCCAGCCTCCGAACTGAAAGGTTGCCAGTTTGATTCCCAGCCAGGGCACATGCCTGGGTTGTGGGCCAGGTCCCCAGTTGGGGGTGTGAGACAGGCAACTGATTGATGTATCTCTCCTTCTCTTTCTCCCTCCCTTCCCCTCTCTCTAAAAAGTAAATAAATAAAATCTTTACAAAAAAAGTTGTGTTTGGATCATATTAGGTATGTTCAATATGCTGGTTTTAAATAGGCTAGTTATTAAAGGGATTTGGAAGCATCCCTGTGCTCTGAGGAGAGCTGTGGAGGTATAGAGAGGGGTGGCAGGACATGGTGTCTAGAAGTGGCAGTTTTCTGATGCTATGTGACTGGGTGCAAATGGATCAGTTCAAGAACTTCATTAATGAGAGTCAGTGAATGTGATCAAATAATGACCTGAGTAGCACAAAAAGACCAGACCAGTTGCTCTGCAGAGATTACCTTCAAATCTCATTTCCCATCAGAGGTTGGGAAATGGGGTTTGAAGGTCTTATGTAACACGCCTCCCTCATTAATCTGATGCCGTCTTGAAGAGGAAGAGAGGGATAAATGGAACGTTGAAGATTTATTGGAGTCATAAATGAAAGTGTGTTACATGAAAAGAGAGCTTAGATTATTAAGTTAAACTGAGCTTATTGCATTGGACAAAATTTTAGTTTTTCCATGCTAAATGATAACTAGTAGTGGTGGTGTTAGTAACAATGGTAGTTATGAGTTGTGGTTACCCAAAAGGTTAGATCAAGATAGATGGGGAAAATTAGCATAATTTTTGTGTGAGTGAATTTTTTACTTTTCTCCATTTCTGGTTTATTTTTCTTGTTTCAGTTGAGGAGGAAGATATATCAGGCAGCTGTTGCGACACAAGCTTGATGCTTACTACTTTCACTGATTTTAGGACAGTATTAGGAAATCTTACATTACTGTGTTTCCTGGGGAAGAGGAGAAAGAATCTGGTGTGGGAGAGAAGAAAGGCTGCTCTAGATGAGAGTGGGAAGTCATAGAATGGTTTGTGATTTATACTAAACAGTCAAAAATAACCAGGGTTCCTTTGAATTATCTCTGTTTTGACTAGGTTAAGGGCCACTGTGTTCAGTTATTGCTACCACATATTTTTTCAAAAAGAGAGAGGAGGAGGGAGAGAAACTGATTAATTATTATAGGGCAGGGGTGTCCAACTCATTTTCACCTGGGGCCATATCTGTCTCGTGGTTGCTTTCAAAGTGTCAAATATAATTTCAACTCCTTAACAGTAAGGAGTAGTTACATTTATACAGTCCTAAAATAATTTCAGCCCTTTGAAGGCAACTGTGAGGCTGATGTGTTCCCTGATGAAAATGAGTTGGACTCCCCTGTTGTAGGGGAAATAGTTTACCTTGCCTTTAATTTAAGAGTGGAAGTAAGTGTATTGGAGATATGTAAAAATACATGATATTGTTAAATCATTCTTATTTAACACTTCTGGTTTTGCAGCTTTTTTCTTTTCTTTCTTTATTTTTTATTTTATTTTTTTTGAGAAAAAAAGGGCTGAAAACACCCACTCCACAAAAAATGTGAGTCTACAGAACTTCTGGATTTCCTGTGAGAATCACAGGGATTCAAGCACTGTGAATGACCTCAGAAGGACAAGCTACCTTGTAGGTGGCTGCAGGATGGCAGGATGTCTGCAGGAGTCATGGATATAGATTCTTTTAAGAAATCAGTCACTTTGGGTGATCAGACTTGTATTACACCAGACAAGGCAGGGTCTTTCTCCTGGTTAACCTATTTATTTTTTCCTCCTGTATTTGTTAGAGTCTATTCTCAAGGTGGGGAGGATAGTGGAGAGGAATACTATTTAGACTCAACAACTGGTTATTTTTCTAGAGTACTTTGTTGGAATTTTTTTGGTTTTATCTTTGAACTTCTTATTTTTTGAAAAAGAAGAAAGATTGCTTCTTGGCCTTTTGGCTAAGATCAAGTGTGTCTGTTCTTATCAGTCTAAACAGAGAAGGAAGAGGGAAAAGGAAAACAATTCTGTATGAGCTTATTAGGACCTCATGATCTTGCATCAGTAAGATCTAAAAAGCCATTCAGCACCTAGATTCATCTGGGGGATGGTTACGTCATGGGCTGCTGTAAGACAGCACTAGGGGCCGTGTTTGTCAAGGCACAGTGCACCTATCAGAAAATATTGGAAAATTATTCCACACTGCAAAGTTCAAACTGGCCCAGTTATTGAACATGGAATTGCTTTTACACAAAAAATATTTTAAACATTAGATACTATCAAAAAGATGGCTGCTCAGCCATGGTAGATATGACCACAAAAGGAAATATGGGCTATCTTAGGCCATGTACGGAGATAATTTTCCTAGCTGACTGGTCATTTGCATATACTAATGACCTTCCTTCTCATCTTTGAGAGAGCACCCTTAATGAGTTTTAAAAAGAGAAAAACAAACCAAAAAACCCCTTCCTTACTATGCTAATCGACATGGTATATAATTTTGGAGGCTACTTTAAGTGGAAGGTTTTTGTTGATATTTGATATACCAAATTCATTATACTCTGAAATAAGGATAACATGATGTCCCTTGAGTCAGGAATGCACATGTGTTATCTTCAAATAATATCAAAAGAGCCAAAGTGGGCTTTTACTGCAAACTGATTTTGCTGGAGATGGATCTTGAATGACATCCTCTATTATGCACTAGCTGCTTATTTCAGCCTAATTTTTCTACTTGCTTATTTTTCTCCATAGCTTACTTAGGAAATCTGTTGAGAGGATTTTTAATTAAAAAAAAGAAGTGGACCAGAAATTCAGCTACCAAAACAACATGTGTGATATAACACTGGCCAGGTGGCTCAATTGGTCAAAACATTTCATACACCAAGATGTTGTGGGTTCAATCCCTGATCAGGGCACATACCTAGTTTGTGGGTTTAATCCCCAGGTGTGCTCACACAGGAGGCAACTGATTGATGTTTCTCTCTCTCTCTCTCTCTCTCTCTCTCTCTCTCTCTCTCTCTCTCTCTCTCTCTCTCGCTGTTTCTCCCTTCCTCTCTCCTTAAAATCAATAAACATATCCTTGAGTGAGGGCTAAAAAAACAACACCACATATGATGTAACCGTGCACTGGGATCATCAGCACAGGTCATTGGGAGGCAGGCTTGAAGAGACCCAGGTGGCCCACAGTGTACACACAGGCGCTGCCCACTGTGCCCCAGGAGTCTTGGTTTTTGAACTGAGTGGGATTAAATAGCTTTAGGAGGATGGAGGCTAGCACTATCTAGGGAGTGACAGCATGACTCAGCTACTTACTCTGTTACCCTGAAAGAAAATGTGAGGGTTGTTGTGGTTTTATAGTTGAGGTTTTGTTTCATATGTTTTGGGGGGTAGAGGAAGGCTACTGTTTCCCTGAGTTCTGCATAATTAAATCATAAATATTTGAAGAGGGGAACTTTTCAAAAATTTTCCCTGAGCAAAGAGCAAATAGGTATCAATCTTTCCAGATATTAATAGCATACAGTGGCAATAAGTTTGTTTTTTAACATATTTGATTTAAGCATACAGATACTTTAATAGTATCTAAAAATAATGTATTAGATATTATTTATAAAGAATATATATGACACATATAAAAAAGATGATTAAAAACTTTTAAGTTCTCACCTCAGCTTGCAACACACAAGAAGTAGCCCCAAAATACATCAGGATGCACACACACTGCTATCAGTGTTTGAGTTGTGGTGTGGTTCCAAAGAGTGGGCTAACCATACAGGGACGTCTTGGAGGAATTTCATCCGTAGTGTTGGGAACCATAAGCCTGAAGATGCAGTGAGGTATTTTTCTGGGCATGGAGATTAAGGAGCATGAATAATGCAAGCCAGGGACCCAAGGAAAAATTCTCCCATTTAATCCATATTTGCTTTTACTTTTCAAAAAAAAATATGGCTCTATTGAAACAGTTTAATTGACTCACACAAATTGTTTTAAATGTATAAAATGTTATATGTTTCCTCCCTCCTCTTCCTCTCATCACATCTGATAGATACCTTGTGTCCATCCACTTTCTCTGGTAACCACTGCTAAAATTTTTCTTAAGCATTCCTGTGTGGCAGGTTGCATTTCAAAAATGGGGCACGTGTCCCATCCCACCAGCTCTTTTGCAGTGTGACTTTGTCACTTCCCATTGAAAGACAGAATCTATTTCCCCTCTCCTTGAATCCAGGCTGCCCAGTGTTCTAAACTCTTTATAGGAATTAATTCATCTGAGCTTTAAAAAAGCCATATGAAGTAGTATTATGATCTCCATTTTTAAATAAGATAATCAAGGTTAAAATCCAAATGGTTTGCTTAAGGGCAACATTCACAAACTGGAAATTACAGTAGCTGCAGGAAGAATCAGAAACTTTAATTCACCCCATAGTCCATGACAGATCAAGAGGAATAGTAGTAATAAATTGAAAGGTTGGTTATTATTAGTATTTCAAGTATTTTATTTCTGATATTTTAATTGACTGTTTTTATTTTTTTGCTTATGTTTTTTCTAATTTTCAAAAGTTATTTTCATTGTTTCAAAAATATATTTCCCATTCCCTTATATCTTATAGTTTTACTATTATTTTCTTTTTAAGTTGGTAATTCTGTTTCTAAACCTTAATCCTATATATTTTTATGTTTTTAATTTTCAAACTCACATTAAAAAATCTATTGTCTTTTTTGCATTCCTTTTTTATTCTATTGGCATAGAGACTTTTCATCTCAAATCTCATCTCTTATTTTTAATTTCTAATATTTAATCCTAATTGGGATTTTAGTTAATTTCTTTTATTTTAAAATCCTTTTATCTTTATTCTTATTGTATCTTATTCTTTTTTGTAGTCTTCATGATGAGAGTTCTTGATAAACTTCCTAATTTTCTTGTCTCCCTAACAACATCATCTAGTACATAAGAATTGTCCCTGGAAGCCTGTAAGCTTCTATCTTGAGCTAGATGAATTTAGTTTTTAAGATTTAGGACAAAGTTCTGCACCTGGAGCAATGAATTTGATGGATTTTAAGTTACCTGGTTGTAACTTTTGAGATCCCTTATCTGTCCTATTTTATGAAATGTGGCTAGTTAGGGTCATGAAAGAAAGGATACTGATATAATGGCTTTACTTAAGTTTTTATATTACACAACTGAAAAAGAAGTTAGAACACTTAACTTCTCAATAGTCAGTGTTTTAGATGTTTTGTTTTCTCTGACAGGTGAAAAGCTTGGCTAAGATTAGGGTTGGGTTTGCTGCTGAGGAACTTTTTTAAACACTACTATAATTAAGGTGCACTTTCTATTCTGGGCATGTGTTCATTCTCTTTCTGGTAATTGTTATTTATTTTACACACTTCCCTGAGTTCACCATCACTGGTCACTGATGACCAAGATGAACGTCAAGCTAAAGGAGGCATTTCCTGGAGAGACTGCAGAGGGTCCTGTCTCTGTAGGCCTTCCCTGCACAGGAAGATGCAGGAACATTACTGGGGACTTTAGCCACATTTCTTCCCTGAGAACCAGAAATATAGATCATTCAATGTGAAGCTTTCTCTGCTTATATTATCTCAAAATGGATGCTCTAGACAAAATATGGAAAGATAACATCTCTTGTTTTCATCTTTGGAAAAAGAAAAACCCAGAACCAATATGACCCATGTTTAGATTAATGACATTAAAGGGCAGAGAAGACTAAGATGAACAAATGGGGCTCTAAGATGCACTGCTTACCTGTTATTATCACAGTTCTTGATGGTAGCTTAAAGAGAAATTTCTTCTGTTTCCTGTGAACAGTCTGATAAGTTCAAAGGGTCCGCTCTGACTGGCGTGGCTCCGTTGGCTGGAGCATCATCCTGTAACCGAAAGGTTGCAGGTTTGATCCCCTTTCTAGGGGCTTCTCTCTCATGTTGATGTTTCTCTCTCTTTTTTCCTCTCTCCCTAGAAGCAATGAAAAAATATGCTCTGATGAGGATAAAAATAAATGGTTTGATACACTGGTATCCTAGAAAATGTGGAAACCTTTTAAAATTTGCTCTGTCAAAGACTTACAAAGCAAAACAACCACAACAAAAATAAACTAGTTAGTGCCTGACCTAGGAAACAAAAATGAGAAGCATCCACTTGCAATTTCATCAAATTTAAATTCTAAAACTGTCTAAAAATACCCGGTAAAGTAAAACTATGTGGAAAGCTCCATCCAACTGACCATTAAAATATATTTTGAAATATAATTACTTGAGGTAGAATTTTGGAAAGTGAGGCTGAGGATTGGTGGATTTGTGACATATATTTGCCAGCTTTCCAAAGGAAGATCATCTGTGTTGGGTTTTGTACCTAAGTGTTTTCTTTATACCTTATCCTATTCTATAGTTAAGAGTTTAAAATATTTGTGGAAGGGTTTTTAAAATACATTTTATTGATTATGCTATTACAGTTGTCCCATTTTTCCTCATCATTCCCCTCCACCCTGCACACCCCTTCCCACCCACATTCCCCCCCTTTAGTTCATGTCCATGTGTCATAAGTTCTAAAACAAAAGCAAACTAAGCAAACAGCTAGAACAGGAGCAGAAACACAGAAATGGAGATCACATGGAGGGTTAGCAACAGGGGAGTGGGAGGAGGAGAGAGGGGGAAATGTACAGAGAATAAGTAGCATAGATGGTAGGTAGAAAATAGACAGGGGGAGAGAAAGAATAGTGTGGGAAATGTAGAAGCTAAACAACTTATTTGTGGAAGGTTTTATGTTTTCAGTTGCTCAAAGAGTTCATGTGGTGTGTTTCATTCTTGTCAATTTATTTACTAATGTCAGATTTAACCTAAATATAGTCCATCCTTTTTTAAAGAAAAAAATGCAGACATGTATATGCATAATAAATTCCTTTGACAGTAGGCCATATGTTTCTTGGTGAGCTGTACATTTGATTTGTTATATTGATGCCCCTCTGGAGAACTAGGCAAGATTTAGGCATGGCTTTCTGTTATTGACTTATCATACTCTGTATCGCCTTATGCAAACATCTTCCCAGTAAAATAAAACTGTTCAAGATTTTGACGTTCTAGACAAGAATTAATTGACCTTTACTTCGTTGGTAAGACTTGATTATGGGCAAAAATAAACTGATATCTTTCCACTTATTCATATTAAGTTGTGCCTTAAATATTATGGTTAGAATTAGGGTTATTAGTAATTTCTTTTGAATAACAGTCACTTTTGTAGAGAAAAGTGAGACAAAGTTCTGATTCTCTCTTTCAATAATTTTGACCACATCTCGATGGTTGTTCAAAATTAGCTAGAAGCATATCCTCACATAAAATAATAAGCATGATGATAGTGATGGTGACATAATATTTTTGGCACTTAGAGTATTTATTAAAGGAAATGAATAAAACCATACTTTTATAGTTGCTCAACAAATAACTACCTAGTCTAAAAAACCCCCATCTTTTTAAAAGGCTGAAAACATTGTAAAGATAATAACATAATAGGCTAGCATCAAAAACTTCACATGTACCAAGAACTTTTCCTACAGCTTGGTTATCTTACTTAATTATCACAACAGCCCTTTTAGAGATACATTATTATTCCCACTTTTAAAATGAGGAAACACAGGTAGAGGCTGAATAAGTTCTCAAACGTCGCACAGGAAGTGGCCATATTAGAATTCAAAATCCAGACAGTTTGATACCAGAAACCAAATATACACAATTTGATAGAAAGCTAAAGTCTTGCTAAAAGCTCAGTGAAAAGTGAACTTACTTGAAATAAAAATCTGTGATGATATCATAAAAAATTCTGGCTTGTTTAAAAATTAAAAGATGAGTCAATACAGGTCCTCATTAGTATCAGCCTCCCTTAGTTGGAGGTGCTTGATACACTATCGATTTTTTTTTAATAGGACTAGTGGAAAGCTGTATTTTAGATTCAAAGGACACATTGAAAAATTTGTTTTCTTGTTGCACACACTTTCCTTTGATGCTCCCTTCACAGGCAACACATCTGCTGTTGGCTTTTTCAAAGGGAATTTTCACAGAGAAATTAGAAACATTGTCTCATATTGATATTAGTAATGATAAATTCAAATACCATATTTGCCAGAGGATCAAGGCCAGTTTGATAAAGTAAAATAATATATTGTTCTTCCAGAATTGTTAATTCATTTATTCTTTGCAATATTCTAAACTGTATTCTTTGCAGGTGAATTCTTAGCCTTTGCTAAACTGCTGGTACCATCTGTAAAAATACTCCAGCGGTTTTCAGACAGTGTGCCATTCAGACTCAGGCCAGTGGTCTTTAAAGGGATATCTACAGGATCATTTCACGGTTCTTCTAGCTATATCTTAATAAAATCCCAACCAAAAAATAGCCAGAAGAGTGTTCCTACTGGATAGACCGACACTTTCAAAAGAGCTTCCAGCTTGAAGATGTAGGATCGACTAAAATTTATTGACATATCACTTTATGACATTTTAAAGGTGTGCTGGTAATAGAATTATCAAATCGTAATTGTATTCTTTCTTTCCTTGGTAATATAACTGCATTTAACTTGAATCTCCTGGAATGGTTCTGAGATCATGCTCTACTCTGTAGGCACTTTCATTTAGGGCTTCTACTTTCCCAGAAGTTGGCTCTACGCAAGAACATGTTGAATCATATAATTCAGGAGAGGCGGTTTCTCTTCTGATAGTCCTGTTATTGCCGTCATCATCACTGACAAAATGACGAAACCATTTAAGTCCAACAGACTTTTGAAGAGAGGTCAGAGGAGACCGATAAGCGCTACAGGGACATTGCTGTTTTATTTCCCTCTCAATTGCAGGCTTCAGTCATGTTCAAATTCTTGTTTTCTTTATTATAGGTACAACACCTTGGGGCCAGTTTAATCCTACAGGATTAATTTCAATTGTTTACACATAAAGTGCATATTCTTTCCTTCTGGCTGCTGATTTTTACCACTTGTATCTGTGCATCACCACATGCCAAGGTCCCAGAAGGTAATGCTGCACTCTACGTATTTTCATTTAATTTCTAATTGTTGCTCAACATGTTAAAACCAATTATATGGCTTTCCCAAGTTTTAGAACTTTCATTCTTATGTCTTACACCAGTCTGGTGTTTCACCCTCCAGGATGAAATCACCAGAATGAGTAACAATTATGGATGACAACCTGACTTCCAAAGAAGTCATCCCCCACTCTCCCCACCGCTCCGTGCAGCCCTGGCTTTCAGGTGCCCACATCTTCCTCCTCCTATACACTCTTCCTTCTTAAACCGCAGCCCCAATGCATGTGCACCAGGGCCTGGGTAGCTGCACTCACCTAGACCATGGGCCAGCATCGGGAGGCTTAGCCAAGAACTGTGCCAAACTGCCTGTCAGCCTTCGAGGTCTGCAGGTCTACACCAAAGCAGGCCAGGTGCCTCCAGGTCTACCTGTGGGATGGCCGGTGGCGAGGCCCACACCCTGGTCTTCTCTGGCCCCTCTGGGGGAATGTGCAATGACAGCAGCAACCTTGACGGTGCTTCTTGGCATTACTTCTCTCAGCCCACGATTGAATCCACAATGTCATGGCCAATAAATTTGTAAGAACATGGGCAGGGCATGGGCACAGAGAGACCCATAACTCTGAGACATCCAGTTTTGTAACTAACACTTCAGGCCCCAGGGAAAGGCTTCTTTGTGATTGTTGTCCACTGTCTTGGATTGAAAGGCAATGGAATCCCAGTGCCAAAGGCTTGTGGGTTGTGCTATTTCCAGGATAGAGGATAGCATTACTTTGGAATGCAGGAAGATTTGAGTGGCAGAAGCACTTAGGAAGTCTTAGGAAAGAGAAAGACAAATTAATTAGTTTGTCCAAGCCACCATCGTTTCTTGCTTACTCTTCAATAATCACATCTACACCTTTCACTTTTGCCTCTCTTTAATCCAGCCTCCGATCCTTTACAGGTGTAAATCCAGGCTTGTCACTAACCTAATTACAACTCCAACGGCTTCAGGTTCTTCTTAACACTCCCGGCCCTTGTAACCTTGTCACGTGCTATGTTCCCATCCCCATCAACATCAGGTTCCTGCAGATTGGCCTTCTCTTTGTTTCTGGAGAAACCCAAGCTCCTTCCTCCCTTGGGGCCTTGTACATATATGTTGTTATATGTATATTCCTTGAACTGCATTCTACCCAACCCCTCCCTCACTGAACTGATTCCTTCCTCGCCTCAGACCTTCATTTGAAGTTCAGCTCGAAGGGGAAGGCCACTCTGACATCCTGGTCCAGGTTAGTTTTCTCTAAACATGTTCATATTCTCTTAAATGCCCAAGACTGTTTCCTTCATGGGACTCAGTACAATTTTTATTGTGTGATAATCTCTCCCAATAATTGTCTACATGTTTCTTCCTTAAAAATTGAAAGCTCCATGAGATGAAGGCTATTTCAACCTGAAGGCCACCAGGCCTCAGGTTGATGTTGGGTCAGTTAATTGTGATGTTCAGCAATGCCACAATTAAATCCAGGCCAGATAGCCTAGAGGAATGGGGAAGGCCACTAACCAGTTGTGCGATCTTTGGCACGTGTGGGTCTCAGTTACTTTGTTTTCATTGAAGATTTTAATTCTTATAAAATACCTACACTTTAGAAGTGTTAGAGCATTTGAAATCACACACATACACGTACACACAGAATAAGGATATTTTGATTAGTGATGAATGTTTATGTCTGTGCTGTCAAATATATACTTATAGCTATAGTTTGAAATGAGTATATATATATATCAATTAGGGCAAAGTATCAGTAAACTGTATTCATGTAGTTTTAAAAAAATACCAGGATCATTACCTCTCTTAACAAGAAGTCCAACAGGCCAGCTTCAGAGGCTGGTGGTCATAACTCTAGCGCTACCTTTCTGGCATTTTCTCTGTCCTCCTTTGTGAGTAAACCTTGTTTTCAAACTCATGGCATGATGGCATTAGCAATTAGGGGCATAATATCCAGACACAGCAATATCCAGAGAAAGAGTGTCTATTTCTGTGAGTCTTAAAAGGGTAGAAAACTTTCCTAGATCCTCTCCACTGCCAGCCCTCTCTTGTTAGAATTGCACCACATTCCTAGTTTAAACCAGCTGTAGCCCTGGCAGGGTAGGTCAGTTGGTTAGAAAGGTGTCCCAATAAGCCAAGGCTGGTCTGGGCACATACAAGAGACAGCCAATGAATGAATAAATAAATGGTACAACAAGTTGATGTCTCCCTCCCCTCCCATCTCCTCCCTTTTCCTCTCCTCTCCCTCCCTTTCTCTCTTTCTCTACAATCAATCAATAAATATAAATAAAATAAAAATAAACCAATTCCAGACAGGGGAACGGGATTGCCATGACTGGCTTCATCCAAACAGGCTTCAATTCTTTGTTTGGTAGTGATACCACCCTCTGATGAATCCTGCAGACCCACAGAAAAAGGGTAGATAATCGAATGACATTGTAACTGTTTTGGGAAGGCGGAGGGAGGGTAAGGAGATGGATGTTGGGTAGGCAACCAATAGTGTCTGCTATACAATATGTTAAAGTTATATATTTAAAATTATTTTTCTTGTTCTTGGAGGTCAGAAGATCTAGGTCATATAGGTAGTGTGGAAAGATGAAATATTGTAGTATCACATAGTGTTTTAGAGTGCAGAGTGTTTGGGTTATTAGCAAATGATATTACTAGTAAGCCAGTTCACCTGGTATGAAATAATGAAGTTTCTCTGCTTTGTAGGTAAAAATCGTATCTGATTATAAGGTACAGGGTTAACAAAAGGCTCCGTAGGCAGGCGCAGCTGTCAGGAACGATGTGCATATTTTCCACTAGCAGGCATAGCTAATTGATCACAGCAGACCTCTTGCTGAGGGTGGACAAGGTTTGGAGTACTTTTCAGGGAGCTCCCGACTATCAGCTGTAGTTGATCCTCCAAAGAAAGCCCGGTCACCATTATGATATAGACATGTTAAAGAACTATTTTTATACTAACAGAAGAAGTGGTATATATGAAGCAGAATAAAAGTATTTCAGTGTAATTTCAAATGAAAATACAGCTATAGACGAAGAGCAGAAGAAATGGAAATATGAGTACCATTTGTAAGAAATCCTGCTTTTTTGGTATAAATGGCCTTTGAATTAGGCCCTGCAGGATGCAAAGGTTTTATGGATCAATGGATGAGAAAAGGAACAAAAAGAGGACACAGGTCAGAACATTAGAAATGACAGGTAGGCACTAGGATCAATGCTGTTAAATGCGGAGATGAAAATGTGCATGTCCCCAACCTTCTTTTCTCTGTGCCTTCTTTCTCCATTCTGTGGCACTTTATCCTCATTCTGTTTGCTGTCAACCAAATCCCTCTGTCAGCAAAAGATCTGACAAACCCATTCGTAAGAAATAGCGCATGACTGATAAAGCTCAATGAGAAATCTCTCTCTGAGCTATTTTGAATATTTGTTAGAAGCAAAGCCTTGAGCCAAAGGTGTGAAGTTAATAAGGTATAATTTCACAGGCTTAGTGAAACAGGTTTAGGGAGAGGGCAAGTGATATTTCAGGAACACAGAGCTGCCTCCCAAGTCTGAAATCATACCATGGAGGGAAATACTGAATAATGAGGAAAAGAGAGAGATTTGGGGTAAAGACAATTTATTCTGCTTGCAGTGTCCAATGCTTAAAAAATAGCTTTATTGACATATAATTGATATACTATACAATGGAACCACTTAAAGTATACATTTCAATGGTTTTTATTATATTCACAGGGTTCTGCAACCATCACCACTATCCAATTTCAGAACATGCTCATTATCCCAGAAAGAAAAACTGTACCCATTAGCAGTCATTCCCAATTCTACCTCCCTTCAGCCCCTGGCGATCACTAATCTACTTTGTCTGTTTGTATTTTCCTATTCTTATCATTTTATACAAATGGAATCATACAATATGTGATCTTTTGTGACTGACTTCTTTCACTTAGCATATTTTTTTAAAGATTTTATTTATTTACTTTTAGAGAGAGGGGAAGGGATGGAGAAAGAGAGGGAGAGAACTATCAATGTGTGGTTGCCTCTCATGCATCCTCCAATGGGGACCTGGCTCACAACCCAGACATGTGCCCTGACTGGGAATCGAACTGGAGACCCTTTGGTTTTCAGGCCAGCACTCAATCCCCTGAGCAACACCACAATGTTTTTAAGGTTCAACCATGTTGTAGTAGCTATACATACTTCATTCCCTTTTACTGTTAATTATTCCATTGTATGGATATTCTACATTTTGTTTATTCATTCATCAGTTGGTGGACAAGTGGGTTGTTTCCACTTTCTAGTTATTTTGAATGATGGTGCTAAGAACATTTGTGTACAATTTTTATGTGGATCTATGTCTCATTTCTCTTAGGTATATACCTACAAGTGAAATTCCTGGGTCCTGTGGTAACTGAATGTTTATTAACTTTTTAAGGAACTGCCCAAGCGTTTCAAAAGCAATTACACAATTAAATTCCCAACAGCAATGTGTGAGGATTCTGTTTCTTCCATATCCTCACCAACACTTGTTTTTCTATGTCTTTTTTAATATGGTCATGTTGTAGGTAAAAAGTGGTGTTTCATTGTGATTTTGATTTACATTTTCCTGATGGCTTACCCAACACTTGTTGCACCCTCTTCCTTTAACCACAAGGCAGACATGGTTCCGTGGTTTTTTTGTCAAGTGAAATTTCTTCTGTTTTCCTTTTCTAGCTAACCAACAATAGAGATTAACACAAAGGGTGGCAGCTTCCCTTTAAACAATACTGACCTGTTTCTGATTTGGATGGCTGATACTTGAGATACATTCAGGTCAAGAACAGGAGTAGTGTCCCAAACGGCAAATCTAATTTTGTGTGTGAGAGCAGATACCGGTGAATAGAAAGCTACAGCTCTGTTCCACTTGTCACTTCAACCTTAGTTTATTGCTAAATAGCCCTTTGCTGTAATTTGAAGTTGTGAGAGAACAGTGACTATCCTAAAACTCTTCTAGGAACCGAGAAAGATGAATAGTCTACTACAATAAATTTCCTTAGATCTTCAGAACATTAGAAGAATTTCAGCATTGCAGAAAATCTTCGTATTGCTTTCATTTCTCTCCAGCCAGAAGGAACTCAGCTGAAAGATGGTACCAGAACCCCTGGTGCAGGAAAGCCTCTGTTTCTCGCGAGGTTTGCTTGGCTGGCTTCGTCGTGCCATCTCGCTGGAAGTGTTTGCCGAGGCTCGCTGCTCCCAAGGGCTTTAGGCAAGTCTTTATCGTATCAATTAACTTTGAGGAACTTCATTTTTGTTTTTATTATTGCTGTTGGTTTTATCTATAATATGTATTATGCTTATTAATTATATTATAATCTTAACAGCTATTCAGCAAATATTTAACTGCAGGCCGGAATCTATATTTTTTTTTCACTAATTATATCCTAATCTTTGAGAACAATGCCTGCTACAAAACACATCCTCATAAGTATTTGTTTATTGGATAAATACATGGATTGAGTGCTTCTTATACCTGGTACGTAAAAAATGCTCAGTAAATACTAGCTATTGTTTTAAAGTTTTAGGTTAAGCACTTCATAACAAATACTTCACTTAATTCTCTTACTAATCAAGTAAGATACATGTTATTATTATCCTCCTACCAACCAAGAAAGATAAAAAGGTGTTAAAAGATGAGGAAAGGAGGAGTTCAGAGAGTTTAGTAATTTGCTAAAGGTTACCCACCGACTGGCAGGTGGCAGAGCTGCTGCTGATGGAACCCAGCCATGCTTGCCTCCTAAACTAGTGCCCTTCCTCCCTGAGCTCCTCTACCTCAACTATTGGAGAATAAACAATCGCAGTCTTGTGCTCTTTCATCGTTGCCTTGCAGCCCAGAACTGCCAGATGTTACAATTTAAACAGAAGAGGATGCTGTTGTGTATGAGACACCTCTCCTTGCTTTGCAGCCCACAGTCCTTTGAAGTGGAAAGGACAAGATATTCAGGGAATAGAAAAAGGAAACTTCAGAGTGTTTGAATTTCATATGAAAAGTTGTTAGTGCTATTGATCTACCCTATGTGTAGCAACTGGTAAAGGGTTTGTTTTAACTTCCTTTCCTGACTTTTGGAAGTTTTGCTACACTGTAGTCACAGACATGAGAGGCTGCTTAAAATCAACCTAATCCTTCTCATGTGTTACTTTAAGGATTTATACCAATGATACCTTCTATAATAATAACTATTCTCAAGGGGTGAAAATAAGAAACTTATTGTGGTGGCTCTTTCCAGGAGGAAAAAACAAAAATCTTTTCTTTCCTGAGAGTTGAGAAAAATGTAAAACAAAAATCAGTGCTGACTTGTAATTTAGAGTTTTTTTGAGTTACTCCTATGCTAAAAAGTCTTACTAATTATAGCCAAGAAAAATATGTGAGGGTGCAGATTTGAAGAAGTGAGGCCAGACATTTAAAAAAAATATGAGGCTATCAGCAGATGAGGTTTTTAATAAAAAATTTCTGCCACAAAAGATGATCCGTCTGGAAATATGATTGGAAATTTGTGGGGTGCTACAAGATTTTTTTAAAGATAAAAATGTTGAGGACATTCACCATGGCCACATCTACTCAGTATTCTTTCACTGTGTTCCTGAACTTCACAGATACCTCAGGTGAACTTACAGTGTGTGCTACATGGCTGAGGAAAGGCGGAGTACTTCACAATTACCAAGATTGTTAACAGGAAAGCTAAGGTGATGATTTAGTAAGCTCATTTCTTTATCTCAGTTCAGTTCCGGTTTGGTTTTTCAAATGGGGAGTATGAGAGTAGTATATATTCTTATGGGGCTGTTTGGCCTCCATTCCTTTTATTAGTGTTGTTATTTATAAAGTCGTTGGCATGTAGCTGAGTTTGGTTTGCAGCCTGAGCCCCTCACTATAGCTTACACCTTCCTGGCCAGCGACATTGGTTTAGGAACAGGCATGTGACCCAATTTGGGCCAAAGGCATCCAGGCTCAGGACTTCTATTCAATGTGTTGGGTGAGAAAAGCCCTTCTCTTTTGTTTTGGTTGAGAAGAAAATAATGTGAGCCCAAGGCTGCTGGCAGCCCTTTCATCCTCTCTGCTGTCACCACGAGAGGCGTGGCTTCCTAGGGCTGGCAATGACGCAGAGGGAAGCAGAGCCAGGACTGAGGAGAGACTGGGTCTTGGTGACATGGATTCAGCTTTTGGATGCAAGTTTGTTGAAAGTCAGTCTTGCCATGTGGCTCTGAAGTTCTGTGAGCCAATAAATGCCCCTGCACTACTAAAAAAAAAACAAAAACAAAAACAAAAAACAAAAGTGATTTGACTCCGATATTCTGTACCTTGCAAGCAAAACCTTGCAAACAAAACATCCTAATTGATCTGAGGAGGAAACCTTTAGTTTAA
Organism: Anoura caudifer; assembly: GCA_004027475.1. Taxonomy (NCBI): domain Eukaryota; kingdom Metazoa; phylum Chordata; class Mammalia; order Chiroptera; family Phyllostomidae; genus Anoura; species Anoura caudifer. Next base: position 23,164 of record PVKU01002917.1, on the reverse strand, counting down.
TTGATCCATACCACCTCCCCAACCAAAGATTCATGCACATGCCACCATACTAAGACTATTTACAATGGCCTTTATAGCACAATCCTGGGCATCTGTAAAGGGTATATCTTTTACTGTTAGGTGTCTAATTAGGTTTTTACTTCATCCAAGTATTTGGGAAAATGATAACATGCCTTGGTAATAGTGTCCTAAAGTAGCTTTGTTTTGTATAAGCTTTCATTCAGTCACAAATTAAATAAGAGTAGCACCTTTACTTTAGGTCACAGACTAAATCTAGATCTCCTTATGGCCTGTCTTAGGGCCTGTCTTAACCTTGTAAACAGTGTTATGGACTAAATTTTTATGTGCCCCCCAAGTTCATATGTTGAAATCTTAGCCCCCAGTATGATGGTGTTAGGAAGAGTAGGGCCTTTGGGAGGTGATTAGGTTGGGAGGCTGGAGCCCTCAAGAATGGGATTAGTGCATTTATAAAAGAGAGAATAAGCCTTCAAGTGTAACTTTGTTAATATCTTACACCTAGAATTACAGTATATTCCTTTATCTGTGTAAACATAGAGTCTTTGTACCTAGAATTATAAACATTTTAAGATTCCTAACACAAGTTGTCAACTTTTTTTCAAAAAGAGCTGTCTTTCATTTTATACTATGACCAGGAAGAGATGAGTATGCTTACAGAGTTTATTCTCCCTTAGTAAGGAACAAATGTTCCTTTCCTCTCTCCCTTATTTACAATGTCTGTGTTTTTCTGTGTTCACAACAACATGGTCTGCTGGAACATGAAGTTATGAGCTTCCCAGATGACTGTGTGCTCATACTTTCCTCCTGGTACAACTTAGTTTTTATTTCATATGTTTAATCAAATGACAGCATATATCCATTCTTTGTGAATAAGATTTTTTTAAATAACTATTTTCCCACTTAAATTTGAATCTTAAATGTGACTTTGTCTAAAATAAATATGCTGCCTCTGGGTTTTTGTGGGTTTTTTTGTGTCTAATATATTTCCTGTCAGACTTTTACTTTTAACCCATTTTAATCATTCTGATTCTGTTGTTTCTTTTGTAAGCAGCATATAGTGTCTTTGTCATTCAGTTGATAAATTTATACTGTTCACATGGATGATACGAAGTGTTTGAACTGTTGTCATCTTATGTTATGGTTTATCTTATTTTGTCATGATTATTTTCTAATTTTTGTCACTTGTTCCATAGATGGCCAATATTTATTTGCTTTCCCCCCTCCAGCAATCGGGAGACACAAGCGAGGTTCACTTTGTTTTTAAAAACAACTTTCCATTTATATTTTAAACCTGTAATAAGAATTAAGTAGCATCTTTTTTTATATCCCTCTATGTCACTGTTATGTTTGACCCATTATTAATTTCTGTACTTTATTAGTGTTATCTTGGGTAATAAGTCATTAAATTAACACTTCTTATGTTAATATACTTTATATAATGTTCTGAGATTTTATTCCATTTTATGGTCATGTGTATAATAATTTTGTATAGTTAATCATTATTTGCTTTTAGTGCTCACCACTAGTCCTTTTATACAACAACATTGTTTAAAATACTGCCTTTAATTTTGATGCCATTCTTACTTGACTGACTACCTTTGTAGGTTTAGGATAACTTAACCTCCTATCCTTTTTCCTCTCCAAATTTTAAAGAATTCATAATAGATACGGGAAGCCAAGAGTGATCAATAATGCCTAACATATGTGGCTCCATGGTTGTGTTGATCAGAGTTCATTTGCATACAATTCAGTGGAGAGAAGTGAATTCACTCCTGATAGTTTAAGCAGGAAAAATTATATGGTGTCAAATAGTTTATAAAATCATCAGAAAGGCTTAAGAAATAGACTGTATCTAGGTTAACTTACAAGAGTGACTCCCAGGTCACAGTCCATAGCCAGGTCATCTAGGAAGCTTCTTCCTCTTGTATTATCAGGAAGCACTCAGCTCCAGAGTGATCCTGTCAAGCAAGGCCATGACCAGGAAACTAATTCTATTGCTGTTGGCTACACAACCATTTCCCCACCAGCTACAAAATGTGCTGGCAAAATAGGGGGCCCATGGCCTGCCTTTTGAAAGCCATGAACCTTGGGACTGACTGCTGATACTGCCCCAGAAAAACTATGCACCTTCATGACTCTGCTCTTCAGCAGAAATAGCAGCAGCAGCAGCAGCTGGAGAAGGTGGCTTCTGCAGCACTAATTTTTTTTTCTGAATCTCCTGTGAGTTTATTTGATTTGTACAACCTAAAACATACCTAGAAACTCTAGGTGCAGAAGAGCCTGTGAATTGAGTTGTTTAGTTTTTCAGTCCCTGCTACACAGGAAGATTCTTTAGAAGGAGAATAGAATGGGTGTCCAAAGCTAAATCTCTTATCTGTCTCAGTATTATCGCTGAGAAAGCTGAGGATGTATCACCCAGAAATGAATTTATCTATTCAGTCAAACACAGAGATGTACTACAGGCCTCCTTTTCCCAAGCCTGGAGGCTCCATACTGCTGGTCTACCACTTGAGGAAAGGAAGAAGAAGTTAGCATGTTCCACAGAGCAGACCATTACAGCAGAGTCAGAGAGGAGGACCAAAGAGAGTCAGGGGAGCCCATTTCTTGCTTTGAATCAGTGACAGTCCCACAGAAATGAGGACCAATGAAAGGCAGGCTCTTCCAACTTAAATCAGCAGCTGCTCCCTGTTTGGAGAGGAGGGAGGGATGGAAGGCAATCTCTACCCCAGCCTCCCAAGGAAGGTAGACATTGAGCTGAGCAGGAATAAGGCTTTTATAGTTTGAGATGGGAATGTGAAAAGTGAAGGAAAAGGGTTTCACCAACATAAATGCCCTTGATCTTTAAAAAAAATAATGGTATAATACTGGTATGTTTTCTGAACATACAAATTCCCTCTGTTGTTGAAAATGGCTTTTGAGAGATCCAAGATGGCTGCAGAGTAGATGGAAGCTCCGTCCACTTGCTCCCAGACCGGGACCGGTCTTGCAACTAAACTACAGAGCAATCAACTCAAAAATCCACCAGAGGGTGAGTGAGAGCATGTGTGAGTGAGAATGTACGCAGGTGAAAGTGTGGGGAGTGTGTGTGAGTGGGCAAGAGGCCGTCTGCCTGCAGAGCACTTGGGAATGGCAGGCTGGGCTCTCCTGGTGCAGCAACTGCTGCTGCCACCGCCCAACCTGGCACTTCTGGCTGCACAGATTTGGGGCACCTGTGGATTGGCTCAGGAGCCATGATCTCTGGGGCTGGAGAGAGATGGTCCGAGAGGTACTGGCTGCAGAAACAACATGGTGGGCTGAGGCTGAAAAGCACAGGAGGGAGTGGGTAGAGCATCCCACCACTGCCCTGTGTTACAGTATTGCTGACAGACTCTTCCCAGCCCTATCCCGTAGAGATCCAGAGAGAAACTTTATCTAAAACTATTGGAGGCCCTGACAGGCTCTGGCCAGCACTGACCAAGGGAGAGTTTGTGATTTGGGAGGAGAGGAAGCACATGGAGAATAGGCTCCCCAGGGCTTGGTGCTGCAGCATTGGGGCCACACAAAAACTCTTTTAAAAGAGGAGCCGAGGTGAGGCTTGAGACTCAACAAGGACCCAGTGACTGCATGCATGTGCATGTGTAGCAGCTCTCCCAACAAAGAACTCAAAAGGATAGAGTCATGCTGAAGGGACTAAGGGACCTAACCCAGCATGGCTGGTGAGCAGGGGTCTGTACAGAGTGGAGAGTTTGGGCCCGAGTCTCCTGTGAGAGAGGAGCAGGTTGGGAACTGGATGGCCAGGACCTGAATGCCTGAGATTTGCTGCAGCCAGGCAGGTCCCCTCGCAGGCAGGTGAGTCCAACCCTCACCTGTGGGATTACAGGCTCTGCAGAGCAGTGAGGCCAGGCTCAGAAGCCCCCTGGTAGGTGCAGTCTGCAGGGGAAAGATGAAAAAGCTGTGAGAGGGCCCTTTACCAGATACTATGAGCTACACAGTTACTCTGACCCTTATCCACTGAAACCAGCAGAGCAGAGAGATTAGAGACAAACACAACAGAGGTGTTCAGGGCCCTGCCCAGCCTTGGCATCTAGACAGAGCTGCTGTCTGTGCCAAGCAGGAAAGAGCTGTCCCTTTTACACAGATTGGCCCTTCAAAGGAAATGGACAGCTAATTCACCAGAAACCATACATTATTGGAAAGAATCTGGGACAGACAAAGACATGTGGTGAGGGGGTAGGAAAATGCTCCCACAATCTCCCCTGAAGACTGAACAGTGCCCCTCCAAGGAATGACCCAGGGTTCCTACCCTCCCCATCACACCAGAAGCCCCCTCTAGAGGCAGGTGGAGAAGGTATTGGAAGTCCTCTCAGGACATTAAATGAATCATTCCTGGGCCCTGGGCTGATGGACAGCCTGCAGGGCAGAAGAGGAGACCAATCAAATCAGAGAGACAGCAACAGACTATGGATTGCTTATAGTCTCAAACAGCCTGCCCAGGGCCAGATTAGGACACCATCTGACATTACCAGGGGGTAGATCCAGAAAGAGAAGACAGTGGTAAACACTGGATTCTAGTAAGACCAATTCTACCACAGTCTTCTTCATGAATTGTGTTATTTTTCTCTTTTGCATAGCCTTTCAACATTCATTTCTCATCCTTCAAGTTTGTGCATATTAAGTTACTAGTTTTTATATTATAGTTTATTTCAAATCTCGTATTTTACCCCTCCACTTTCTTACTCCATTTAACCTTCTCCCTCTTCTTGTTTTTTTTTAAAATAAATTTTATTTTTTTCTCTTGCTACTACTTGTTTCTATTCTGCACTTTTACTATTTCTCCTCTTCCAGCCTCTCAAAAACATTTTTCATGTCATTAGTCATCTCACATTCTTTTTTCCATTCTTAAAATATACTTATTATCTCTCTACCATTATCAATCTTTGCTCCTTGGTTGTTGATATATGGTGGTTGTTGTTCCATTTCTTCAATTTTATTTCTAAATCTTCACTATTTTTGTATTGCAAATACCAAATTTTACCAATCCTCTCTCCTACTTCATTTTATCTCCTCCTTTCCTTTTTGTTTTTCATTTTAAATTTTATTTTTTTCCCTTTCTTAGCCTGGTTTTCATTCATCACTCTTAGTATTCCTTCTCCATCTATCTTCTCAAAATCAATGATTTTTTCTTCTCAACATCTCATAAGCTTTTCTTTCTTTCTTTTTTAGTTCTTATTCCCATTCTACCTGTGTTAATCTTACTCATTTGTTGTTGGCATTACTGTGGTGCATCTTCTTCTCCAATTTGGTTCCTATTTTTTCACTATTTTTTAAATAAATTGTGTAACCTAATACTATACTCTTTCCGTTTCTTACTCCATTTTGCCTTCTTCCTTTCTTTTTTTTATTTATGGTGTGAATTTTAGTTTCTTTATTTCTTTGCCTTGTTTCTGTTCCCTACTCTTATTATTTCTCTCCCTCTATCAAAACCAGTTTTCTTTCATCTCATATTTATTTTTCCTTTCTTATAATAGTCTTAATCTCTTTACACCTTTATTAATATTTGTTCATTTGCTATAGGTAGTGTGGTTGTGGGTGGAAGTTATTTTTGTGGGTGTGGGTTTTTTTTCCTGGGTTTTTTGGTTTGGTCCTGGTAATACCTGTACTGCAGCACACAAGACATGGTGGGCGGTGTGACTCTCAGTCAGCCAGCCAGCCAGAAGGACCCACCAAAGAATGACCTAACAACAACCAAAACCCAATTACAACCAGAGAGCCCACCAAAATGGCATAAAGTGCACCCCAAGAACATCCAGCTCAGGAGATCAAGGAGATGGCATCACTGAATCCCACAGGTCTCCTACCATAGAAGGTCACACTGCAAAGACAGGGAGTCAAAGCAGATCAATCCAATACACAGAAACAAACAAGAAAAGTAACCTAAAATGGGGAGACAAAGAAACAGCCCCTAATCAAAAGGAAAGAAGGAATCACCAGAAAGAGTGCTAAATGAAATTGAGGCAAGCAAACTATCAGACACTGAGTTCAAAATAATGGTTGTAAGGATGCTTAAGGAGCTCAGTGAGAACTACAAGGAACTCCATGAAAAGTATAAGGAACTTACTGGGAACTACACCAGCAAGAAAAAGGATATAGAAGCTATCAATAAGAGCCAGGAAGGAATGAAGAATACAATATTTGAAATGAAGAATACATTAGAAGGAATTAAGCACAGGCTAAGTGAAGCAGAGGATCAAATCAGTGAGCTGGATTACAAGGTAGAAAAAAACTCCCAGACAGAGCAACAAAATGAAAAAAGACTAAAAGAGAATAAAGAGGGGTTAAGGGAGCTTCAAGACAACATGAAATGTAATAATATTCTTGTCATAGGGATACCAGAAGGAGAAGAAGAGGAGCAAGGGATAGAAAACCTGTTTGAAAAAGTAATGACAGAAAAGTTCCCTAATTTGATGAGGGAAAAAGTCACACAAGTCCAGGAAGCACAGAGGGCCCTAACCAAGATGAACTCAAAGAGTCCCACCCCAAAATACATTATAATTAAATGGCAAAATTTGAAGACAAAGAGAGAATCTAAAAGGCAGCAAAGGAGAAATGGTAACATACAAGGGAGCTCTGATAATGCTACTGGCTGATTTCTCAACAGAAACACTGCAGGCCAGAAGGGAATGGCAAGACTATCCCAACTAATGAAAAGCAAAGGCCTACAATCAAGACTACTCTACCCAGCAAGGCTCTCATTTAAAATAGAAGGCCAAATAAGGAGCTTCCCAGACAAAAAAAAAATGGTTAAAAGAATACACCTCCACCAAACCAGCATTGTAAGAGATGATAAAGGGATTGCTGTAAGAAGATGAAGAAAAAGAGAGTGAGAGGAACATATGCACAAAGGGGAAAAAATGGCAATGACTAACTACCTATCACTTATAACCTTAAATGTAAATGGATTAAATACTCTAATCAAATGACATAAGGTAGCTGAATGGTTAAGAAAACATGACCTGCATATATGCTGTCTGCATAAGACCCACCTCAGAGCAAAAGATCTACAAAGACTGAAAGAAAAGGTATGGAAAAAAAATATTCCAAGCAAGTGGGCATTAAGAAAAGATGGGGTAGTGATACTTATATCAGACACAATATTTTTCAAAACAAAGGCCATAAAAAGAGGCAAAGAAGGACACTAAATAATATTTAAGGAAGTAATCCATCAAGAAGATAAAACCCTTGTAAACATATATGTACCCAACATAGGAGCACCTAAATATCTAAGGAAAATCAGAAGACTTTAAGAAACATATAAAGAGCAACACACCCATCATAGGGGATTTTAACATCCCACTATTAATGAAAGACAGATCTTCCAAGGAAAGAATCAATGAGGATATTGTGACAATGAACAATACTCAAGATCAAATGGCCTTAATTTATACATGCAAAATTTTCACCCCAAAGAAGCAAAATACACATTCTTTTCAAATGCACACGGGGCATTTCAAAGATAGACCACATGGTAGGACACAAAACAAGCCTCAACAAATTCAAGGAAATTGAAGACATATCAGGTATCTTCTTGAATCACAATGGTTTGAAACTAGAAATTAACCTCAAGGAAAAAAACTAAAAAACATTCAAATACATGGAGATTGAATAACATACTATTAACTAATGAATGGGTTAACAATGAGATCAATGAAAAAAATCAAAAAGTTTCTTGAAACAAATGAAAATGAACACAAAATATCCTAAAACCTATGGGACACCAAGAGGCGAGTCCTGAGGGAAGTTCATGGCAAAACTGGTCTATCTAAAAAAGATAGAAAAAATCTCAAACAACCTAACCTTACATCTACAGAAACTGGAGGAACAACAAACAAAGCCCAGAGCAAGTACAAGGAAGGAAATAATCAAGATTAGAGTAGAATTAAATGACTTAGAGACTAAAAACACAATTCAAAGGATCAATAAATCCAGGAGCTGATTCTTTGAAAAGATAAACAAAATTGACAATCCTTTAATCAAACTCATCAAGAAAAAAAGAGAGTGGGCCCAAATAAATAAAATCAAAAGAGGAGTTGTTACAACCAATACCACAGAAATACAAAAGATTGTAAGAAATTGCTGTGAACAACTATATACTAAGACATTTGACAACCTGGATGAAATGGACAAACTTCTAGAAACATACAATCTTCCAAAACTGTATTAAGAAGAAGCAGAAAGCTTGGATAAACTGATAACAACTAGTGAAATTGAAGCTGTAATTGATAAACCTCCTAGTACACAAAAGCCGTGGATCAGACGGCTTCACAGGTGAATTTTACCAACCATTTAATGAAGAACTAAATCCTATCCTTCTCAAACTGTTCCAAAAAATTCAAGAAGAGAAAAGACTCTCAAACTCTTTTTATGAGACTAGTATTATCCTAATTCCAAAACCAGGTTAATATACAACAAGGAAAGAAAACTACAGGGCAATAAACTGTTGAACATAGATGCTAAAATCCTCAAGAAAATAGGCAAACCAGATCCAGGTATACAATAAAAAGATCATACACCATGATGAAGTGGAATTCATCCCAGGGATGCAAAGATGGTACAATATTTGCAAATCAATAAATATAATACACCATATTAAAAATAAAAGACAAAAGTCACATGATCATATCAATAGATGCTGAAAAATCATTTGATAAAGTGCAGCACCCATTTATGATATAAACACTCAGCAAAGTGGGAATAGAGGGAGTATACCTGAACATAATAAAGGTCATATATGAGAAACTACAGGCAACATCATACTCAATGGACAAAAACTAAAAGCTTTCCCCTTAAGATGAGGAAGAAGACAAGTGTGTCCATTTTTACCACTTCTATTCAACATAATATTGGAAGTTCTAGCCACAGTGATCAGACAAGTAAAAAAAATAAAAGACATCCAAATTGGAAAGGAGGAAGTAAAATTGTCATTATTTGTAGTTTTGACATGACAGTGTACATAGAAAATCCTATAGTTTCCACCCCAAAAATTGACCTAATATGTGAATTTGGCAAAATGGTGGGATACAAAATCAATACTCAGAAATCCAAGGCCTTTTTGTACACCAATAATGAAATAACAGAAACAGAAACTAGGAAAAAATCCCATTTGTTATAGCGACAAGAAAAATAAAGTATTTAGGAATAAACTTAACCAAGGGGGTAGAAGACCTATACTCAGAAAACTACAGAACACTGAAGAAAGTAATTAAGGAAGATACAAACAAATGGAAGCATATACCATGTTCATGGATTGGGAGAATTGTTATCATCAAAATATCCATACTACCCAAAATAATATATAGATTCAATTTAATCCCTATTAAAATACCAATGGCATATTTCACAGGTCTAGAAAGAATATATCAAAAATTTATATGGGACCAAAACTGACAATGAATGGTCTCAGCAATTTTGAGAAAGAAGAACAATATGGGAAGACTTACAATACCTGATATCAAACTATACTACAAGGCCACTGTAATCAAAACAGTCTGACTGGCATAAGAACAAACACATAGATCAATGGAACAGAATAGAAAGCCCAGAAATAAACACATATCTCTGTAGTCAATTAATATTCAAAAAAGGGAGACGGAGCATAAAATGGAGTAAAAATAATCTCTTTAATAAATGCTGCTGGGAGATCTGGACAGGTACATGGAAAAAAAAAGAAACTAGACCACCAACTTACACCATACACCAGAATACACTTAGGATGCATAAAAAACTTAAATATAAGTCCTGATATCATAAAAGTCCTAGAGCAAAACACAGGCAGTAAAATGTCAGATATCCCACACAGCAATAGTTCACTGATACATTCCCCTAGGGCAAGGGAAATAAAGGAAGGAATAAATAAATGGGACAACATCAAATTAAAAAGCTTCTGCATGGCTAAAGAAAATATCAGTAAAATGAAAAGTGATCCAATTATATTGGAAAACATATTGTCAATGATACCTCGGACAAGGGTTTGATCTCCAAAATATATAAAGAACTCATACTACTCAACACCAGGAAGACAAACAATCCAGTTCAAAAATGGGCAAAAGACATGAACAGACACTTCTCCAAGGAGGACACACAGAGGACCCAGAGACATATGTAAAGATGCTGAACATCACTAGCTATCAGAGAGTTGCAAATTAAAACCACAATGAAATACCATCTCACGTGGGTCAGAATGGCCATCATTAACAAAACAACAAACAGCAAGTGCTAGTGAGGATGTGGAGAAAAGGGAACCCTAGTGCACTGTTGGTGGGAATGCAGACTGGTGTAGCCAACTGTGGAAAACAGTATGGAATTTCCTCAAAAAACTAAAAACAGATCTGCCTTTTGACCCAGCAATTCCACTACTGGGATTATACCATAAAAATCCTGAAACACCAATTCCAGAGAACCTATGCATGCCTCTGTTTATAGCAGCATTATTTATAATAGCTAAGTGCTGGAAACACCCTAAATGCCCATCAGTAAATGAGTGGATCAAAAAACTGTAGTACATCTAACCCTGGCTGATGTGGCTCAGTGGATTGAGTGCCATCCTGTGAACCAAAGGGTCACTGGTTCAATTCACAGTCAGGGCACATGCCTGGGTTGCAGGCCAGGTCTCCAATAGGCGACTGATGAGATGCAGCCACACATTGATGTTTCTCTCCCTGTCTTTCTCCCTCTTTTTCTCTCTCTCTAAAAAGAAATACAATCTTAAAACAAAAACAAAAACTAAAAAAACCTGTGGTACATTTACACGATGGAATACTATGCAGCAGAAAGAAAGAAGGAGCTCCTACCTTTTGCCACACCATGATGGAGCTGGAGAGTACTATGCTAAGTGAAACAAGCCAGGTGGTGAAAGACAAATACCATACGATCTCACTTATATGAGAAACCTAATGAACACAACAAATAAATGAATAGAATAGAATCAGAGGCAGGGAAACAAGGAACAGTCTGACAGCAACTAGAGGGAAGGAAAGATAAGGGTGGAAAGAAGGGGAAGGACATGTATGAATGACCCATGTCATGAACAACTAGGTGGAAATTGACTGTGGGAGCAGGTGGTGGGTTGGGCAGAGGAAAACAAAGTGGGAAAAATTGGGACAACTGTAATAGAATAACAATAAAATATTTAATAAATTTTTTTTAAAAAGCAATGTCTTTCTATTTTCACATGCCGATGATAACTTGGCAGGGTTATAACCTTACGTTATATATAGCCTTTTCTCTCTAGAAAATATCATTGTGTTGTCATTAAGTATTGCAAAGGGAAAAAAAAAATCAGGTTAGTCAGCATAACATTTCTTGGTAGAGAGACCAGTTTGCTTGCTCTTTCTGTCTAGGGTTTTATGGACTCTGTTAATTGAGCACTCTAATGAAATACACTGATTTTTGGTCTGTTGGTTGAAATTTATTTGGAACATAGTTGGACTTTTATACTAAGTTATAAGATCTTTTATCAGATAGGTTTTCTTCAGTTTTGTCTCTGACTATTGTTTCTGTTACATGTTTTCTGGTTATAACTTTCAGAAGAACTGTAATTCTTGGTTTCTTCATTGATTGAGCTACACATCTATCGTATTTTAATTGTTGTTTTAATCTCTTCTCTTTTTTGTGAGTTTCACATCATTTTTTTAATCAAGTCTGTGGTCAACTTACAATTTTTAAAAAATATTTATAACTTGCATTCTTTTTGATGCTAGGTAAACCCCCTTCTGAAGTGAGAAGGTACATACTCCCCTCCTGGCTCAGTTCCCAGTGACATTGTATCTGCCACACAGAGATGTATTTTCCCACATCAGCTCAGGCTGCATTGGGCAAGACCATTCACCATGTGTTCTTAGAGTTGTCCTGGCTTCCTCCTCTTGGGGACAGCACGGTTTCTTGGGGGTCATGCCACCTCCAGTGTCTTCATTTGAAGCTCCCCCCTTTTTAAAAAAATTTGGTTCCTCAATATATGAAGATAAGTAATAATTAGAACTGCCTTAATGAGTACTCCTTTGAGGTAGAGGAATATTTCTCTAGTCAGTTAAATAAAGATCTTAGTTCATGAAATGAAGGTAGTACTTGGAGGACTAATAGCCATTTTTTTTTAGGCAAATAAGTTGCTCCATTTCTTATGACTAAGTGAACAGAACACAAAGCCTGTGTTTCCCAATCCAGTTCCACTGGCCTGATGAGCAATGAAAATTCTTCCAATTTCCTCAGAATTCTTTCCCATTCTAGTGAAGCTGGTCCTAGATTTCAGTGCTAATATATAAAACTATATATAGTTTTCAGTACTAATATATATGCTATATTTATTACATATAATAAAAATATATACATCATATATAATATTTAATATGGTGATAAATAGCTATTTACATATATACAAATGATATAAATATATAGTTATACATATAAATATATCTTTATATTTTATAATATTATACATAATAATAATATATAAAATATACATTATATATTTTTTTCTTGTATCTGTCTTCAGGGAAAATTTGGTATGAACTTGGAGTACCCTATTTCAGATTCTGTTCAGCTAAATGCTAGTAGTACTATGATGCAAGCTTTAAAGATGTGATAATATTTTGAATCCATCTGGAGTAACACAATTCAGTTCATAAACAATTCTTACTGAGATGAAACTTGCAGAGTATCCAGCAAAAGAGAAGTCTATAATTTTGAAAAAAATAAATGTTTCAAAAATTGGGATTTTATTTTTTCTTCTTTTAGGATGTTATACATACAAAATTATAGTTATGTAGATAGGCTGGTAAAGATTGGCAAAATTTTTTGAAATTCATGATGTCATTGAATTCCAACCATGAAAACCTTAGATCTATAAAATACAAAAAATGCTAGAATTGGATGGTAGAGTAAATTGCCTGCCTAAATGGAGAGTTGTGTTTGACTTCCACAAGAGACTTGTGTTAATGTGGTAGTCACTAGCCACATCTGTCTATTTAGGTTTACATTTTAATAATTATTTGAAAATTAAAAATTCACTTCCTCAGTCACATTAGTCACATTTCAAGTGCTCAATGGACACGTGTGGTTTGTGGTTAGCATATGATTTGTGGTTAGCACAGATAGGGAACCTTTCTGTCATTACAGGAAGTGTTATTGGATAGTGCCATTTTAGACATGTCTTTAAATCTGCATTAGTTGATGAACTATTGATAAAATACTATTGGTTTTTAATGCAGTGCATTTATGGGGGAGTATTTAAAAGTATCTAAGATTTTGGACTCTTAGGTTTTCCTGGATTCCTTTTTAACATGACCTCTTTATTTTTAAATAAATAACGTTTATTTTAGAATATTTAAAAATTTACAAAAATGTTGCAAAGTAGTATAGAGATTTCTCATATAACCCTCATGCAGAAATTTTCAGTGTAGTCAATAAGTAGAGAATCAGTATTTACCCAGTTAGACTATTTACAATTAAACTGATTATTAATATAGTTAGATTATTATCTATCATGTTTGTAATTGTTTCCTTGTATTTTTCTGTTCACTCCTCCCCTCTTTTCAGTCGTCTCTGGTTTTAATTGAGTATTTTATGTGATTTCATTTTATTTCCTCTCTTTTAGTGGTTGCCTTAGGGTTTATAATGTGCATTTTAAGACTAATCTAAATCCATCTTTGAATGACACTGGACCACTTCATATGTAGTAGTTGCTTTTTAATTGTGTGTTTTCAATTCCTCTGCTCTATTGGCATTGCTATCATTCATTTCACTTTTCCATATGTCATAATCAATAATCACCCAATACACTGTTACTATTACTGCTTTGAAAAAAGAGATCTCTTAGATCAATTAAGAGTAAGGAAGAAGATTTTATTTTACTTTTATTAATTTCTTCTCTGACATACTTCCTTTTTTATGTTGATCCTGACATGTCATTTTCTTTCTGCCTGAGTTAACTTCTTTTAGCATTTCTTGCAGGGCTGGTATGCTTGTGAAGAATTCCTCTTTTTGTTTCTCTGAGAAAGTCTTTATGTCTCCTTTACTTTTGAAGGATAATTTTCTGGACATAGAATTTTAAGTTTTCTTTCAACACTTTAATTCATTCTACTTTTTTATAGTTTGAGTTTATGGAATTTCTAGATCAGCTATCAGGAGGAAGGGAGAAAGTCATTAAATAGCTAGATAGTATGATGATAGTCTTTGGAAAAGAGAACAGAATTGGGTAGAAGTTAGGATGATTGATCAGAAGGAGGGTTTTTATAGAGGACACTGATTTTCGTTAACCTAGTTCTTAGGCTTTATGTATGGAGTTGTTAGCCTTCTTCAGAGTTACGGTCACTTAGGCCAATAGGATCATCAGGGACAGGGAGTTCGTGCATACTAACAGAGATTCTGTGGCATCATACAGGGTAGGGGTGGATAGTCAAAATCTTCCTTCTTTTTTTAGTATTTATTTACTTAATTTTTCTGGAAAAAAGTTATCAATTACACGTATGAGAAAATATTACCGACTTTACATTTATCAAAGATTTCTTAAAATAACACAAAATACACAATGTACAGAAGAAAAGTATCAATAAATTGGACTTTATCAAAGTTAGATATTTGCTTTTCAAAAGATAACCATTAAAAAGTGAAAGGGCAAGCTAGAGACTGGAAGAAAATATTTGCAAAACATATATGACAATATGACATAATATCCATTATGTGATACAAGTGATAAATTTATAAAAATCACATTCTATTCTTACAACTTAATTGATAAGACAGAAAATTACCCAACTAAAAGATGCACAATGATTTGAATAGATATTTCCCTGAAGATTTGCAGATAGAAAATGAATACATGTTAAGATGCTCAGCATCATTCATCCCAGGGAAATGCAAATTAATCACAATGTCATAGTATAGTACATACAGTAGAATGGCTAAAATTTAAAAGACTGATCATATCATGTGTTGACAAGAATTTGGAAGAATGGGAACTGCAGTAAAGCTCTAAAAAGAAAAAATAGATAAATACTATTAAAAGTAAATGAATAAAATAGACATGTATCTGATGTAGTAGATGCTCAGCATTAATTCATCAGAGAAATGCAAACCAAAACCAAAATGAAATATAACTTCACACCCCCTAGGATGCCTATTATAAAAAACAAGCCAGAAGTATTAGTAAGGGTGTGGAGCAATTTGAACCCTTGTACAGTGCTGAGGGGAATATAAAATGGCACAGTACTGTGCAAAAGAGTAAGGTGGTTCCTCAGTAAATTAAACATAGAATTATCACATGATCCAGCAATTCCATTTGTCGGAGATGCACAAAAATTGAAAGCAGGGACTTGAACAGAAGTGTTTATGACAACATGACTCACAATAGCCAAAATGTGGAAACAACCCAAGTGCAAATCAAATCGAATGGATGAACAAAATGTTTACCATCTGTTTATAGATACACAATGGAATACTATGTAGCCTTAAGAAGAAATGAAATTCTGATATATGCTGCAAAATGGATTAACCTTGAGGATATTAAGTAAAAAAAAGCCATACACAAAGGATAAGTATTATGTGATTCCATTTATATGAAGTAGCTAGAATAGTCAAAATCATAGAAAAGGTAAGTAAAATATTGGTTAACAGCAGCTGGGGAGGAGGGGAAGGGGGAGATATTGTTTAATGGGTACAGAATTTCATTTTGGGAAGATGAAAGTTTCTGGAGATGAACAGCGCTGATAGTTGCACAACAGTGTGAATGAACTTGCTGGCAGTCAACTCTACACTAACAAAGGGGAAATGGTAAATTTTATGTTCATTTTATCAGAATGAAATTTTAAAAAATTTGATACATCAGATAGAATTCCTAAAGGCCAAGCAGTTTTTTTTTTTTTTTTTTTTTTTTGTCTAAACTGAATGCATTTTGTAAAAAATAGGTACCCTGGGGTGAAAACAGCAGCATCCCTTTAGGGAAAGAATTTTCTGAAAGGCTGATTTATAGAATGCAGTAGTTGAAGAGGTGAGCACAAATCCCTTTGGGTATTATTTTAGGCTAAAGGCATTGTGTGCTAAAGAGGGAGATTCTCGTTGAAATGAAGGCTTAGTTAACAGTTCATCCTGCTAGTCTGGGTCCATTTTAAAATAGCAGCTTCTCTTGTGGCCCAGTACTTAACTGAGTTTCTGATCCCTTGGCTTACAAATGGCTTCACTCACTCTCTTCTTCTGGAGTCTTGTTTTCCCTAGTTGTCACGCTATGACAGTATCTGCTCCCCTACAACTTTATAGTGTCATTTGAAGATGGGTTAAAATTAAATAAGCCTGTAAATTGCCTTTAGTTCCCCAGAGACTAAGTGGTGACATTCCTGTCAGCTGCTCTGCCTGCGTGAGTGCAGCGCTGGTCGCTAGAGTCCCACACTCTTCATTGTGTGCCAAGACAACAGCGACACAGGTGCGGATGGTGTTTATCAGGGGTTGCAGTTAAAGGCCTTTTTCATTTAGATTAGCCCTCATCTATTCAATATTTTTAAAAAGAATTATCCTAAAAGCAACATACACATGAAAGGAAATATGGTTAAGATGCCATAGCTAAGATAGTCTTGAAAGAATTCATTATTTTCTTCTATTTTTTTGCATCATTTCATTACTTTAAAAGAAACCAGATTTATGGAGCCTTTTGCTAGTTTTTGCTGGAGTATGAAACATGACTTTAATTGGTTAATCTCAGTGTAGGAGAGGAAAGGAACTTTTTAAAATATTCTCTAAAATTCAATAGGTAGGGCCTGTGAATTAAACTGACAAAAGACAAATTAACAGCAGAAAAGTTTATACGCATGTGCACAGGAGCTTCACAGAAATGAAGTGAAAACTCTGAAGAAGCGATTAGACCCAGGGGCTTATATACCGTTTTAACGAAAGGTCATAGAACAACAAAGGAAATGGGATCTGGGATTCTAGGGGCAGGTAAAAATATGTCGGGAAAAATAATGGAAGATAAAGGTTATTTTAGCAAATTTTGTTTACGCAGATTCAAGCCAGCGCCATCTCCAGGAGGAGTCAGGTCTTGCTCCTTGTAAGGAAAAGGTGAGGAGGGACACCTTTGCAATGGGAAATGGATTCCTGTTTACAGGCAGAAAGGGGGAGGACAAGGAGTTCCTTCTGTCTCTGCTATTTCTTAATTGTCTTCAGCTGAAAATAATCATTATGCCAAAGTAGCATATTTTGGGGCAGTGAGTATATTCTGATCCCCATAATTCGAAAGAGAAGGTGTTTTCTTCTTTCTAGATTTCTTTTTATTATACTTTTAATGGTGACTAACTTTGGACCATCTATAATTTAAGAAATATCCTAGATAGCTGTATGTCCTTGGCTTGGATATTGGTTTCCTAATGTGTAGCTTCGGTCCTTCTCTGTCATCATTTACCTGAGGGTTTTCAAATGAGTGTGTTGGAGAATGCATACTTACCCCTTGTAACCTTTGGGCGGCAGGCAGCTTGGCTATGTGGCTGGGTGGTTTCACAGTGGTGGTAGGGGTAACTCTCAAGGAAGTAAACAGGAAGCTCCATAAAGTTAGAGTTTGGAAATGTTCCTCCTGCTGGTGGTCCTCTGGAAAGGCTGGGATTATCCTTTTCCAAAATCTATGATTTCTGGAGAAAGGATCTGTTCCATCCAGTAGAGAATGAGAATTAGAAAGATGTGCTCAACTGAGTGGTTGGCTGGGGTAGATTTATGGTGTGAAATTACCTTGCCGGGAGGATGGCTTTGAACTACGTGAACCTGATTCAGGAGGCAGTTGACAGAGACGGTGAAGGATCATGGCAACTGAGCTGTAACAGCATGGGAATAGCTTAGAAGGCAACAACGGTGACAGAAAGGAAAGCAGCAGCCAAAAAGCAAAATTCGGGAGTACACATCAGAGTTGTGGGAGAGACGTGTTACAGATCGGAACCAGGAGCTTAGAGGAGAAAAGAAAAGCAGTAGGATTACAACTGAGAAAGGAAAGGCCCTGTATTATAATAAGATGAATGTGATATGTCTATGAAGGTGCTTATAAACCTTCTGTAATACTACAAAAGAAGGCATGGGAGAGGTAAAGAGAATTATTTGATAAAGACATGGCGGTTGAACCAATAATTTTGTCATATCCAATTTAGAACAAACTCTGTCTTTTATCTGAGGAGGGCTTGGAGGTCAAAGGTAAACTTAAGTTGTATAATATTTGTCACTAGGTTAAAGTTTTTGAGCCTTTTAATACTCTCCTTCAGTCTTGCATGAAACTGTTATTCTTATTCAGACAATTATTTGTGTTCAAAGCTGATGTTCAAGGGTTCCAACAAAACAAACACATCCTGGACCCTACAGCCCTTGTCGCCTGTTTGGTCCAGGCTCTGATGGTCTGTCCCTATTTCAGTTAGTGCATTGGTGGTTCATGGAGAGTAAAGGGATGTGCCCTTACCTTGTTTCTGTGAGGAAAATAACTACAATAAATCATTTTTATAAAAATATTTTTAATACTTCTTGAAAGTTGTCTTACCTGGACATTGATTAGTGAAGGAAACACAGATACTGGAATTGAGATTCACGCTGAGCCTAAGTTTGCCTGTCCTTGAAGATCTTGTGCATCTACTGCATGCCATATGGCCTCTGAAAACATGAGGATATCCAGTGAATGAGAAGGATATTTCCAAAACTGTTTGGTTCAGAAAACTGTCAGTTGATTTCATACATCTAATGGAAAGGTTTTCTATCTAAAATAAGGCAATTAACAGAAGTGTCTCTGATTTATTTACATTGCATATTCCCATAAAGCAGCAGGTTTGCAATAAAGCATTTGACACCCCCATGGTATTTTGAAAAAAACCAATATGCAATCTGGCACAAGTTAGCACCAGTGTGAAATGGCAGGCTGGGGGAATGTCTTAAACAGCAGCAACTTTCAAGACTAAATGAAGTGTCATCTTAAAGAGTCTGCTGTTAATGCAATTTAAATTACTCACCTGAAATTAATATTCAGCTGAGGGAAATAAAGCAATCTAAGGGACCACATAATTTCCGATCACTTTAATGACATTATGTGGTCATGAACAGCTCCCTTATCTAATATAATAACATTCCAGTTTGTTTTAACATTAAGCACATTTTTCCATTTTAATTACTTAGCTTCTGAAAAAACCCCAGTAAATCCCTGCAGATGGTTAACAATTTGAAATTTATGCTTTGCTTTATTAGAATAAGGTAAACATGACCTTGACATACTTATTATCTATCATATCTAATACTCCTACTGAGGAAAGTGGAAATCAAAGAACTGTGACCTATTGTATGAATTCTCCCTGTCATGTAAGCCTGTAGAAGGCCAATATTGGTTTTTTTTTCCCTCTCTAGATAGAGGCAGTTTGAAACTTGCTTTATCTTTCTACTTTGGCACCTGAAAACGTTAAAGGTAGAAAGCAGTTTTTATAACTAATTGTCTAGCTCTTTTGAGGAAAGAAGAAATGCTTGATTTGTTCTAGATGAGGGAGAGATTTAAGGTTCCTAGGTTTCTAGGTTGTTGGGTTGATTGGGTAAGCTAATGAGGGAACCAATGTGTTGACTTTTAATCCATCCTGGAGTTAGGACTGTATCAGAGTGAGGATTAAAAACAAAACAACAGCTCTCATTTTAGAATTTGTTTGAAAAAGAAGGGGTGAGCATAGCTAAACATATTATGCCTAGTGAATAACCTTATTTGTTAATTTTTCTGTAACATTCTTTTATTTAGCCCTATGACCATAAAAGGCTATGCTCTCAGGTGGAAAGAAAAGGCTACCAGGCCATTAAGAGCGAACTGGTGGTGGTTCTCAACCTTAGCTGCACAGAGAAGCATGGGGAGCTTCTTTTTGTCCCAGTGCCCAAGTTGCACTCAGAATCTCTGAGAGTGTGTCCAGGCATTTTATATCTGCTTTAATGCTCCACGGATGATCACCATGGGAGGCCAAGGTTGACAGCTACTGTGGTATTGAAACTCTGTGGAACGGCATTTGTGTTGACATCACTATTTTATGAAGAATTCAGTTATCTAGTTAATCTTACTATTGACTTATAGGTTGAAGAGAAAAGAGCAAATTCCTTTAATTTAGATTTTGTCAAAGTGACAATGAAGTTCTCTAGGTCAAGGACTGATTTCAATTCTTTTTTTGTTCAGTTTCTAACACAGTGACTAGCATTCAGTAGTTGCTGGATGGATATTTCCCAAATAAATGCTTCGTACACTTACTTATTTTTTTTGGGGGGTATTTATTTTTATTTATTTATTTTTTAGTTTGTCTTTTTTTAAATTGTATTTTATTGATTATGCTATTACAGTTGTCCCATTTCTCCCCCATCACTCCCCTCCACCCTGCATACCCTCTCCCACCCACATTTCTCCCCTTTACTTCATGTTCATGTGTCATAAGTTCTTTAGCTTCTACTTTTCCCACACTATTCCTGCCCTTCCCCTGTCTATTTTCCACCCACCATCTATGCTACTTATTCTCTGTACCTTTTCCCCCTCTCTCCTCCTCCCACTCCCCTGTTGCAAACCCTCCATGTGATCTCCATTTCTGTGTTTCTTCTCCTGTTCTACTTATTTGCTTAGTTTGCTTTTGTTTTAGGTGTGCTTGTTAATATTTGTGAGTTTGCTGTCTTTTTACTGTCCTATTTTTTATCTTCTTTTTCTTAGATAAGTCCCTTTACCATTTCGTATAATAAGGGCTTGATGATGATGAACTCCTTTAACTTGACCTTATCTGAGAAGTGCTTTATCTTCCCTTCCATTCTAAATGACAGCTTTGCTGGATAGAACAATCTTGGATGTAGGTCTTTGACTTTCATGACCTGGAATACTTCTTTCCAGCCCCTTCTTGCTTGTAAAGTCTCCTTTGAGAAATCAGCTGACAGTCTGATGGGAACTCCTTTGTAGGTGACTGTGCCCTTATCCCTTGCTGCTTCTAGAATTCTCTCCTTCATTTTAATCTTGGCTAATGTAATTATGATGTGCTTTGGTGTGTTCCTCCTTGGGTCCACCTTCTTTGAGACTCTCTGAGCTTCCTGGACTTCCTGGAAGTCTATTTCCTTTGCCAGGTTGGGAAAGTTCTCCTTTATTATTTGTTCAAATAACTTTTCCACTGGTTGCTCTTCTTCTTCCCCTTCTGGTACCCCTATAATTCAGATGTTGGCATGTTCAAAGATGTCCTGGAGGTTCCTAAGCCTCTCCTCATTTTTTTGAATCCTTGTTTCTTCCTTCTTTTCTGTTTGTTTGTTTCTTTCTTCCTTCTGGTCCACTCCATTGATTTGAGTCCCAGTTTTCCTCTCATCACTATTGGTTCCCTGTGCATTTTTCTTCATTTCACTTATTGTAGCCTTCATTTGTTCATCTAGTTTGCAACCAAAATCAACCAATTCTGTGAGCATCCTGATAACCAGTGCTTTGAACTGTGCATCTGATAGGTTGGCTATCTCTCGGTCATTTAGATGAATTGGCTCTGGGGCTTTGATCTGTTCTCCGGTTTGAGCCATTTTTGGGTTTTGTGTTTTTTTTTTTCCCCCAGTCTGGTTGCGGCTGTTATGTGGTGAAGGGCGGAGCCTTTGGAGTTCCCCAGGGCAGGGCAGCCCAGTCGCTGGGTTGTGACGCTGTATGTGGGGGCGGGGTCTGAGAAGGAACAATGGTGCTTGCTTTGCACTCTGATTCCAGTCCCTTCCGCCACTTTCCCCAAGCAAATATGGCCCTTCTGGTGCTGATTTCTGTGTGGGTGGGCTTGTGTACATTCTAGGACCCTGTGGGTCTCTCCAACAAACTCTCCTGTAAGGCTGGGATTCTCTCCTGGCACCTCAACCCCCACAAGTGTTTTCAATCAGTGCTTTTAGGCTTTATTTCCCAGTGCTGGGGCCCTGGGTTGTGCAGTTTGTCTCGCTGCCTATTTTTGCTTGGTTTATCTGTGCGTGAATGTGTGACTTCGGTCAGCTGCCTTGTGCGCCCTCGCTTGGTCTGCTTGTTGCCTCCCCACACCCAGTAACTGCCGTCTGTGCACCTGGGGTTTTCCAACCACTGCCTGCATGTCTGGGACCACTAGCCACTGCTTTTTCCTGCTGCGATCCCTCTCCGCCTGCCGCCAACTCCACCCCTCTTACTAGTCTGGGTGAATCATTGTTGGACTTCCCATACAATTCAATTTTCTATCTGTTCTGGATGTTTTTTTGGTTCTAAATTTCTGTTGTCCCTAATTTTGGTTATGAGAGGAGGCACAGTGTGTCCACCTATGCCTTCATCTTGGCCAGAAGTCCTGGGTCTCTCTTTATGGCCCTTCTTTTGAAGTCTATTTTGTCTGATATGTGTATTGTGACCCCAGCTTTTTTACCCTGTCCATTTACTTGGAAAATTTGTTTCCAGCCCTTCACTTTCATTCTGTGTAGGTCTTTTCTACTGAGGTGGGTCTTTTGTAGGCAGCATATGTGTGGGTCATGCTTTCTTATCCATTCAGCTATTATTCTATATCTTTTGATTGGAGCATTTAATCCATTTACATTTAAGGTTATTATTGATAGGTACTGATTCATTGCTATTTTCATACCTGTGTTCCTTCCTTCCTTAAAGCATTCCCTTTAGCATCTTTTGCAGAACTGGTTTGGTAGAGGTGTATTCTTTTAGACTTCTTTTGTCTGGGAAGCTCCTTGTTTGGCCTTCTATCTTGATTGAAAGCCTTGCTGGGTCAAGTAGTCTTGGTTGCAGGCCTTTGGTTCTTATTACTTGGAATATTTCTTGGCTTGGAGCATTTCCATTGAGAAGTCAGCTGCTAACCTTATTGGGGCTCCCTTGTATGTTACTTCCTTTTCTCCCTTGCTGCCTTTAAGATTCTCTCTTTGTCCTGGAATTTTGCCACTTTAATTATGCTGTATCTTGAAGTGGGTCTCTTGGGTTCCTCTTGATTGGGACTCTCTGTGTTTCCTGGATTTGTGTGACTTTTTCTCTCATCAAATTAGGGAAGTTTTCCATCATTACTTTTTCTTTTATTATTATTATTATTTTTATTAAATTTTATTTTAATTGTTGTTCTTATACAGTTTTCTGTTTTCTACTCCCATCCCGTCCCTCCGCCCCAGCCCTCCCCAGCTCCCTCCCATTTCCACCCCCCCC
>PVKU01002916.1:24533-202609 GCA_004027475.1 Anoura caudifer | reverse complement strand
TCTTGCCCTCCCCCTATTTTCTACCCACTGTCAATGCTACTTATTCTCTGTACCTTTTCTCCCTCTCCTCCTCCCACTCTCCTGTTGCAAACCCTCCATGTGATCTCCATTTCTGTGTTTCTGTTCCTGTTGTATTGTTTGCTTAGTTTGCTTTTCTTGCTTTCCTTTTAGGTGTGGTTGTTAATATCTGTGAGTTTGCTGTCTTTTTACTGTCATATTTTTTATCTTTGCTTAGATAAGTCCCTTTAACATTTCATATAATAAGGGTTTGGTGATGATGAACTCCTTTAACTTGACCTTATCTGAGAAGCACTTTATCTTCCCTTCCATTCTAAATGAAAGCTTTGCTGCATAGAGCAATCTTGGATGTAGGTCCTTGACTTTCATGACCTGGAATACTTCTTTCCAGCCCTTTCTTGCCTGTAAGGTCTCTTTTGAGAAATCAGCTGACAGTCTGATGGGAACTCCTTTGTAGTTGACTGTCCCCTTATCCCTTGCTGCTTCTAGAATTCTCTCCATTTTAATCTTGGCTAATGTAATTATGATGTGCCTTGGTGTGTTCCTCCTTGGGTCCACCTTTGGGATTCTCTGAGCTTCCTGGACTTCCTGGAAGTCTATTTCCTTTGCCAGATTGGGGAAGTTCTCCTTTATTATTTGTTCAAATAAGTTTTCCACTTGTTGCTCTTCTTCTTCCCCTTCTGGTACCCCTATAATTCGGATGTTGGGACATTTAAAGATGTCCTGGAGGTTCGTAAGCCTCTCCACATTTTTTTGAATTCTTGTTTCTTCCTTGTTTTCTGTTTAGTTGGTTGTTTCTTCCTTCTGGTCCACTCCATTGATTTGAGTCCCAGTTTTCCTCCCATCACTATTGGTTTCCTGTGCGTTTTTCTTCATTTCACTTATTGTAGCCTCGATTTGTTCCTCTAATTTGTGACCCAAATCAACCAATTCTGTGAGCTTCCTAATCACCAGAGCTTTGAACTGTGCTTCTGATAGGTTGGCTACCAGTGCTATGAGCTCTGCATCTGATAGGTTGACCACCCCCTGGTTGCTCAGATGAATTAGCTCCAGGGCCCTGGTCTGTTCTCCCTTTTGAGCCATGCTTATTTCATTTTTGGTCTGGTCACGGCTGTTACGTAGTGAGGGGCGGAGCCTTAGGTGTTCACCAGGGCGGTGCAGCCCAGTCACTGTGTTTTGATGCTGGATGTGGGGGCGGGGTCCGAGAGGGAACAATGGTGCTCGTTCTGTGCTCCTTTGTGGATTCCAGTCCCCTCAGCCTCCTTCCCCTATCAAATTGGGCCCTTCTGGTGCTGATTTCTGTGTGGGTGGGCTTGTGTACGCTCCTGGACCCCGTGGGTCTCCCCAACAAACTCTCCTGTGAGGCTGGGACTCCCTCCCGGCACCTCAGCCCCTGCAAGTGTTTTCAATGGGTGCTTTTAGGCTTCACTTCTCGCTGCTGGGGCCCTGTGTCGCGCTGTCTGTCTTGCTGCCCGTTTTTGCCTGGTTTATATGTGCGCGAATGTGTTTCCTCGGTCCGCTGCCCTGTGGGCCCAGCTTGGCCTCCTCGCATGCTTGGAGTGACTGCGCGTCTGGGACCACCACTGGCTTATCCTGTCACGATCCGACTTCGAGGGCCGAGGAGTCCGCCCATCTTACCCGTCTGGGTGAATCGTTGTTGTCGGAGTCCCGCACAATTCAATTTTCTCTCTGTCCTGGTTGGGTTTTCTGTTTTTTTGGTTCTATATTTTTGTTGTTTTTAATCTTGGTTGTGAGAGGAGGCACAGCTTGTCCAGCTACGCCTCCATCTTGGCCGGAAGTAAATGGGATTATTTTCTTAATTTCTTTTTTTGATAGTTTGTTATTGGTGTATAAAAGTGCAACTGATTTCTGAATACTTATTTAGTTTCCTGCTACTTTACTGAATTCATTTATCAGTTGTAGTAGTTTTTTTGGTAGAATCTTTAGAGTACTCTCTCTCTGTCATATTATGTCATCTGCAAATAGTGACAGTTTTACTTTTTCCTTTCTAACTTGGATGCTTTTTATTTCTTCTTATTGTTTGGTTGCTGTGGCTACAACTTTTAGTACTACGTTGAATAAAAGTGGTGAAAGTGGATAGATATTCTTGTCTTGTTCCTGATCTCAAGGAAAGTGCTTTTAGCTTTTCCTCATTGAATATGATGTTAGCTGTAGGTTTGACATAAATTGTCTTTATTATGTTATTATTATTATTCCCACTTTGTTGTGAGTTTTTATCATAAATGGATGCTGGATTTTGTCAAATGATTTCCTTCATTTATTGATATGATCCTGTGATTTATCCTTCATTTTGTTTACATGGTGTATCATGTTAATTGATTTGTGGATATTTAGCTAAACTTGCATCCCAGGAAAAAATCCCACTTGATCGTGGTTTAAGATCTTTTAAATGTATTTCTGAATTTGGTTTGCTAATATTTTGTTAAGGATTTTTTTTATCTATGTTCATCAGGGATATTGGCCTATAATTTTGTTTTTTTGTGTGCAATGTTTTTGTTTGGCTTTGTAATGAGAGTAATGCTGACCTTGTGAAATGAGGTTATTAGGAGTCTTTCCTCCTCTTGAATTTTTTGGAATTGTTTGAGAAGAATAGGTGTTGGTTTTTATTTGAATGTTTAGTAAAATTTCCCTGTGAAGCCATTGGTCCGGAACTTTTGTTTGTTGGGACTTTTTCTATTACTGATTTGATATTGCTAGTTGTAATTTGTCTGCTCAAGTTTTCTGTTTCTTGTTCATTCAGCCTTGAAAGATTGTATGTTTCTAGGAATTTATCCATTTCTTTCAGATTGTTCATTTTGTTGACATAGTTGTCAGTAGTGTTTTCTATACTATTTTGCATTTCTGTGGTGTCAGTTGTCATCTTTTTAAATTTGATTTTATTTTTTGGGGTCCTCTCTCTTTTTTCTTAATGAGTCAAGTGAATGCTCTATCAATTTTATTTTTTTCCGAAGAACTAGTTCTTGGTTTCATTGATTTAGTTTTGTATTTTGACTCTATTTTGTTCATTTCCAATCTGATATTTATCATTTCTTTCCTTGTACTGACTTTGGGTTTTGTGTGTTGTTCTTTTTCTAGTTCCTTTAGGTATAAGGTTAGATTTTTTTTTTGAGATTTTTCTTGTTTTTTGAGATTTTTCTTGTTTTTTGAGATAGGCCTGTATTCCTATGAATTTCCCTCTTAGGATTGCTCTTGGTCTGTCTCTCCTATAGATATTGGGTTGTTGTGTTTTCACTTTGATTTGTCTCAAGGTGTCTCTTGATTTCCTTCCTTCCTTCCTTCCTTCCTTCCTTCCTTCCTTCCTTCCTTCCTTCCTTCCTTCTTTCCTTCCTTCCTTCCCTCCTTCCTCTTTTCTTCACCTGAGGACATTTTTTCATTGCTTTTAGAGAGAGAGAAAGGGGAGGTGGGGACAGAGAGAGAAACGTTGATGTAACAGAGAAACATTGATTGATTGCCTCTCACAGGCTTTCTGACTGGGGATCAAACCTGCAACCTAGGCATGTGTGCTGACTGAGAATTGAACCTACAACCTTTCAGTGTAAGAGACGATGCTCCAACCAACTGAGCCACGCTGGCCGGGGCTGATTTCTTTCTTGATCTCATTGTTGACCTTTTATTGTTTAGTAGCATGTTATTTAGCCTCCATTGTGTTTACTTTTCAGTTGTCCTCTTGTGATTGACTTTTAGTTTCATACTATTGTGGTCAGAGATGACACTTGATATGATCTTTTTTTGTTTTTATCATTTTTTATTGTTTTTTTTTTTTGACTGCAGTTGTCTCTATTTTCCTACCACCACTTTCCCCTGCCCTACCTATCCCCACCTTACACCCTCAATCCTACCTCCATTTGGCTTTGTCCATGGGTACTTTATACATGTTCCTTGACGACCTTTTCCCCTTTTTCTGCTGTTTTATCCCTCCCCCATCCACTCTGATTACTGTCAGTTTGTTCTTTATTTCAATGTCCCTGGTTCTATTTTGCTTGCTTGTTTGTTTTGTTGATTAGGTTCCACCTATAGGTGAGGTCATATGGTATTTGTCTTTCACCACTTGGCTTACTTCACTCAGCATAAATTTAAAAATTAAAATCATACCATGTATCTAAGTTTTAGATTAAGTTGTAAAATCATATCAAGTACCTACAAGTTAGATACTTGATATGATTTTATTTTATATTTTATTTTACTTTAAATATCTTACTTATTTATTTTTAGAGACAGGAAGGGAGGGAGAAAGAAGGAGAGAAACATTAATGTGTGGTTGCATCTTGCATGCCCTCTACTGAGGACCTGGCCCACAACCCAGGCATGTGCCCTGAGTGGGAATCGAACCCACAACTCTGGTTCACAGGCTGGCATTCAATCAACTGAGCCACACCAGCCAGGGCATTTGATATGATTTTCATTTTTTAAATTTATTTAGTTTTGTGGCCCCTCATGTCTATTCTGGAAAGTGTTCCATGTACACTTGAAAATAATTTATATTCTGCTACTTCAGGGTGAAATGCTTTAAAAATACCAACTAAATTCTTCTGGTCTAATGGGTCACTTAAAGCTACTCTTTCCTTGTTGACTTTCTGTCTGGAAGATCTGTCAATTGAGGTCAATAGGGTATTAAATTCTTGCAGGTGGCTTTTTTTAAAAAATGAAAATGAAAGCTGTCTATGCTGGGAAATGCATATTTCAGACAACAGGAAGTTGGTAAGAAAAATATTTTTTAGATGGCTTTCTAGAACCCGTAAACTCCTGAGTTCTCACCAAATTGAGCTTGTAATACCATGACCCTGGTCTCTGTATTTCTTTTTGATTCTATGGGGTACCAGCAGGTATGAGGAGCACACTAATAATGTTAACCCCAGCTAACTGTCATTGATTGTTGCCTGTGGCACTCTGCTAACAATATTGCATCTGTTTTCTCTTTTAATCTGCAAAGTAACCCTTTGAGATAATTATGATATTATTTCTGTATTAAAAGTATAGAAACTGAGGTCCTAACAGGATGACAGATTTGCCTAGCATCACTGAGCTGGGATTTTCACTTAAGCCTTTTACCCAAAAGTATTCCTAACCACCATCTTTGCTGTTGGTTGGTATTTGACTAGCTCTGCTAAGTGGGTTCACCTTGACTTATTGATGGACCAAGGCTTCTCTTGCCTGGTTCTCTTCCTTTTTTTTTTGTTACTGTAGGAAACTCAGCTCTGGAATGTGACACACTAAGGTTTAAATCCCAGCCTGTGAGACTTTGCACAAGGCAGTCAACCTTAACTTACTGCTTAGAGTCATTGTGAGGGTTGGAATATAGTATGTTTAGGGTGAACAGTGTTCTTGGCCTCAACAGGTGTTCAATGAAGGGTTATCATTATTATTGCTACCATTTTCTCCTTCTATGCCTCATGTTCCATTGTTCCCCGTCTTCTATGCCTATAGTACTCCCCAAAGATGGTCTTTCTTTTGGTCCATGCTTCTCCTTTCCACATTCCTACACTTCAACCTCAGTTCTCCACTTGTTGTGTTGGACTTTAGGAAAGGAAGTTCAGCCAGGGCCACTAGGGCTGTGGATGTTCTCCCGTTTCATTCCCTTCCCAAATATGGCTCTGGGTCTAACCTCCAAATTCCAGAGCACTGCATAGGCTTTCTCAGTGGCTGGCAGGCGGTAGTATCCATATGGCTGTTGTGTGGCTTTGGCCCCTTTCTCCTTGGCTGAGTCTTAGGCATCTTCCCAGGTCCCTTTTTTTTTTTTCTTGAGTGCACCTGGATCCTACAGCTAACTCCACAAATCTGACTTGTTTTACTTTGCTTTCCCCCTTTTTTCTTTAGGGCACAGGTTGCAAACACAAGGCCTGTGGGCCGAATCCAGCACTGTGCCTTGTTTCTACCTGGCCTGGCACCTTGTTTCTACCTGGTGGCAGTGCCGAGCTCCCTCTGAACTGTTAAGGAGTAGTTACATTTACACAGTCTTAAAATTACAGTTGGCCCTTTGAAGGCAACCTCGAAGCTGATGCAGCCCCTGGTGAAGAAGAGTTCGGCACCCCTGCTTTTGGGCATCAGCTTCCCATTTCTTTTCTCCATTTTCCCAGCCTAGTGCTGGCGAGGCCTAACTAGAGGAGAACTTCAGGCAAATCCTTTCTCCTCAATTGACTGCTGAGACCTCACTGATAAACTTATCCTTTCTCTTGGCTCATCTGCCTCCTTGGACAGATGCTGAATCTGAGTGACTTTTTAGGTTGTTGAGTAAGTGAGCCACTGGGCTGAGCAGTGGAAGGCACAGCTTGGCTCAGTTAAAGGAAGAGCCATAAAAGCTCTTTGGGTGGGATCAGTGGCCTCATGAGTTGGCAGACAAGTCCTCTGGGAGATGAT
This sequence comes from Anoura caudifer, assembly GCA_004027475.1. Classification (NCBI taxonomy): domain Eukaryota; kingdom Metazoa; phylum Chordata; class Mammalia; order Chiroptera; family Phyllostomidae; genus Anoura; species Anoura caudifer. The sequence continues at coordinate 196,216 of PVKU01002916.1, read as the reverse complement.
GGGCTTTCATGGGCCGTAGCAGGACCCACATTCCTGGAGTGGAACATTCAAGGCTATCTTCTTTGCTGCTTTTCTTTATTCTCTTTATCCCAGAAGCTGAATGCTGTTAGCAAGCAAAATGCTGCTTGGTAACTATTTTCCATTTTAAGTGTGTGCTGGTGCCAGAGAAGGGGAAATCCTCAAAACCCACTGGTTCTGACTCAGGTGCCATTGGTTTTGCCATAACCACCAGTTTGGCTTCCCTCCCTCACCACCCTAGTCATGTCTGCTTTTTCTCAACTACAGCCTGTCTGGCCATCCATGGGTTGGCATGAGTTTGCCTGTCTTTTTCTGTGAGGAGTTAACTCCTTTCTACCTGCCAAGTATGGGCTTCTGTGTGGGGACTGGGTAGCTGGAAGGGTTTCACTGGCAAACACTACTTCTATGTTAGTCTCTGGCCTTCTGCTTAGAATCCTATGACATCATTTCTACAGCTGGAGCTGGTCCTGAGATAGTCCTGAGAATGTAAGTGTTGATATAGCTGGATGATCAAGACAGGTGGACAAATATGAGACCTGGTGGACTATGAGTCAAGCTCTTTTATTTTCATAGTAAATGCTATAATTGCCAATCCGTATGACTGGTTATCCATCCATCCATTCATCTGTATTCAACATAGTGTAATAGTTAAGTACGTAGACCTTGGAGTAATCTTGCCTAGGTTGGAATCCCAACTTTGTTACTCACCAAGTATGTGATCTTAGTTAGGTTTTTTAGCCTCTCCTAGTCTCAGCCTCCTTACATATAAAATGATATTGATGTTGAAAATAACAGTAGTACCTACCTCATGGCATTGTTATGAGGGTTATGTTAAGTCAGTGTGTGTAAGGTGCTATTACTGTTATATCTGCCCATCTATTTAGCTGTCATCTTTTATAATCACTAATGATCTTCACTAAATATTTCTGGGTTTTGGCCTTGCAGACCAATGGTAAGATTATACTTCCACGCTCCCTTGTGAGTGAGTTGGGCCATATGAGCAGTCTGGCAGATGAGTTGCAATCCAAAGTGATGTGTGTCACTCTTATGTTGGAGCATTGCAATACTGACTTTAGACTCTCCAGAGCAATCTTTGAGTTAAGTCCTCTCTAACAACCTGATCCTGGAGACATAGACCAGATCCATCAGCTGATCTGGCCTGAACATGTAGTATGAGAGAAAAAGAAATCTTTGCCTATTTGGGTGTGGCTTATTACTGCAATATAACCCAGCTATCCTGACTAATTCTTTCTTATGCATCATCTATCCATGTACAATAGCACTTCAGTCTTAGTTTACTTCTTTTTTAAAATTTGCTTTATAGCATCTATTACTGGATGGTATTTTACTATATATGATTTGTTTGTTCACGTCTGTAGTTCTAGTATTTCAAATGGTGCCTTGTGCATAGTAGACACTCAATACATATTCTTTACATGAATAAATCAGTGAATGAATGAATGTATTTAACTTTTAGGAAGTTCTTATAAATCCTGCATTCTACAGCTCCCCTGAAAATCTATATAGAGGTAGCTAATTTTTGAGAAGGAATGTATATTGACCTTTCATTCTCCTATTTTATTGCCTGAATCAAGAAAAGAATTCCTTGAGCTTGACCTGATTGTCTCTTTGTAAACCTCCTGACACCCTGAGCCTATTGCAAAAGCTGCTCTGAACCCTGTGAGATAGTCCTTGCCCAGATCAAGGCTCTGTTCTCTTGTTCTGAATCTTATAGGGGCTGTCTGTTATAGGGGCTGCCTTTGCCCTGTCTGTTACAGCTATCACCAGAACAGAACGTGTTTGTAAGCCTAGAATATCTTTTGCCAGTTTTTTGAAACTAGGAGAGGCACTCCCCAGGCCCCTTAACTATTTCTGGAAGCGAAATGATCTGTGCCGCATTGAAGACAGGAGGCTGGTCTCTTCCAACCATGCTTCCATCTTTGTCATTCTCAGTTATGGGCTGAGAGGCAGGCTCCAGTCCCCGTGCCATCATCTGCTTCATACCTGGCTCCTGGCTTTCGTGATTCCCTTCTTGATTCTTTCCATGGTACCCTCCAGCCTTGCTTCTCTTGAACAGTTTCTCTTCCTTCTGCCTGAAGAGGAACGTGACTTTGTTTTAGGAACATCATTCCACTCAGGAAAAATAGCCCTTCTGGAGTTAGGAGTTTACTTTCTTCTTGTTGTTTATTGTTACTTCCTGGGTTGAGGGGGTCCCACTCTTGTTAAAGGCTCACATTAAAAGACTGTTCTGCCCTCTTGCTTCTTCCCTGCTTATATCTGAAGACAACCAGTCACTTCTATTTATTGAAGACATTAGGACCTGCTTTATAATCTTTCTTCCCACACCAGTGTCTACTATAATTTTAGGACAACATCCTAAAGGCATATTTCAACATCTACAAAGGCATACCTTCCAGCAACCTATGCTTGTATGTTTTGTACTTTTTTACTTAAGTTATCTTCATTGCCAGAATCCCTTTAGGAAACAGAGATGCACTAAAGACATGTACTAGAAAAGCCATCTTGCTGCTATCTATACCAGAAAATAATTGTAAATATTCAAACTATCCAATAGGTAATTAATGTTAAAGGATGTGATAGATTATTATATTGTCATAAAAAATACTTGTTGCCTTTTTTTGAGAAAGGGTCATGGTACATGACTAGGCAGGAAAAAAATCAGGTTATGGAATATGATGCTTATCATTATGTGTATATGTATGTCTAAGAAAAAATTAAAGGAACATAAGATGTTCTTACATGTTTTTATATGTGTTTATTGAGTGGTAAAGTTATGAGTGCTATTGTGTGTGTTTATATGTGTGAATATATTTGTATATGGTTGCAGGTGCATGCATCTGTGTTGTCCAGTTTTTTCCTTTTGAGCATGTGCTAATAAATATTATTTTTGAAAATAATAAAAATTATAACCAAAGGGCAGGTGCTCTAGGAGCATTTCATTTTTTCTTAATATGTGCAACAAAGCTATTTAAAATTTTTTAAAAATTTTATATATTTACTTTTTGCATTCAATATGTTATTTAAATATATTTTTTATCCTCACTGGGGGACATTTTTTATTGCTTTTAGAGAGAGAGGGAGGGAGAGACAGAAACATCGATGTGAGAGAGAATCACTGATTGACTGCCTGCCTTACACACTCAGACTGGGGATCAAACCTGAAAAAACCCTTTGGCTACGGGATGACTCTCCATCCAACTGAGCCACACTGGCTAGGGCTCAATTTTTAAATATTAGTTTCAGGGGTACAGCATAGTGGTGAGACAATCACACACTTTGTAAAGTGTTCCCTCTGGTATTTCCAGTACTCACCTGGCACCACATATAGTTATTATAATATTATTGACTATATGTATTTCACATCCCTGTGACTATTTTGTAACTGCCAATTTGTACTCCTTAATCTCGCTTTTTACACTCAGTCCCAAATCCCATGCCCTCTTTCAACCATTAGTCTGTTCTCTGTTATCTATGAGTCTGTTTCTGTTTTGTTTATTTTTTAATTTTGTTCTTTTGATTGCACAGATAAGTGAGATTATGTGGTATTTGTCTTTATTTTTCTGACTTATTTCATTTAGCATAATACCCTCTAGGTACATCCATGCTGTCACAAATGGTAAGATTTCTTTTTTTTATGGCTGAGTAAATATCCCATCATATGTATATACCAAAGCTTTTTTTTAAAAAAGATTGTGTTTAAATATAACCAGAGACATTGAAATTAAGAACAATCTGACAGTAACCAGAGGGGAGTTGGGGGATAATGGGAGGAAGTGTTTTCAGGAACTACTATAAAGGACACATGGATGAAACCAAGGGGGAGGATGAAAGCAAGGGAGGGAGGTAGGTTTGGCCGGGGTGGGGGGAGTGGAGGGGGAAAACGCAGACAACTATAATTGAACAATAAAATAATAAAAAAATTTTGTTCATTTGCCTTTAGAGAGAGGGAAAGGGAAGGAGAAAGAGAGGGAGAGAAACATTGGTGCCAGAGAGAAACATGGATTGGTTGCTTCTCATACATGCTCTGGCTGGGGGCCGAACCCACAGCCTAGGCATGTGGCCTGACTGGGAATTGAACTGGTGACCATTTACTTTGCAGGATGATGCCCAACCAACTGAGCCAAACTTGTCAGGGCACCACAGCTTTTTAAATCTACATGACTATGAATGGACACTTGGATTGCTTCCGTATCTTGGCCATTGTAAATAATGCTGCAATGAGCATAGAGGTGGATATATTCTTTCAAATTAGTGTTTCAGATTTCTTTGGATTTATATACCCAGAAGTGGAATTGCTGGGTCATAAGGCAATTCCTTTTTTTATTTCTGAGGATCCTCTACTTTTTCATAGTGGCTGCAACAATCTACATTCTCATTAGTAGTGCATGAGGGTTCCCTTTCTTCACATCCTTGCCAGCCCTTGGTTGTTGATTTATTGATGATAGATAGCCATTCTGACAGGTGTTAAGTAATATCTCATTGTGGTTTTAATTTGCATTTCTCTGATGATTAGTGATGTTGAACATCTTTTTATATATCTATTGGTCTGTGTGTCCTCTTTGTAGAAGTATCCTTTTAGGTCCTCTGTCTCTTGGAGCATTTTTTAAGGTATGTTGCCCAATTTCCTATATTGGACATATCTCCAGGAAGTACAAGAGTTTGTCAGAGGTTATTATTATTTTTTCCTAGAATCCCCACTTTAACAAACAAAGATGAGGCATGTGTTTTTACAATTTTCTTTTTATCCTCACCCAAGGACATGGTTATTGATTTTAGAGAGAGGGGAAGGGAGGGAGAGAGAGAGGGAGAGAAACATCAGTATGAGAGAGAAACATCAATAGATTGCTTCTTGCATGTGCCCCAACTGAGGACTGAACCCACAACCTAGGTATGTGCCCTGACTAGGAATTGAACTTGTGACCTTTTGGTTATGGGACAATACTACAACCAATGGAGCCACACTGGTCAGGGCAAGGCATGAGATTTTAATTAATGGAACCAGTTAGTTGTGATTTCAGCTCTAGATCCAATACCCAGTTGCAAGGGGTTGTGTTGCTCTGAATGACCTGGTAGTTTGATTGAACATCTTCATGAAGGCATTTGTGAAAGAAGGGGCCATGTGTCTGCCCAGCACATTGACCCCGGAAAGGACTCTCACCAGAACAACACAGAAATGTTGCAGTCTCTGACCAGAAGGGAATTTGTCAGTGTTTAGCTTGGCTGGCATCCCACAACCTACCTTCTTGTGCAGTTAGAATCCTTTTCAGTGTAATGTGCGAAAAATCATAGGCCCCCTGCCCACGCCCTCCCAGAGCTGTGTCACCAACAGCTTTCAAGTGTGTGCAAATTGGGAGATGGCTGGATCCCACATCTCCCTGTGATATTTGCTGAAGCAGCGCCTGTTAATAAGCGGCATGATTCCCTTGCTCTCAGTGATAAAGATGTACCAGTTATAGGGAGCCCCAGAGAGGTCTTTGGAAGGCACCTCAACGCAACATTTTAATTGGTGGTAGGCAGATGTGTTGGGAAAACTCACTTTTTTTCAATCCATTTCAAAGTAAGAATATGTGAAATAGCACCCTTTTTGCCCTTCTGTGCCTTACAGCCTGACTTTAAAGATTGATGACACGGTTGATGAAAACAGCTCCGTTGCTTCAGGATGCAGTGTCAGCTGATTGGGTGGATTAAACTGATTTAAGGTCATGAGCTTTGGTTCTTACTTCAGTGATTCTCCAACCTTGTTTTGCAAAGCCCCAGAGCTTTCTTCTCAAGGGATGAGCATGTTATTTCTAAGACAATGTGATTCTGTTTCATGTTAGTAAAAAACATTAAAATATATGTCATCTTTGTAATGTGATTTATACACTCAAAGCACTTGCATTCTTCTTTATCTGTTCTTTGCACAAATCCCTCTGAGAGTAGCTGGGTAGTTTTATTCAACATATATGTATTGAGTGCATACAGGTATACAGCACTGAACATATGAGACAAATATTAGTTCTTATGGGAACTTAACAGTTTAAGAGGATGTATTGGACCCTTTTTGCAGAGGAAGAAAAGATGTCATGGAGAGTGAATTTATAGATTCTATATCAAGTTAGCATTAAAACTGGACTGATATCCAAGTCTTCTGATTTCAGTCTACCATCTGACTCAGGTCCTAGCTCCTTGAGTGAAACCACCTTATTAACTTGGTGAAGGGTCAGTCATTATGCTTGTAGCAAAGTTGGAAATTTATCTCCTTAGGTCACTCAGTCTACTGGATGAGCTTGGAATGCTGTCTTGTGCTTATTCTTGAACTACAAGGATGGTCTGATGGTGCATAAGGGAAGCCATGCCAAGACCTTGGATGTGCTTCATTTTGGTATCTCCCCTCCATTCCCTGACCTAAATCCCTTCTCTTTCCCTTAAAGGCTCTCTGAGAAAATCTATGTGGAAAGTAAATAGAAGGAAGGGTAAGAAGGGAACATGAGATGGAGAGGCTGGAGGGGAGAATGAGTCTTGAGGTTTAGAAGGGAGAAGCCAGGAAACCTGGCTGGACTTGAAGTCAATAACTTGGCCATGTTGTGAAGGCCTTTGCCAGCAATATAGCGGACTGTTCCAGCTTCTTTTTTCTCTTATTTTCCCAGCTGTGCTGGCAAGCACCATGGCTGGCTTAATAGTGATTAACCTAGAAGAATTTGCTAACATTCGTGCCTGGATTATCTCTTAGCTGATTTTTCAGCAGCGGCCTTCTTGGGCTCAGGTTCAGCTCCCTCAAGTGTTCTGCCTCTGTTCACAAACCTTGACATATGAACAATGCAGAAATATGAAAAGTGTATAAAAAATCAAAGGTAAAAAAGATAATGACTATTTCACATTCAAATAGTCATTGAATGTGAAAAACCATCACATTCAATGACTGACACTTGTAACATTTTTACAACATTCCAATTTTTTCATGGATTTGTAAAAACAAAAATAGTTTCATACCATGAGTTTCATTGCCTTCTTTTTTTGTACTAAGTGATATATTGTAAATATTTTGCCACATCAAATTGTTTTCTGTAAGGGATTTTTAAGAGTTGTATACATTTTCATTGATTGGAAATACCAAAATTTACTTGAGCAGCCCCTAAAATTTACCCTTATTTAACCACTGTTATAAATAACATCTTTGTATAGTTATGTTTGTGGATAGCTATTTCTGAATATTTCCTTAGCATAAGTTCATGTATTAGTTAGCTGTCACTGTATAACAAATCATCCCACCACTTAGTAGTATAGATAGCAAGTATTTATTTAGCTCTGCAGGTTTGCACTTTGGCCAGGAAGTTTTTGGTTTGGGCTGGAGTCAGTGGAGAGAAGTAAAGCTCACTTAAGCATTGCAATCAGCTGGTGGACTTATTGGGATGATCATGGTGTCTCATCTTCCAGCCGGCTGACCTGCCTTGTTTACACAGCAGGCACAGAGCTGCAAGAAGGTCCCTGATGTATACACACATTTTTCAACTTTGTATTTGTGTCAAGTTTGCTTCTGTCCCATAGGCCAAAGCATGTGGAATGGCCAAGCCCAGAGCTAGTTTCAGAGAATATCATCAAAGAGTATGGCTGCAGGAGCCATAAAAAATTGAGATTGTTATTGTAGTCAACCTATTACATTTCCCAAAATTGGATTTCTGAGTCAAAGATTATGACCATTGTAAACGCTTTTGTTGCCAGATTGCTCTCCAGAGAGTTTGTAACGAATTTATACACTCACCTAGAACACATGCATTGCCAAAATCTCTTGGTCACTGGATATAATAATTATTGTTTAATTTTCTCCCCCAAAGTAATATTATTGAGATTGAAAAATACATACTCATTGTAAAACACCAAAACAATGTATTATCTTTATGACATTTATTGTTACAAATTCATTCTGGCATTATTATTTTACTATGTTACTGGAATTTATTTACATTATATTTGGGATATTTGAGCCTATAGTCATTAGTAAAATTGGTCTGCAGTTTACTTGTTTTGGTCTGCTATCTTCTACATGTTTTTGCTATTTTCTTAAGAACATTTGGGAAAGCTATTTTTTTCTCCTCCTCCTTCCTAACTTCGGAAGTGTTTAAGTGGCAAAGGACTTACAACATTCTCTAAAGGTTTGAGTGAATTTGCCGTATCCCTAAATAATTCAACTTTTTTGGCCTAGTGGCTTTTCTAGGATTTGTTATTTGACATTTTTTGAATTTATTACATGATTGATATTGGTACACTTTCAAATACATTACATTATGTTTTCCCAAGAATTATTGTTTAATTGAATTTTTAATTTATTAACATAGTATTGTATATATTACTCTGTATTGGTTTAAAAAATTCTCCTTGCCATCAGCATTCTCTTTTCTTATTTTTATAAGTTCCTATTTTTGTTTTTTGAAATTTTTCCTCATGAGCTTTGCTAGAATTAGTTTTATTTTTCCCTCAAATAATCACCCTTTAAATTTATCCTTCAGTTCTGTTTCCTGATATATGAATTCCTGCTTTACCCTTCATTCTTTTTTCAGTTAGTTTTGTGACTTCCTCCTAAAGGCATAAAGCTAAATGCTTTTATACAATTTAATTATATCTGTTGATTTGGAGTATATTTTATTGATTATGCTATTATAGTTTTCTCAATTTTTTCTCCCCTTTATTCCTCCTCCACCCAGTATCCCCTCCAACACCCCCCACCCCCCACCTTAGTTCAGGTCCATGGGTTGTACACATAAGTTCTTTGACTTCTCCATTTCCCACACTATTCTTAACCTCCCCCTGTCTATTTTATGCCTACCAATTATGCTTCTTATTCCTTGCATCTTACCCCCCATTCTCCCTCTCCTCACTGAAAACCCTCCATGTGATCTCCATTTCTGTAATTCTGTTCCTGTTCTAGTTGGTTGCTTAGTTTTTGTTTTTTAGGTTCAGTTGTTGATAATTATGAGTTGTTGTCATTTTACTGTTCAAAGTTTTTGATTTTCTTAGATGAGTCCCTTTAACTTTTCGTATAATAAGGGCTTGGTGATGATGAACTCCTTTAACTTGACCCTATCTGGGGAGCACTTTATCTGCTGTTCCATTCTACATGATAGCTTTGCTAGATAGAGTAATCTTGGATGTGGGTCCTTGCCTTTTATGACTTTTAATACTTCTTTCCAGTCCCTTCTTGCTTGCAAGGTTTCTTTTGGGAAATCATCTTGATAGTCTTATGGGAACTCTTTTGTAGGTAACTGTTTCCTTTTCTCTTGCTGCTTTGGGATTCTCTGTCTTTAATCTTGGGTAACTTAATTATGATGTGCCTTGGTGTGTGCTTTCTTGGGTCCAGTTTCTTTGGGACTCTCTAGGCATCCAGGACTTCCTGGAAGTCTGTTTTCCTTTGCCAGATTGGGGAAGTTTTCCTTCATTATTTTTTCCAATAAGGGTTCAATTTCTTGGTCTTCCTCTTCTCCTTCTGGCACCCCTATGATTCAGATGTTGGAGCATTTAAAAATGTCCTGGAGGTTCGTAAGCCTCTCCTCATTTTTTTGAATTCTTGTTTCTTCGTTATATTCTGGTTGGATATTTATTTCTTCCTTTTGTTACAAATCGTTGATTTGAGTCCCCCTTTTCTTCCCTTCACTGTTGGTTCCCCATATATTTTACTTTATTTCACTTTGTATAGCCTTTATTTCTTCCTTCATTTTGTGAGTGAGCTCAGTCAATTCTGCGAGCATCCTAATTACCAGTGTTTTGAACTCTGCATCAGATAGTTAGCTATCTCCTCATTGTTTAGCTCTTTTTCTGTAGTTTTGATCTGTTCTTTCATTTGGGCCATATTTCTTTGTCTTGGTACACCTGTTATGTTGTAAGGGGCAGAGCCTTAGGTATTCACTAGATGGGGCAACCCTCTTTGCTGCATTTTTGTGCTGTCTGTGGGGGAGGGGCCAAGGAGGGAATAATGCTGCTTGTTTGCTCCACACTAGGCCCACTTTCCAATGAACTCTTCTGTGAGACTGGGAGTTTCTCCCGCCTTCGCAACCTCCACAGTATTTTATAGCTAGAGGTTTTGAGTCTTTAGTTTCCAGCTCAGCCAGCCCCTCCTTGTCCCAGTGGTCTGCAGCCTTGCTGCAGGTCCTCTCTGCCCACCCAGCTACCCATTTCCACCCCTTCTATGGGTCTGGAGGAATGTTTCTTTAACTCCTTGGTTATCAGAGTTCATGCAGTTTGATATTCTGACAGTTCTGGTTGTATATCGTTTTTAAATTGGTTGTTATCCTTTTGATTGTGCAAGGAAATGAAGCATTCCTATCCACACTTCCATCATGGCCAGAACTCATCTATCTGGTGATTTTTAAAAAAAAAAAATATTTATTTATTTTTAGAGAGAAGAGAAGAGAAGGAGAAAGAGAGGGAGAGAACCATGAATGTGTGTGGTTATTTCTTGTGTGCCCCCCACTGGGGACCTGGCTGGCAACCCAGGCATATACTGTAACTGGGAATTGAGCTGGTGACTTTTTGGTTCTCAGGCTGGTGCTCAATCCACTGAGCCACAACAGCCAGGGTTGTATCTGCTGATTTATCAAAGAGTGATAGTGTGCTAGTTTCCTCACTATAATAGTGAATTTTCAACACATCTTTACATTTTTTAAACAAAATTTGCTTTATGTATTTTGACAGTATTTTTATGTTGTAGGAGGCAGAGTTTCACAATTCTCCAGTCTTCACTGTGAGGTCAGAGAGATCTGAGCTCAAATCCTTCTTGGCTGCTCTGAGCAGATGATGGGCCAGTTTTATATTTTCCTAAAAGCTTGGTGATAATGCTAGCATAACTTTTTTTTGGATACTTAAATTACGTGATATAATCAATGTAAAGTGCTTAACATAATGCCAGGCACATGAAATGCACATCACTGCTAGTTTTGTTTTTGTTGACATTCTGTTTATGACTATAAACACCTAACTTTGTCCTGTGTAAGATTTTCATGCCCTAAATTTTATTTGTCTAATATTAATATTTTGACTCATGACAGCTTTCCCATTTTTTCATTTTGTATCATTTTGTTCTTGTAAGTCTCCTGTGAACCACATGTATTTGAATTTTGATTTTTTCTCTAAATGATGAATCTTTATCTTTGATATATATCTTTTACGTGGGGATAATTCAACCCATTCCCATTCAACTCATTCACATAAGACAAAGCATTTTTCAAGCTTCTATTTCTTCCCTGTTCTCAAACTACTGTCCTGCCTTTAAAGATTTTAGAGCCATAATTTTATTAAAAAACTTAAATATATTTGATTTCGTACAAATTGTTGTTGCTATTTGCATTACCTCACAGGATTCAAGAATAGTTTGTGAGATGTGACTGCTAACACTTACTTGTTTCATTATTCACCATTCATTTTGTAGACCCATTTCCACGTTTAAGTTAATTGATTGATCCAGTAATCCAATCAACTGATATTAATAGAACATATGCTATTTACAAGCACCCTGCTACGTGCTGGAGGTAAAGTATGCAGTGTAGAGCTAGTCTGTGTCTGTATCAAACCTACATTTAGAGGATGAGAGAGACATAAAAGAAGTAAACAGAAAAATAGACTGCAAATTAAAACAAATATAACGGAAATAGTTAAGAGGCTTAAGAAGAGAGTAGTGAGCATGTATATGGGTAGCTATTTAATAAGTTTAAATGAGGGCTCCTTGTGCTGGTAACATTTATGCTGGCATCTTTTTTTTAAAGACTTGATAAATTTTATCTATTAATTAAAAAAAATTTTGCTTTTGGAGAGAGGGAAAGGGTGGGAGAGAGGGAAAGATACATTGATATGAGAGAGGAACATCAATTGGTTGTCTTTCATAGGCACCCTGATCAGGTACCAAACCCACAGCCTAGTCATGTGTTCTGACTGGGAATTGAACCGGCAACCTTTTTGTTTGCAAGACAAAACTGTTCAACTAACTGAGCCACACTGGCCAGGGCTATGCTGACATCTTAAGGAAGAGGTGGATTTATTCATGTGAAGAGAGGAGTAAGGACATTCCAGGCAGAAGGCTAGCATGTACAAAGGCCCTGAGAGAGCAAACAGCCTTATTCTAATTTTGCTTCCATTAAATTATATTTTTAGTATTCAACAACTAACTTTTCAATGAAAGGAATGCATGTTAGCATAGGCAATCTCTTGCAGGCCACCAAATGAAGGGTTGGACAGGACACCTAAGGGCCAGATGGAATGCTCTTCATCCATCCATCCATCCATCCATCCATCTATCCATTCATCCAGTAAACATATTTGGAGTGCCTTCTGCGTGCCGTGTGTTGACCATGTACATAATATAAGCTCCCCTGGGGTATACAGCTTAGTTGTGTAAAAAGGCTGGAGGGCTCATAGGAGATAAAGTTTGGAGCGTCTGTTGGAGTGGGATGGACCAGGGGGCAGGGGGATACACATGTGATGAGCTCTACAGAGCCCTGAGCAGGAAGGGGGGTGGCAGGAAAGAGCTGAGAGCACTCCTGCCAGATGGCTTCCCTCCACCACCACCCCTGCCCCTGAAGGAAGTGGGCACTTCATGCTGCGATATGATATGCAAGAACAGTGTTTCCTGTGGGTTTGCAAGGACATTTTGAATCTAAAGACTATAGCTTGTTGATGTGTGAAATACAGTTTTGTTTTTGTTTTTTTTTGGTTTTTCAGACTTTGTGAAGGGATAATCAGACCAATTTTATAGGACTGGGAAAAGGTACTTGGAGTGAATTTAAATTCAACATCATATTGATGGGAGCTCTAATCAAATGCAGGTATCACCTGTTGGGGGTTCTTCTAGGCACCTGTGTTGGTTCATCAGCTGTCACCTGTGAGCTCATGTTCTCCAGTTCTCAAAACTGGCCGATTTTTTGCAACTGACCTGGTTGTGATACTGAATTTTGTCTGACTTGACCCTAACCTCCATGAACCTTACTGTCTTCAATTGTAAAATGAGGAGGGGATTGGGTTACTTGATCTCTTAAAGACCCTGCCTACCTTTAAAGTTCAGTCATTGTTTATTTACCTACCCTCCTTCCTTTCCACCCTCCCTTACTTCTTCCTCTCCTCTCCTTTCTTCCTTCCACCTATGGATCCATCCAGTATTTCATTGTGTGCCTGCTATGTGCCAGGCACTGTGCTAGGTGCTCACCCAACGGTGAACAGATCAGACACAGTCCCTACCTCATGGTTCTTACCACTTAAAAGGGGATACAGATAAGCAAATAATTAGTGATAATATATTATAATATATAATACATATTTATATATTATATTTAAAATATATATAATTCGTATAAGTGCTATAAATGAGAATAGGTTGGGTGAGAATGTCTATCAAGGTGACCTGTGTTATTCAGGGGTCAGAGAAGTCTTTCTTTACAAGGTGAAATTTAAACAAAAATGAGGTGAATATTGCCTGAAAAGGATTCCTGGCAGAGGGCACAGCCTGTGCAAAGGTCCTGACAAGATGAAGGAAGATAAAAATTCTTAATAAGATAATAATACAAGTAACAATAGCAACTAGTACTTAAATCCAATGAAGAAATGTCTTTGATGTCCTTAGTGCTATACCTGGATCATAATAAGTGTTTAGAAGATAGTAGTTGATACTATTCTTTTTATGAATGGTGATGGGTAAGAGAGGGGTCTCTTTGGGGTCCAGGGCTTGTCTTTGGTCCTGTTGCCTGTTTCTTTTTTTTAAACATATTTTATTGATTATACTATTACAGTTGTCCCATTTCTCCCCCATCATTCCCCTCCACCCTGCACACCCCCTCCCACCCACATTCCCCCCCTTTAGTTCATGTCCATGTGTCATAAGTTCTTTAGCTTCTACATTTCCCACACTGTTCTTCCTGGCAGAGGGCACAGCCCTCTGTCTATTTTCTACCTACTGTCTATGCTACTTATTCTCTGTACCTTTTCCCCCTCTCTCCTCCTCCACTCCCCTGTTGCTAGCCCTCCATGTGATCTCCATTTCTGTGTTTCTGTTCCTGTTCTATTGTTTGCTTAGTTTGCTTTTCTTTTAGGTGTGGTTGTTAATATCTGTGAGTTTGCTTTCTTTTTACTGTCATAGTTTTTATCTTCTTTTTCTTAGGTAAGTCCCTTTAACATTTCATATAATAAGGGCTTGGTGATGATGAACTCCTTTGACTTGACCTTATCTGAGAAGCACTTTATCTTCCCTTCCATTCTAAATGACAGCTTTGCTGGATAGAGCAATATTGGATGTAGGTCCTTGACTTTCCTGACTTGGAATACTTCTTTCTAGCCTCTTCTTGCCTGTAAAGTCTCTTTTGAGAAATCAGCTGACAGTCTGATGGGAACTCCTTTGTAGGTGACTCTGCCTTTATCCCTTGCTGCTTCTAGAATTCTCTCCTTCATTTTAATCTTGGCTAATGTAATTATGATGTGCTTTGGTGTGTTCCTCCTTGGGTCCAACTTCTTTGGGACTCTCTGAGCTTCCTGGACTTCCTGGAAGTCTATTTCCTTTGTCAGATTGGGGAAGTTCTCCTTTATTATTTGTTCAAATAAGTTTTCCACTTGTTGCTCTTCCTCTTCCCCTTCTGGCACCCCCATAATTCGGATGTTGGGACATTTAAAGATGTCCTGGAGGTTCCTAAGCCTTTCCTCATTTTTTTGAATTCTTGTTTCTTCATTCTTTTCTGTTTGGTTGTTTGTTTCTTCCTTCTGGTCCACTCCATTGATTTGAGTCCCAGTTTTCCTCCCATCTCTATTGGTTCCCTGTGTGTTTTTCTTCATTTCACTTATTGTAGCCTCGATTTGTTCCTCTAATTTGTGACCCAAATCAACCAATTCTGTGAGCTTCCTAATCACCAGAGCTTTGAACTGTGCTTCTGATAGGTTGGCTACCAGTGCTATGAGCTCTGCATCTGATAGGTTGACCACCTCCTGGTCGCTCAGATGAATTAGCTCCGGGACCCTGGTCTGATCTCCCTTTTGAGCCATCCTTTTTTTTTTTTTTTTTTTTTTTTTTGTCTGGTCATGGCTGTTAGGTAGTGAGGGGCAGAGCCTTAGGCATTCACCAGGGTGGGGCAGCCCAGTGGCTGGGGTGTGATGCTGGATGTGGGGGTGGGGTCCGAGAGGGAACAATGGCGCTCGCTCTGTGCTCCTTCATGGATTCCAGTCCCCTCAGCCTCCTTCCCCTATCAAATTGGGCCCTTCTGGTGCTGATTTCTGTGTGGGTGGGCCAGCGCACACTCCAGGATCCCATGGGTCTCCCCAATGGACTCTCCTGTGAGGCTGGGACTCCCTCCTGGCACCTCAGCCCTCACAAGTATTTTCAGTAGGTGCTTTTAGGCTTCACTTTTTGGTGCTGGGGCCCTGTGTCGCACAGTCTGTCTTGCTGCCCATTTTTGCCTGGTTTATCTGTGTGCGAATGTGTGTCCATGGTACGCCGCCTTGCACACCCTGCTTGGCCTCCTTGCGATCCGCAATGCCGTCACCTGTGCGCCTGGAGTGACTGCGCACACCCAGGACCACCACCAGCTTATCCCACCACGATCTGACCCCACTAGCCGCTGACTCCGCCCCTCTTACCGGTCTAGGTGAATCGTTGTCAGACTCCCGCACAATTCAATTTTCTCTCTGTCCTGGTTGGGTTTTCTTTTTTTTTGGTTCTATATTTTTGTTGTCCTTAATCTTGGTTGTGAGAGGAGGCACAGTGTGTCCAGCTACGCCTCCATCTTGGCCGGAAGTCTGCCTGTTTCTTTGTAGGGGGTTCCTCTTGGAGTTTCTGCAGAAGTAGAAATCTGTCACTCAGCACTGCCAAGCCTCTGAAGCAGCTGCTTCTCCATCTGCTCCCTGGGAAGAGGAGGGGTGGTGGTGATGTCAGCTATGGGTGGCCTTCAGGCAGCAGGGACATTTGGGGTTGGCTTCTGGCATTTGCAACATTGGCATTGCAGAGGGCATGGAAGATTAGCGGTAATAATTATCAAAGAACAGACAGTACATTCCATTCTTTATCTATTGGTAAGACCAGTAAATACATCCCCTGTTATTTCATTGTTGGGAAGATATTTTCTTCAAATCTCTCTGCTGAGAACCAGGGACATTTCTTGGTTACAAACATCAAATATCAACCTAACTTGGATAAACAGAATGATGGGTGTGCCTTCTCAGCATTCAGACAATGCCAGTGTCCAGCTCATGTGTGTATGTAAATATTTGAAACAAGCCTTGTAAATAGCTTTTGTTTGTTTGTAATTATTTATTCATTTGTATTGTATTTCATATGGGGAGAGAAAAGGAGGCACAGCTATTGCTCATTAGGTCCCCATGATGCCATTTGGGTGGTTTGCTTCCAGGGGATCATTGGCCATGTCTGGAGACATCCTGTTTGTAAAAGCCGGAGGAGGGTGGTTGCTGCTAGTGAACAGAGGCCAAGGATGCTGCTAAACATCCTTCCATGCACTGGACAGCTTTAAACAAACTATCTAGTCCAGAATGTTCATGTGCCATGTTGAGAAACCTGTCTCACTCACTAAACCACCAGTTGTGTGAAGCCAGTTGGGATGTGTAAACTGCTGTTCTTTATAAGGAATTATTTGTGTGTACATGCATGTGTTGATTGTAATGGATTCAATCTTATCTTTCCCAGACACTTTTATTTATTATTACTTTTCTATTTTTCTTTAAAATGGTTTGTTTTGAATATGTAATGCAAAGTTTGAAATCCTACAGGTATAAAACTTTACGAGGTATACAGTAGCAACAAGATATACAGAAACAAGTTATGCGGTAGCAGCAAAGTGTTCCTCCACTTATCTTCAGGCCCTCAAGTTCCTTCTCTGATAGACACCACTGTTACTAGTTTTGCATGATTTAGGAAAGAGTTATTTCATATCTGAATCTTTTTTATCAAAAAGATTAGTAACACCATTAACATATATTTCAGCTTGTAGCTGAGATCCCAGAGCACATCTAGAGCTGCCTTGTTCATTTTAACAGCTGCACAGTGTGCCCTTCCAGGGAGGTCCCATCCAGTCTCCCGGTGATAGGCTATTTCCCGGCTTTTGCGGCATCAGATTGTGCTGCAGTGAATATCCTTGTGTCTAACTGCACACCCACACTTGGGAGCACATCTGTAACCCCAAATCCTGCAAGTGGACTTGCTGGGTAAAAGTCCTGTGCGTTTCAAACTTGACAGTGGTATCTGATCTGTGCGCCATGCGTTCCTGTGCCTGTTTCTAGTCCTCCATGACCTTCCCCTCTCCTGCGCATTCCTGAGCTGAGAGAGGCACCTCCACCTTCTCCTCAGTGGGAACTGATTTCTTTCATGTATCAGATTGACACTTTTTTCCTAATCAAAATGCAGTTCCTAAGGGTGGTGTGGGAATATAAATTATGCCTGTCATTCAGAGGCTCTGAGCATATGATGATTTGGGGTATGATTTTTCCAAACTGCTCGTGGTTCTTACTGCACAGCAAGAGCCTCTCTCTCTGCAGCCAGTCCTTTATGATTGATGCTACCACCCCTTCCCAATGCGATTTCTCCTCAGGGTAAGGAGAAGGCATGGGTTCTCTTGCTTAAAAAAACCAAAAATCCCCTTAGCTCCTGCAAGCAACAGGGGCACCTGCTGCTTGATTTACAGCTCCTGGGCATTTAGAGCCTGCTGTCTGCAATCTCGCTATGAAGACTGGAAGTTGTGGGGTGTTTTTATCTTCAGGAAACAGCTCAGAGAGGAAGGGCAGTGAGCATAGATGAATAGGTGAGGGAATTAGAAGAGAAGGAAGACTTGGGAAAAATGTCTTCTTTTAAGGACAGACATGGCAGGTTTCTCCTGCCACTCACTTTAGAATGCCAAGTAAGAATTACATGGGAAGTTGGGTTGCTTCTGCCAAACCTGCTCAGGAACCAGCCTGTTGGGCTCCTGGGGTTGCCAGCTGTGGTGTGAGCTTGTGAGGGTGCCCCTGAGTCTCTCTTGCAGGAATTGGCTGGTACCAGCACCTTCTTTGAGGTCCCAGAGATTCAAGTGGCGCCACCAGGAAGAAACTCTTCCCAGCTTTGGAGGCCACGAAAGAACTCTGGCCTGGAGAACACATTCTCCAAGTCACTGTAGTTGGCTGTGTGTGCGGAGGGTACCTGGCACACAGTAGGCCAGAGAAACAATAAATGTTTGTTGAAAAAAGACAAAACTTGATGCTGGATAGAGGTCTGAGCCTGTTGGGGTTTTTACCCCTGGGGAGAGTCTTGATTTTAACTCACAGCCAGTCAATATTCAGCTTCACAGAGCGGGGGGAGGGCTGTGTGTGAGGTGGGGCTCTTGTCTGTGTGGACAATGTTGTGTCCTTCCTGAAGCCTGGATTTCTCTGCTGATGAGGAAGAAGACCTGAAGAGGCAGTGAGAAAATACTTGCCTCTCCCTTTAAAAAAACATTTTAAAATTTTGGATTACTTTTAGATTTTCAGAAAAAGTCACAGAGTTAATACAGAGACTTGTTGTTATGCCCCTCACACAATGTGCCCTGATGCCAATCTCATGTGACTGTGCCAGTTTGCTTCTACTGGTTGGTTAGTAGGATAATCAGAAACCCTTCCAGAATTCACCTTCAATGTGGATCTTGATAATAACAATTAAATGATAATAATAATGCTGGGAGTAGCAGAGGTTAGCAGTTACAACAGTACTTGCTCTGGACCAGGCACTGCTCTAAGCCTTTTCCCTGCTGTGGTAACCCATTTGACCCTACTAGTGTCCTGTGAGGTATAGGCACTGTCATAACAGTACCCATTTTACAGATGGAGAAGCTGAGGCAGACAGTTTGAGCAGAGAGGTCACACAGCTAACCTCTAGCCAGTGCTTGAAATCTAAGTTGTCTGGCTCAATTCTCACTCTTCACAGCTATTTTTTTGCTTAGGAAGGAGGACAGCTATTGTCTCCTGATAACGATGTGCTCAGGACCTGGACTCAGAGTTTCTCATGCATTACTCCTATTTCTAAACCCTTCCTCTCACTCAGAGGGTTGTGGTGAAGAGAACTGATGTTGGTATGCTTAGGATAAAAATATGTGGCCCCTAGATTTTGTGAGTGGGGGAAGGTGAGAACCTTAGAGTGTGTGTGTGTGTGTGTGTGTGTGTGTGTGTGTGTGTGTGTGAAAGGGGGGGGAGAGGGAGATGGAATGGGAGAGAAATAGTGATTCTGCTGGGTTTTGTTCAGATTATGGTATTTTCCATTTTTGTTTGGACAGGTCTGCTCTGTGTAGCAGGGCATTGGGATTGCCATGGTATTGCTTTTTTAAAGCTTGGTCAGGAGAAAAACAGTCAGAGTGCCTTCATTTTGAGAGTTAAAAAGTGGTAACAATTAAGTTAATCAGCAAGCATATGACTTGGAGACTAGAAGAGGTGAAGCCATTTCTGCCCTGAATCTTGCAGGCAGCTGGGAGGGGAGCTCAGCAGAGACCCAAAGTTTGAAGTCCGGCTTTTGGACTGGGCAGCACTGGGCCAGGGCAGCCATGGAAGTGTTCCTGGGCTTGGGGATAAACTTGAATTCATTTTTACCCAGAGTCTTTGCAGTTTTGGTCCCTCTACCTGGAATACTTTTCAGATGCTGAGTTCTTGCTCTTGGTCAGAGCTTAAATGTCACCTCCTCAGGCCTTTGCTAACATCCTGTCTAAAGCTCTTCCTGGATGTTTAGTAGACTGTGAGCTTTATGAGGTTGAGAATCTGTTTGTCCTGTTTGCAGCCTCATCCTCTAGTGCCTAGAACAGTGCCAGGTGCATACAAGACCCTTATTAAATGTTTGTGAATAAATCAGTGGTCTATTTCCAGTGCTTTTTGTATCTTATAGAACTTAGCCCTGTTCGTTGGCTTGTGTCCTTGTGGAAGGGAGCATGCTCTCAGGAACCCTGAGCTCCATGAGGGCAGAGCAGAGCATGTCTGTCTTGTTCACTATCCAGTGCCTGGCTAGTGGTGAAGGGTGTGGGCTCTGGGGTCAGATTACCTGGGTTCAAATCCCAGGTCTTCTAATTATCAGCTGTTCGATCTTCATTAGTTACCGAGCCTCTCTGTGCCTCAGTTTCCACATATGTATAAAAGGGATACTAATAGTATCTATCTCATGGGGTTGTTGAGATAATTAAATTAGTTAATATTGATTAAAATGCTTAGAAGAGGGCCTGGAACATAATAAAATATTTCATGAATATTAGTTATTGGTAGTGCTCAAAAACATTGGGGACATAAAGGTTGGAAGGTCTCTACATAAAATGCGCTTTCCCTCTTGGAGTGGTAAAATCTCCCATAAGAAAGAGGTAAGGGCAGATGGAGCTGATCTGAGAAGCCCAAGAGATCCTTAAAACCAGGTTCTTCAGGAAATGTGACATTTTATTTTTCTGTTCTGTTGGAGCCAAGGCGAGTTTCTAGCATACCCTTTGTTGCTTTCCCCACTGCTTTCTACGTTTCTTTCTTTGCACTGGTCCTGTTTTAAAAAAATAACAGAGCTCGTCCTCTTGCTGCTGGGGTGGGGCACAGAGCATTTTCATTTAGAAAAGCAGAGGCCCTGGGATGTACTGGGCTTCCAGCTGGCTCTGTGGCCTTGGGTCCATGGAATTTCTCCTTATTCATTCGGGTCAGTTTTAATAATAATAATAAAAGCAATACGGACACTTGATGATAATTCCAAACAGGGCAACATTATGCAACATGAGGTAGCATGAAAAGGAAATCTCTCTCCATCCTAGATGCTTCATCCCTCTTTCCTGTTCCTCCAAAGAGGGGTACCCAATTAACAGGATTCCTAGTTAAATCTGAAGTTAGCCTAAGTATGTCCCCAGTACTGCATAGGACAAACTTATCCTACAAAATTATCCCCTGTCTATAGTAAACAGAGATATAACGAGGTATCCTATATTTTTATTTGCCAAATTTGATAACCCGGAACCTCCCCTGTGATGAGTCCCCTGTTGTTTCCAGGCTTGGGCAGTCGACACATATTGGAACAGACTCGCTCCTAGGGGAATCCTGGCACCCAGAATAGTGCCTAGCACATTGTGGTGCTTAGTAAATATTGGTGGACTGAAGGACTGAAAGTGCAACCCAACCCATTTTTTCTTTACACAATTGGAAATGTATTATGTAATCCTGTTTTGTTCATCACTTTTCCTTTTAATGTCTCATGGGGATCAATCCATAAATCTGCCTTGTTTCTTTTTTTTAAACAAGTATGTATTTGTGGTGACTTGAAACTCAGTGGACAGCAGCTTCTCTGTGGGATCTGGAGATAAATCCACCTAATCAAAAACTGTAATGCTACATTTGGAAATTTGCTGCCCTCCTACATTATAGCCAGAAGCTGGTCCTGCAATTCCAGGTGCCTCATTTATTTGTTAAGAGTTTCAGAGTTTTCCCTCTTATGTATGCATGGTAATGTGTTTAACCATTCCTCAGAAGATGGGCACTGGCATTGTTGAGTCTTCTGCTACCACAAACAATATGGTAATGAACAATACGGTATTGAATTTACCTGTGTGGGTTTGGCTACATGAGCAAGAAGGGCGGCAGCATTGGGGTCAGTTGGGCAAAGACTGTGTGCTTTAACATGTGGATTGGTGACGGTGAATTGCTTTCCATAGCCGGCCTGTTTGCATTTCCTTCAGACAGCTTGTTCCCATATCATTGCCAGCACAAAATATTATCAAACTTTTTTATTTTGCCAGCCTCATCAGAGAAAAATGGGTCTCTCACTGGGGTATCTCATCTTAATTTGCCTTTCTTTGCTTATGAGAACCTTTTCTATGTTTGAGAACTCTTTGTATTTCTTTTTCTGTGAACTGTCTCTTACCTTTTGGAAACCAGAAAAGTCGGTGTTCATGCCGGGCCTGTCACGACCAGAACCAAGTAGAGACCAGGATTGAATCTTCATGGGCTCTTTATTCAGATGGCCTGCAATCCGAGGAGGTGGAGAGTTATGTTCTATAAAGACCATCTTACATTTTATTTCAAGCTGATGTTCTTTATAAGGACAAAAAAAGTGTAGGTAAGGGGTTTGGAATTCAGGGAAAAGGTTAATCAGATAAAAGCTGCAGTCCAGCAGTTTTCCTAGGATCCTTTCATCTGCTGACCAGTGATTCTTTATCTGAGTCCTGGGCAGTAGGGAGTCTCTCCCTGGGGCACAATGGCTCAGATACCATCTTGACTGCTTGCAGTGCTCCTGGGGCACAAAGGTCAAATTTCTTGTGGTGTCTTGAAGTCAGGGTGGGCCAGACCTTCAGTTCCTGAAACATTAGCTTTATATATATATATTAATTACTAAGCTTGTTACCTATAAGTTAAAACTAAACATTTTCCAGCTCTTGAGTTCCCCCACCATTTTGCCTATTTTTTTTTACTTTCTTACTGATTTTAACAGGCTTTTATTTACTAAAGAACATGTCTGTTAGCCAGCATGTGTTTTATATATAAAATAAAATAAAATAAAATGATATATAAAATAGGTTTTTAACATTGAAAATAATGCTTTATTATGCATTTTTTACTCTGTTGATATTTAAATATTCTTTTTTTATAATTAGCTTTTTTAAAAAAGATTTATTTATTTATTTTTAGACAGGGAGTGAGGGAGAAAGAGAGAGAGAAACATCGATATGTGATTGCCTCTCCCACTCCCCCACCCAGGGCCTGGCCTGCAACTCAGGCATGTGCCCTCACTGGGAATCAAACCCATGGCCCTTTGGTTTGCAGGCCGGTACACAATCCACTGAGCTACATCAGCTAGGGCTATTTAAATATTCTTAAATAGTCAGATTTACGAACCTTTCCTTTCATGTATCCTACATTTCATGTCTTGCTAAAAAAGGCACAATCCCCCCACCATGAGATTATAGAGCAATTTTCCCATATTTTCTTTCACTAGTTTAACTTTTTTTTCTGCACTTAAATCTTTAATCCATCTGGAATTTATTTTGGTTTTAGGAGGGAGGTGAGGATCTAGCTTTATTTTCTACCAGATGGCCAGCCAGTTGTCCCAATACCATTTATTGAATAATCCATTGCTTCCCTCAGAATTGAAATGCCACCTTTATCACATATTAAATCATGGAGGAGGGATTCTGCGCTCATTTTCTGAGAGCCTCCAGAGCCAGCTAGGCAGCAAGGATTTTGTGGGGTTCAGCCGAGTAGAAGAAGAGGCCTTGACCTCAAGGAGGACAGGGAACCATGGCCTCCATGATCCACCTAGCCAGAAATACTGTATGCAGGGGCAGTGGGTTGCCTGGGTGGGGAACAGACTGTGGGGAGAGGAAGTGAGTTCCCAGTGCTGAGAGGGGTTTAGTTAGAGCAAGGCTTCTCAACCTTGGCACTGCTGTACTGACATTTTGGGCTGGATAAGTCTTTCTTGGGGACTATCCTGTGTATTGTAGGGTCTTTACCAACATTCTCGGCCCTCATCCACCAGACACCAGTATCAGTGCACGTTCCACATTGTGAGAACTAACAGCTTCTCCAGGCATTGTGGAACGTCCCCAGGGGTCTCAGACTCTGTTGAGAACCACTCCTTATCAGGCCACTTGTCACTACTTACCACTACTTACTAAGAGTTGAGCAGACTCTTGATTACATGCATGGGAGGCCCTTTCTTGTTCTGAGATTCTGTCATTCACAACGTCACCGGTTGCAGACGTGCAGGAGCCAGGAAGTGAAGTGCCTTTCTATCTGAGACCAGAGACCCCAGATTTGTGAGTGTGGGGTATGTCTGGACAGGTGGAAATCAATAAGAGGAAGAGGGGTTCCCACCAGGCCCTACAGAGAATCTTTGGAAACTCCCTCAGTCATAGCCCCAGGCATTTCCCCTGCAAGCCACACCCCCAGGCCAAGGGGCCTCACGGGCCCTAGACCCAGGAGCAGTGACTCAGACCAGAGGTGGCAGAAGTTTTGTGATTTAACAGTTTGTCAGTTTATTGTCTCCTTTCCTTTAGGAGTAAAGGGGCAGCACAGAAGCAGATGTGTTTAGGAGATTGGGGGTGGCAGGTGGGGAGGGAAATCCCATACAGAAAAGGTATGAGGGTGAAACCGAAGAAAGAGAAGTGACTAGAATCTCTGGGGCCTGGGAGAAGGAAGAAGCAGCAGGGACCTGACTGAGAGTTGAGCAATGACTGGAGATGAAATGGTTACAGCCAGGCTGGGGTTACTCTGGATAAGGTGCTCCCTAGGAGAGGCCATTGTTGCTGAGTGGCATGGAGGTGGGTAGAGTGATTTGAAGAAGTGGGTCCCATGGAAAGATGTCTTGATATGCTGGGCAGAGAATGTGCGGAGGACTGACTTCTCTGGCAGAACAGCTTGTGTGGAGCATGTTGGACCACCACGAGCCCTCGCCAGGTGTGGCTCCAACACAGGAAGTGGTTTGTGAAGAGAGGCTGGGAGCCAGAACTCAGAAGTGCCTCGATGCCATGCCCAAGGGGTTCGCGCTTTGCATTTACTTCACAACACCTGTCACCTACCTGATATAGAAAAAAACACATCAGAGCAGTGCGTAGCAGGAAGGCAGTGAAGAACAGCATAATGTTACCCACTGGGTGACTACCTCTGTAAGCCCCTTCCGTTCCTTCTGCCCATTGTCAGCATGCTCACCTCACACCCACTAGAATATATGCCCCTGGAAGGCAGGAGTTTGTGTTGTTTTGTGCACAGAGCCCAGAACAGTGTCTGGCACTCTTTCTATTTGAGGAATGAATGCATCCAGACTACAAACCTTATGTCACTTGTCCTTTGCCCTTCACAGTTCATGATCTACTTTCTGTGTCAGTAGATACCCTTTGTGACAGCTCTTTCTAGTGCAAACTGTTGTACTTTGCTAATGGGCCATGTGTTACTTGACCAAGCTCTCTTGCTGTGTATGCATTTCTTACCCTAGATATGAGATGGAAGATGATGTCCCATACCTGCCTAGTGCCTACCCCCTGCATTTCAGCTTTCATGCCAAAGACTGTAAAAGAATTTTATTGGCTCAGCTTAGATCCACTAGCCAATGATCTGCAGTGAGGGGTGAGATCATAGTAGTGTAGGTGAGTGAGGCAGTCAAGGCAGGGATCTATGGTTGCTGATGCCCTCCTCAGTGGTGCCTGTTAATTGGGTAACAAGGCAGATCCGGAGCCACAAATCCCAATGTCTCCTTCCGGAGGCTTTAGGGAAGTCATGTGTGAGTGGGAGAAGAGCATGATGTGACAAAAACAGTTACCATCAGACTTGCTGACCTTGAAAGCTCTTTAGGACAGCTTAGGAGAGGGAGAGTAAGCATCTGCTCCCACTGCTGGGGAAGGAAGCTGTTCACTTTCCTGGCTCAGTGCAGGCAGGTTTTGAGTATTTTAGAATCTCCTGGCCCCTTCTCTTTGTCCTTCATCTTATGATTTCTGGTCCAGTGATTTTGTCTTTGGACACCGTGAAAAGAAAGGGAAACTGTTCCCTGCTCCTGGAGGCTATTGCCACTCCTCTGGGTTTCCTTAGTTCAAGTTGTATCCGCTTTGTGTCACCTGCCTGGGGGCAGAGGATGGCCCAGTCTCTGTTCTTGTCTTGGAGGTGAGAATGTTCCCCAGTATGTGGAAATATTTTCAGGCCTTTAAGCCTTAGTTACTTAATCCGTGCAATGGAACAAACGTAGCCCACCACCAGCACTTGTGGATTTGACACTTGTGGTTACCTGGAAGACCCTTGGCACAGGGTCATGGGTCACCGACTTAAAGGTCTAGTTTGAATTGGATGTTTGGCAAGATTTATGAGAAGTGGAATGGTGTTGTGAACAAGATTGTAAGCTCTGGGGTGAGACTTGCTTCTGAGTCTGGATGCTCCCCTTTGCTGGGTGACTGTGGGCAAATTATTTCTCTATGCCTCATTTTCTCTTTTCTTTTTTTATTTAATCAAAAGTATGCATTTGTTATATCCAATATGATTTTGTGTCAGTTTCAGGTGTACAGCATAGTGGTTAGACAATCATATACTTTACAAAGTGATCCCCTGATATTTCCAGTACCCACCTGGCACCATACATAGTTATTATGATATTATTAGCTATATTCTCTATGCTATACTTTACGTCCCCATGGGTATGTCTGATTTTCTTCACCAAGAAATGGGGATGGTAATAGGACCCGGATTTAAATGAGTTAAGACATGTGTAGCCCTTAGTACAGTAAGCCTCTAGTACACGCTGGCTACAACCCTTCTACCCGGTGGGTTTCACTTGATTAGTTTATGCCTGGCCTCTAGGGGAAGGGGAGGAGTCTGCCTGTGATGTCTACTTTGTGGTCCAGCCCATCTCTGCAGTGGACCCTGCTAGTGATGCCCACCAGGCCTAAACTTTGGGGCATCCATGTTCCTTCAGAACCATTTAGCAGGACAGGTTGGGACGAGGCAAGTCAGGTATTAGAGGTCCTGGCTGCTTCCCTTGTCTTAATCTCTGTTTACTTCTAACGTGGGTGATGAGAGCCAGGAAGCCCCTCTGGGTGGCCCTTCTCTGGCTGTGACATGTTTCTAGGGTGTTTTCATTGTGTCGGAAAACAGCAGGTTCTGGCCTTTTCCTCCATTCCTCTTCTCCTGTGCGCCCCACCCTCCCAGCCCCTATCTCTGGGGGCTCCTTGGACTAATGTGCTTTTAATGAATATGTAGCACTGTTTACAGGGCTGAAATGGGAGCCTGTCTGCTTATTTTATGCGGAGGTTTATGGCTCTGCCTTTTAAAATCCTGCCTCCCTCACTCTGCTTCTGGACACGGGTGTTTCCTGGATGCCCTTCTGCCTTCTTTCCAAATAAGGTCCTCACTGCGACGTTCTGTGCCTCTGACCAGGCCTGGGGGGAGTGTAGTGTGTGAGACTGAAGCCTAAGATGGAGTCTTCATATTTATAATTAGAAAATATGTTTAAGTACAAATTGGCAGTTACAGAATAGTCACAAGGATGTAAAAAACGGCACAGGGAATATAGTCAGTAATTTTGTAATAACTGTGCGGTGTCAGGTGGGTACTGGATTTGTCTGGGTGACCACTTCGTAAGGTATATAAGTGTCATCACTATGTTGTACACCCGAATCTATTATGATATTGTGTGTCAACTGTAATTGAAAAATAAATTTTAAAACAGTGAAAAAAAGTTTAAAATTCCCAAATGCTTGCCTATTGTAAAACCATTAAAAAACGAAGATAAATGAAGAGAAGAAAATAAAATCCACCCACAATTCCACTGCTTAGGAAGAAGCCAACCATTAACATTCTGGTTTATACTCTTGTAGATTTTAATCAGCCTTGATAGGTATTTTAGGTTAAAATTAGAAACTAAAATTAAAATGCATTATTCTGAAATCTGCTGATCATTAATGAACGGTGAATATCTTTCAAGTCAGGAAATACAGGCGAGGGACGTTTTATCAAGACCATTGTGTCCTGTTCCATGGCTCTACTCTGAGCTCTCTGTATTGAATTTCCAATAGTCGTATACATGTGCTGTTCAGAATGAAAGAGGTACAGAAGGCTTTACCTTGAGAAGTCTCTCCTAGCCTTGACTCTGTCTATCCCCCCTTAGACAGCCACTGTGAGCAGTCACTGTGCGTGCTTCTGGAGGCAGACCGTTGCGCACATGCTGCATGCACACTGCTTTTCTCTCCCCAAACACACACATTCAGATGTCAGCTTGCCTTGCCTTTTTTACTTAACAGTATACCTTGGGATTTGTTTTATTTTACGACTGCATCACGACCTATGATATGGCCATTTCTGGTGTGTTTTTAAAATTGGGATGTTCTGACTCTGGAGCAACCTTTGCTGTGGCTTTGTTCAAGGTCTCTGTCCATATGGCCTGTCCAGGAGCAGCTAAAGAAAGGCTGCACAGTCAGGGATTAGGAGGGACTGCAGGTCCAGATAATGAATGGGATTGGCCTGCACAGATTTGAATGACAGAGACAAAGAGCAGAGCTGGTGAGCCACTTGCCAGGTGGTGATCACTGGCAAAAGGCCATTTGTGACTTATCTGCAGTCGTCCAGATGGACATCTAAAACAGAGGCACTGACCTTCAGTTACGCTTGGTTGAGAAAGTGTTTCAGAGGCTCAGTGAGAGGATCAGGTATTTCTTATACTTTCTGGCAAGAGGTCGAGGGGTATCAGATGGTAAGTGATCTCCTAAAGCCAGTTCAAAACAAGAAAGAATTCTGTGTCTGCCTTGAATCGTAGTCCATCACACCTGCCTCTAACCTGAAGGCTTGTGATAGATTAATTAAAGCATTTTGCATTTGATTTCTTTGTGTTTCCTGGTGGCTTGGAGTTACTGGCCCAGAATGTTTCAAATACATTAAGGAAACACTTCCAAATTAGTATAATGAGAGGAAGATACAGGGTCTTAACGAATGGGGATTGTCAGCAAAGACTGTGAAAAATCTCCTGGAGTGTGAGGGATTGATTTGGATGAGCTGGATACCTATTGTAAATGAGCTTTGTGACTCTCTAAACAAGAGGGGTGATTTGACTTTGGGGTGGGGGATTTACCACACTTGGAAGGCTGGAAGGGGAAGCCCAGGGGATATAAAGGAAAACAGGATGGTGCTGATGGAGAAGCTGTGAGGGTTTCTATGCAAAACCCAGAAAACAGCTTCCAGGTCCCCTAGAAGAGACTTACTTTGTACTTTCCCCTAAATTTTAGACAATTCCACAGAACCAAGTTTCCATTATTGAGTACACTCAGGTCAGGAATAAAGATTCATTCTTTATTATGTTAACTATTTTGTGAGGTATGGAATCAAACATATATCCAACCAAACTTAACATTAAGCAATTAAAAATTATATTATTACATCAAATAGGACTCAAAACTACAATTGCAGAGAGGCTAAAATGAAGGAAAATAGATTATTAAGTAAATGAACCAGTCATGGCTTGAAAATGTTTTCAATATACCTCTTTAGGAGTTCCACTCAAACCCGGTTTTCTTCACTAAACTTTCTAAGGAATATTTTGAAGGTGAAACATTCATTTTGTTGTTTACATTCACATGTGTGTGTTTACAATGTCATGTAACTATGTTATCTGTCAAATGTATTTTTAAGCCTCAATCACAGTGTAAGGGATATAAATTGTTGAGGATACACAAGGAAAGTTGTTTCTGAACCTGTAGCTCTGTTACTTTGAGGATGTTTCCTAGAATGCATCCAAAACCGTATTGAATAATATTACTTATAAAACACATCTGAGAAGATGCTATGTGAAGGTGCTTTGAATGTTGAGGTTTCTGTTAGACCACAGTCATGAAAGAATTTGGAAAAAATAATCTTTAAAGTTTCTTGGGTTCTGACAAAAGTACTGGATAGAGTTCCTGAATATATTTTCATGATCTCTGCGATGTAACTAAATAGACATCTATATATTTAGAAATGAAGTATATTTTATTAGTTTTTCTTTTTTACATACAAGCAACATACATCATTGCAGAAATAAGAAATTGGATCAAGCAAAAAGAAAAAAAAAAGGCAAGTGAGAGTATAGGTGAACCAGAACTTGTAGAGAAGATAAATAATGTCATTAAGGACTTAGGGTCCTTTGTTCTTTCCTGCTCCACCAGCCAGCAGATTTTTTTTTTCTCCTCATGGTCATAGAATGGCTGCAGAACCTATAAGAATTTCCTCTGTATTCTAGGCATGAAGAATATGGAATGGCCAAAACTCTTCCTTGTGAGGCTTCTTCATCTTTTCCACTCGAGAAAGGATGGTGATACTCTTCCCAGAGAATCCACCTATGTCTATTGGCTTGGACTGAAAGTGAGGCTGGGAGTTAGATTATTTTTTCAGGGAACATTGAATAATATCATGTTTTTTTTTTTTTTTCCTTTGTAAGAAGGGAGGGGAAGGGATGGCTTTTGGGTGTGCAACTTATACCACAGAACAACCCTGCTCTTAGTCTTCATCAATGTGACAAATTGGTTTCCTTCATGGCATTTTTTGCACATTGTAGTTTAATAATTATTAATTTTCACCAGATAAAATTTACTAATTTTTGTCTGTTTTCTCCATCAGACAGATATCATGTCTTATTTGTAAGTGGGGATAAAAAATACTGTTGAGTGAATGTATGTACAAAGGGATTCTCCTGTTTCCTATTCCTTGCAGAGATGGTCTGTGTTTGTCCAATATTGACCATTGAGATGGGTTTTGCCAGAATTGGGGTGTTTCTCTTTTTATCATTTTCAGTTTCTGGCTAAAGGAGAAAGAAAATTTGAGATCTCTAAAAATTAGCTTTGGCAGCCTAGATTCCCAGAAGTGGTAGGGGGTTTAGTTCAGATGGAGGGGAACAGCCTTATCTTCTGGCTCCCCTTCATCAGTCTCCCTTAAGCCATCCCTCCCTCTCTGCCCTAGAAGTTCAAAGCCGCTGGAGCAGCCAGCCAGGTGTGATGTTTCTTGGCTATACTTCTGCAGCAATCAGCATCCCTCTTCTACCATGTGCAGTATGGCGGTGGGGAGGATGGATGAAGAAGGGGACAGCTGCAGGTATTTCTATGAGATTTCTGACCCTTAGTCAGAAGCTCATTGGGATTAGCAATTGGTTCCCAATACCTGGTCTCCAACCTTCCTCAACAATAGCCCAAACCCCTCTCCCTCCACAGGGCTTTGCTGAAGCTCCGATGAGGTCCTTTCTGGATTGTAACGTAAAGAAAGGATACTTACTGACTTCCATGATTTTTAAAAATTGTGATGATACATATAACAAAGTTTACCATCTTAACCCTTTTTAAGTGTACACTCAGGAGTGTTAACTACATTCACATGGTTGTGCAACCCATCTTCAGAACTCTTTTTATCTTGCAAAACTGAAAGTGTACTCATTAAACAAGAACTCTTCATTCCTCCCTTCTCCTTCCCACCCCCTGGCAAACACTATTCTACTTTCTGTCTCTGATTTTGACTACTTTGCATGTCTCATATAAGTATTTGTATTTTTGTGGCTGTCTTATTTCACTGAGCATAATGTCTGTAAGGTTCATCCATGTTGTAGCGTGTTTGAGCATTTTCTTCCTTTTTAAGATTGCATAATATTCTATTGTATGTATACACCATGTTTTTTCTCCATTCATCTATTTTTTTATCGTTGTTCTATTACAGTTGTCCATTTCCCCCCCTGTTGCTCTCCATTCATCTATTGATGAATACTTGGGTTGCTTCTGAAACCTTTTGGCTATTGTGAGGAATGCTGCCATGAACATGGGTGTACAGATACCTCTTCAAGTCTGCTTTTAATTATTTCAAATGTATACCCAGAAGTGGAATTGCTGGATTATATGGCAGCTCTAGTTTTAAGTTTTTGAGGAATCTTTACATAGTTTTGCATAGTGGCTGTACCATTTGGCATTCCAGTGAACGGTCTATAAGGGCTCTGATTTCTCTACATCCTCATCAATACTTGGTATTTTCTGTTTTGTTTTGTTTTTGATAGTAGCCATCTTAATGGGTGTGAGGTGGGGTCTCATTGTGGCCTTGATTTGCGTTTCCATACTGGTGAGTAATGTTGAGAATCTTTTTATGTGCTTATTGGCTCTTTTTGTATCATCTTTGAAGAAATGTCTGTTCAAGTTGAATTCCATGATTTTGCATTATTACATCTGTATTGATTCAGGCAAGCCAATTGGAAAAAACTCTGGCATTTAGACTGATTTTGTGATTTTCTGCAAATAAATTCTGCCCTCAAATAACCTCTTGCTTTCTGGAAGCAGTCAGCATGAGCACAGTTCTGAAGATAACTTTTTTTCAAAAAGGAAATTCATAAAGTATCATGCATCTTCCTTTTTTGACACTAATGTAACAATTTAATATAATTTCTGAGGGAAGCAGAGCTGCTGGAAAGGCTCATGTGATGAGGGAAGGTTACCCAGCTCCACTGTCTGGCAGCTGGGGGAGCAGAGACTGGGCTTCTCTGTGGCTCTGGCTCTTGGGGACAGAAGTGGGTGAGACAGCCCATGGCAGGCCCCTCAGGGCTTGGGGCAGAGCCCAGGGGAGGGGGATCAAGGAAGGGATAGGCAGCCCTTCAAGAGTCCTGGAGGAATTGGAAGTGTCCTGTTCCACCCTATAGATTCATCACTTCTAAGTACAGGGTAACAGAGGCAGTGTGCTCAGGTAGCATAGTAGTTAAAAAACCACTTCTTGGACATAGAGACTCTTTAAGACCCAGTTTTCTTATCTTTCGATGGGGCATTATTTTTTTAAAGAATTTATTTATTTTTAGAGAGAGGGGAAGGGAGGGAGAAAGAGGAGAAAAACAACAATGTGTGGTTGCCTGTCACATGCCCCCTACTGGGGACCTGGCTCACAACCCAGGCATGTGCCCTGACTGGGAATTGAACCTGCGACCCTTTGGTTTGGAGGCTGGCACTCAATCCACTGAGCCACACCAGTCAGGGCTCAAATGGAGACATTAATAGGACCCACCTCATAAAGGTGGTAGTGAGGTTTAAATAAGAAAGGCAGGAAAAATACTGGCATCTAGTGAGTGATTAAGTGATTGTTAAGGTGCTAGAGCCTTTGTCCTGGAGAGCTGTTGGTCTTATGAGGGGATAGCCTGGTCCTTACAGAACTGCAATACAAAGTTGGAAGAAAAAGGGTTAAGATGTGCTATGCTCTCATTTCATGAGAATGGTTGGAAATGAACCATTTGTTCTGAATCAGGATTCTTAGGCTGGCATCAAGGCTGGTTTCCCAAGAAGAAGGCATTTGAATGGACTCTTGTAGACTTAGTTGGGTTCCAGTCAGCAAAGATCTAGAGACTTGGGAGCAGGCAGTGGGACAGTGTGAACAAAGGTTTGGGGGCCTGACAGTTTGTGGTTAATTACCAACTGAGATGTTTGGTGTTGTGGTTCATGGAACACAATTGGAAGATCATAAAAACATTGAAATCCAATGTCTAAAAATGACATTGGCTGGTTAAAATGACATTTTCCATAGTTATCTGTGGATATATATGTAAGTGTGAAAGGGTTGTAAATTCAAATCCTGAAGAATCCAGGCAGGAGACCTAAACAAGTGATGTGGGCTGAGTGTGAAACATTGATGGTGCTGGGGCCTGTTGAACTGGAGGGTGGTTGCCTTGGTAAAAGGGGCATGTAATAGTGAGCTCTGTTTTGTTGGACTCCGAGCCCAGGGCTGCCAGCTCTTCTAGCTTTTCAAGAGAAGCCAGGAACCTGGAATTTAAGTAAGCTTCTATTTTTTGAGAAAAGACATGCCGTGGGCCAAACAAAAGATGTCTGTAGACCAGCACCCTGTTATCCCTCATCTATACTCTATTAGAATCTTTAAAAGGATAACACAAACTTTATTTAGTAGATCTACTTGGTTAAATCTTTGTGTGGTATGTGCCTGTGAAAGGTTGGTGACACCTTTGGAACGAGTCGGAATTGCAGGACACACGCTGACTGTGGTCATTACAGCACCATCTCTAAAGGACGTACTTGCTTTGACAGCACATTTCAAAAAGAACAGCAAACCTCCCTTCTCGCCGTGTTTTAGCTCCCCGCTCCTTCTACCACCGTAACCCAATGCTGCATCATATGATGGACTGGAGCTGAGTTTGGATTTACAGCTGTGGCTCCGCGGCTGGAACGGGGGTGGACGTCCACACGAGCTGCCTCCACTGGCTAACCTCCAGAGGGCAGCCATTTTTGTTAGGTGGTCCTATAGGCAGGCATGGTTTAGATTTGTACAAACCTGGCTAATCTTATAGTATTTGCCTGCTACTTAGAATAATATGTTTTTTCCTTCTAGCTACCTGTGCCTGTTAATGCTGAGGGTATGTGGCTAATGCTGACATTTGAATCTTAAATCTCAGGTGGGATGGAACCTTAAAATTCATTCATGCCACCTACCCTTTGTATGAGGCAGGAATATAGGTGGCAGAAAACTCAAACTAGCTGAATTCAGAAGGTTGTTTTTTGCTGCATGTAACCAAAAAGTTTAAGGGTTACATGCCTTTAGATATATAGTGTGATTCAGGGGCTCATTATGTTACCAGGACAGTTTCTCCCACTCCTCTCCTTCTTCTTCATTGGCTCCATTCTCAGCTACAAGAGCCTCCCCTCCCAATGGCAAGATGTCTGTGGAAGCTCTACCCATATTTCTTTCCTCTATATTCAAATTCATGCAAGGAAGAGGACCTCTCTCTCTGTGGTTGAATCTCCCTGGGTCTGAATTGGCTACCAGGGTCAGGGAGAAAGCAGTACTCTGATTGGCCAGCTGTGTATATTCTCAAAAGCCTTGATGTATACATTTATTGAATACCTGCTGTGCCAGGTGGTGGTGGGGGTATCCGACAGGGAACATGAGTGGCACAGTCCCTGCCATTACAAAAGCCTTATCTAGTCAAGAATACAGACAAATAAGTAGGCAGACACTGATTCAGTATCTATGTGCCTCGATTGCTGTATGGGGTCTCGAGGTGGGCAGAGTTGGGGCACCTAATTGAAGGTCTCAGGAAGGCTTCCAGGACTAAATGATTTTGAAGTCCAGCCTCAAAAAAGATTGGTTCAACTAACTAAAGGAGGGTGTGGAAAGAAGAAGGGAGTTCCAGGCAGAGGGAGTAACATATACAAAGGCACAGGAGGATTCAGGAACCAAAATTTGTTTGCCTTGCTGGCACAGAGTATCTCTTTATATATTTACAGGGTGGAGGATATGGTTAGGGAAAACAAGGGCAAGAACCCTATTGTAAAGGGCTCACATGTTCAATTAAAGAGTAGATTTTTTTCCCTATGGTACAGATAAAAAAAATACAGCATTGTACGATTAAATTTGTCTTTTAGAAACTGCTCTGGCTGCAGTTGAAAAATGAATTCTAGGTAGCAAGGCTGGAGGAAGGGACTTGGGTTGAGAAGAGTTGTAGGAATCTAGGCAGAATTTGAGGTTGCCTGGATTGCAGTGAGGTGGGAAAGGTGGCTGGAGGATTGGAGAGCTGTTTAGGGAGTATTATTTGAGAGATATTGGTGACTGATTGGGTATGGGTGGGGTGTGGGAGAGGGAGGAGTCAGGGTTGGTTCCTAGGCTTGGGGATTAGGTGGGTTGGTGGTGCAATTCCCAGAGATGGGGACCATGGGAAGAGGACTGTTTTGAGAAAATCATGAGTTTCCCCTTGACTGTCCAAATGGCACAGACTGATTGGCATGTAGATATTCGGACCTGGGACTTAGGGCATGGATCTGGGCTCCTGACAGAGATTTGGGACTCGGTTGAATATCAATGGTGATTGCAGTCATGGAAGTTGATGAGCTTTTCTGCAAGAGCTCCTGTAGACTGTGGTGAAGAGATGTGAGCCACAGGCTGGGGACATTGGCTTTGGAAATATTGTTGAAATGTGTAGAGATGAGAGTATAGATAGAGTTATTTCAGCAAACATTTATTGAGCAAGAGCTTGTGCAAGGTGGTATGGAATATGGGGTACCCTCAGATGCCTAGAACTCAAGCATTGTGTGAGGGGCAGAGATACTGTCTATAGGTACTCATCATGTAAAAGACATAGTGCTAAGGGCTGGGACAAGGTAGGCTGGAAAACAGACTTCTGTTAGGGGGACTGACAGGGCTTCCTGGAGAAGGTGGCTTTTTTTAAAAAACAAAAAACCTAGAATAATAACCTTGATACATGATTTTAATTTGGTACTCTGGCCTGGCATTAGATGTCAATTATATAGTAGTTGATCTTTTCTCATAAGGAAAACTAAGAAAGTGACTTTTGCATTGAGTATTTAAGGAGATCTTTTGTTGTCACATGGGGCTGGAGTTTCAGAATGGAGGAGAATGAGGGAGGACAGATCGGTGAGAAGATGCTGCATAAATGATGGCTCAAGGGGAAAGGAAAAGCTAGTCTTTCACCATGGCAGGAATCAAGGTGGCTTAAAGGCATTTGTGGGAAATCCTAATAGAAAAAGTAGGGAGAGTTTAAATGCCATGCTGCAGAGGCACTGGTGACTTATTGAGCAATTAGAAGCTAGAGACTGATGTGGCCTCCAGAGCTACTGGCTAAAAGTGTGAATTTTTCAACCAGGCAGACCTGAGGTTGGATTTGAACTCTGCTGCTTCCTAGCTGTGTGGTCTTGGCCAGATTATTTACCTCTCTGAGCCTTAGTTTTCTCTTCTGTCAGATAGGAGTGAAATACCTCACAGAGAGTTGTAAGGAATGAAGTAAGATAATGTATAGAAAGCACTCAGCAGTGTCTGGAATATTCTCCAATACATGTTAACATAATGATTTTATACATAATCAGACCTGCAAACACATGAAGACTGCTGTAACATCTTAACAACCTGTTCCCTTGTATAGCCTCAGAGCCTAGAACAGTGCTTGGCATATAGTAGATGATCAGTAAATTTTTCTTAGCTAAAAAATGGATTACACCAGTTTCTTTTTTCTGTTTTGTGAAACAGCTATTTTTTTTCCAAAGGGAAAATGCTTTGAGGTTCTGACTAAAAATTTGGGAGAAGGTGAAGTTCCTTTTCCTCAGATGCCTGTTTTCAGAGAGGAGCGGTTGATTGTTCTGCAAAATAGGAGAGGGTTTGTGGGTCCTGAGGCCATCCAGAGGAGTCAGTGAGGAGGAAAAAACTGAAGTGGTGGTAGGGGATAGTGTTCTGTGACATGTGATACCTCCTATGGGACCACCTGAAACCTTCTGTGACATTTTGCATCAGTAATGCTTCCCTCTACCATCTGCTGTGGTTGAAGTGGGATTTGTAGATTCATGTGATTGTCAGACCTCCCAGTAACTCTCTTCCACAGGAAGGCAGCTCTCTCTGAGCCAGCTGGTGTCTTTTGGATGTGGGAAGCTTTCATCTGGGGGAAGATAACAGCTTGAGGAAAGATGGAAGGAAGTGTGTGTGTGGGGGATATGGGTGGGTCCAGTCTTTCTAATGTCCGAGGCAGCTGCACTGTGTGTGGATGAGCAGGTGTTCAAGGTGGATGCTTTCTTCCCACTCGAAATTATTGAGTAGCTCTTTTGAAGGGTATTTCAATGACTTGTCTGCAGATTCTAGGAAAGAAGTTAAAGTTGGTTTTCACTGTCTGTCTTTAAAGATTTGTTTTCTAACTTGTTGTTGTTATGTCTCTAAATGAAAACATTTAGTACTTATTATGGGCTTCAAAGGGTTGTTATGAATGAATACATGCAAAGCTCTTATCAGCACCCAATACATATGAAACATTTACTGTTGTTATTGGTTAGCAACAAGTCCATTTAATTCTCACAACATCATGTGGTAGCTACTATTACCATGTAAATATTAAAGATACATCTTAACAATATTATAGTCCTACTTTGAAACAGTAGCAGATGCCTAATCACATCTGAAGGAATCTGAAGCTCACAGAGTGGATGACTGGCTCAGGATCATTCAGAAAGCAAAGGGGCAGAGCTGATTGTCGTAGTAACCATTTCCAAGCATCAGTGCCTAAAGATGGACTTGAGGATTCTAGTCTGTTATTGGCTGTTCCCTCATGACACTGGGAGTGTCTGCTCAGAAAAGTAAAGGAAGCCATCAGGGACAAGGGATTTCCGGCCAAGATGGAGGCATAAGTAGATACACTTTACATCCTCCCACAACCAAAAGAAGGACAACAACAAATTTAAAAACAAAAATCAACCAGAACTGCCAGACAATCGAACTATATGGAAGTCCGACAACCAAGGAGATAAAGAAGAAACATTCATCCAGACTGGTAGCAGGGGTGGAGAGGACGCACAGCATGGCGGCAGCTGAAAGACAGGGGTGGGTGAGGTGGCAGCTGGCAGACCGGGTGAGGTGGTGGCTGGTGGAGCAGGTGGTCCCACATTTGCATACAGATAAACTAGGAGAAAAACTGGGGAGCGAGATAGACTGTGCAACCCAGGGTTCCAGTGTGGGGAAATAAAGCCTCAAAACCTCTGTCTGAAAAAACCTGTGGGGGTTGAGGCAGTGGGAGAAACTCCCAGCCTCACAGGAGAGTTTGTTGGAAAGACCCACAAGGTCCTAGAATGTACACGAGCCCACCCACCCAGGAATCAGCACCAGAAGGACCTAATTTGCTTGTGGATAGTGGAGGAAGTGACTGAATGATGGCCAAGAACTGAGCAAGCAGCATTGTTACCTCTCAGGCCCCTCACCCACAAACAGAGCCACAAAGCAGTGATATGGGTTCCCAGGCCCTGGCCAATACTTAAGGCTCTGCCCCTTGCTACTTAACAGGCATGCAGAGACAAAAATGGGCCAAATGAAAGAACACATCAAAGCTCCAGAAAAAGTACAACTAAGCAATAAAGAGATAGCCAGCCTATTTGGTACTCACAGACTATCAGATATGCAGTTCAAAACACTGGTAATCAGGATGCTCACAGAAATGGTTGAGTATGATCACAAAATAGAGGAAAAGGTGAAGGCTATGAAAAGTGAAATAAAGGAAAATGTTCAGGGAACCGACAGTGATGGGACTCAAATCAATGATTTGGAGCAGAAGGAAGAAATAAACATTCAACCAGAACAGAATGAAGAAACAAGAACTCAAAAAAATGAGGAGAGGCTTAGGAACCTCCAGGACAACTTTAAACAT
The DNA here is from genome assembly GCA_004027475.1 of Anoura caudifer. NCBI lineage: Eukaryota > Metazoa > Chordata > Mammalia > Chiroptera > Phyllostomidae > Anoura > Anoura caudifer. The sequence continues at coordinate 157,629 of PVKU01002916.1, read as the reverse complement.
TCCAACATCCAAATCATAGGGGTGCCAAAAGGAGAAGAGCAAGAGCAACAAGTGGTGGAAAAGTTCTGTGAAAAAATAATGAAGGAGAACTTTCCTAATCTGGCAAAGGAAATAGACTTCCAGGAAGTCCAGGAAACTCAGAGAGTCCCAAAGAAGTTGGACTCAAGGAAGCACACACCAAGGCACATCATAATTACATTAGACAAGATTAAAGATAAGGAGAGAATCTTAAAAGCAGCAAGAGAAAAGGAGACGGTTACTTACAAAGGAGTTCCCATAAGACTGTCAGCTGATTTCTCAAAAGAAACCTTACAGGCAAGAAGGGGCTGGAAAGAAGTATTCTAAGTCATGAAAGTCAAGCACCTACATCCAAGATTGCTCTATCCAGCAAAGCTGTCATTCAGAATGGAAGGGCAGATAAAGTGCTTCCCAGATAAGGTCAAGTTAAAGGAGTTCATCATCACCAAGCCCTTATTGTATGAAAAGTTAAAGGGATTTATCTAAGAAAAAGAAGATAAAAAATATGAACAGTAAAATGACAGACTCACAACTATCCACAACCAAACCTAAAAAAAGAAAAACAAAACAAACTAAGCTAACATCTAGAATAGGAACAGAATCATAGAAATGGAGATCACATGGAGGTTATCAGTGGTAAGGGAGAGGAGGAGAAAGGGGGAAGAGGTAGAAGGAATAAGTAGCATAAATAGTAGGTACAAAATAGACAAGGGAAGGTTAAGAATAGTATAAGCAATGTAGAAGCTGAAAAAGTTATTTGTATGGTCCATGGACATGAACTAATGGGGAGGGGGTGAGAGTGGGAGGGGGCTGCAGGGCAGAGAGAAATAAAGGGGGGAAATGGTACAACTAATAGAATAATCATTAAAATATATTAAACAAATTAAAATAAGAAAGTGAAAAAAATGAAGCCATCAATTATTTTTTAAGGATTTTATTTACTTATTTTTAGAGAGAGGGTAAGGGAGAGAGAAAGAGAGGGAGAGAAACATCAATGTGTGGTTGCTTCTCACATTACCCCACCGGGGACCTGGCTTGCAACCCAGGCATGCGCCCTGATTGGGAATCGAACTGGCGATCTTTTGGTTTGCAGGCTGGCACTGAATCCACTGAGCCACATCAGCCATGGCTAATGCTTTCTTTTATAATTTCTATTGAAATTTTTTGGTGACATTGGTTAATAAAATTAAATAGATTTCAGGTGTACAATTCTATAATACATCATCCGTATAATGTAGTGTTTGTTCACCACCCCAAGTCAAGTCTCCTTCCATCACCATTTATCACCCCTGTACTCTCTTCTACCTCCCCCTAACTCCCCTTCTCTCTTGTAATCACCATGCTTTTGTCTTTCTGAGTTTTTTTCTTTGCTTAATCCCTTTATGTTTTTCACCCAGTTTCCCCACCCCTTCCCCTCTGACATCTGTCAGTCCATTGACTATATATATCTATGAGTCTGTTTCTGTTGTTAGTTTAGTTTGTTTATTAGTTTACACATATAAGTGAAATCATGTGGTACTTGTCTTTTCTCTGACTGACTTATTTCACTTAGTATAATTTTCTTCAGGTCCATCCATGCTGGTGCTTAAAGTATGATTTCCTTCTTTTTTATGGCTGAGTAGTATTCCATTGTGTAAATGTACTACTGCTTTTTTACTCATTTACTGATGGGCACTTGGGCTGCTTCCAAATCTTGGTTATTATAAACAATGCTGCAATGAACGCAGAGGTACATATGTTCTTTTGGATCAGTGTTTCAGGCTTCTTTGGATATATCCCCAGAAGTGGAATTGCTGAGTTAGAAGGCAGTTCGCTCTTTAAATTTTTGAGGAAACTCCATACTGTTTTCCACAGTGGCTGCACCAATCTGAATTCCCACCAATAGTGCATGAGGGTTCCCTTTTTTCCACATCCTCACTAACACTTAATAATTTGTTGATTTATTGATGATAGCCATTCTGACAGGTGTAAGGTGATACAGCATTGTGGTTTTCATTTGCATCTCTCTGATGATTGGTGATGTTGAGCATCTTTTCATATGTCTTTTGGTCATTTGCACGTCCTTTTTGGAGCAATGTCTATTCAGGTTCTTTGCCCATTTTTTAAAATTGGATTGTTTGGGGGTTTTTTTTGATGTTGAGTTTTATAATTTCTTTATAAATTTTATGTGATTCCCCACAAGAGTTAGGATCAGCAAAGATGCCATCACAGACCTACTATCACTGTCATCTCACTGTCTAAATCTTTTATCTTTTACCTCCTTTTGTGTTCTCAACATCCCCAAGAACTAATTGAAGGGGAGTTTTCTCTGTCACCTATGGGAAGGATGCCTTGGTTGTCCCAAGGTTCTGAGCTAATGGTGGATCCTTGACCAGACATCAGTTTCTGTGTTTCTGCATTTGGTTCCATTCTCCTCTCAGTAGACCACAAGGCCTCCAGACGAGACAGGTGGCAGACAACTACAGGAGTTTAAAATAGACCGAGCTTACTTCTGAGGTAGACATTTGTGAGGAAAGTGAGTTGGAAGACAGGGACCCTTTTGTGGGAAAGCATCTTGGCAAAGAGGTGCCCAGAGTGGAGCACTGAATGTGCGATGATGAGTGTAGTTTGGTGGGTGTAAGGGTGTGAGAAAGGGCCTGGGCAGGAGCCAATCTGAGGCAGAGCAGGGAGGAGAGAAGAGATGCTAGGCAAGATGTTATGTGTATCAGTATGGCTTCTTCCTTCCTCTCCAGCTCTGCCCTGCCAGCTGTGCTTCCTGCTGAGATAAGAAGGCTCAGGTGGTCATTCTGGGGTGACTGCTGTTTTTTCCTCCCTATCCCTCTGGCCTGCTAGGTCTTGGAGGCTGATGTCCAAGAAGTTCCTTAAAAGAAAGCTAGCTGTACAACCTTTTTAGGAGTTCAAGGCCTTTGCATTCCTTACATTTTGGCAAATAGACCCCAAGGGGTGGTTTCTAGCTTCTGCAACTAAACTGTGTAACCTGGCATTCCTCCCTGTGGCTGATGGATCGAGTATAGCTCTTGATTCTTTCTCTGGGAACTTGGACTTGGTGTTGAGATGCCAGCTAGCTTCCATCAACACCAGACTGGAAGGGTGTACCATCTCAGGGACTCTGATCGGCACCACATAGCAGAGAAAGATGAACTGCAGAGACACAAGAGGAGTAGGGCAGGCTCTGAGGTCACATGGACCAGAGATGGAAGTGGCTGCCTTGATTCCTGGCGTTCCTGCATAGAAGGCAAACTATAGTTACCGCCCCTGGTTTCTGTGAGATAGCTCATTTTCTTACAACAAACTGCTGTCTTTACTTGAGCTAGTTTTAGTGGGGTCCTGTCACGTGCAATCCTAAGTGCTTTGAGTAAGAGGCTGAGGAGTTGAAGGTGGAAAACTTGTTTACAAAGGGAATGAGGTTATTGGAATCTCTCTGGAGGGCACATTATGGGAATTATTAGGGTGCAGTTCTGATTGGAGGGGGCCTTGTAGCTATCTGGGGATTTAGAAATGGGAACAGAAGATGATGTTGGCTCATCTAATAGCCATTCCTCTTTTGTTTCTAGTTTTGTTTAAAGATGCCAATATACCCAAGGGACAAAATATGAGTGATCCATGATAATTCTATTGCTCTTTTTAGTGATTGGTCTGATAGTGGGGATGGGACCCAGTTTTAGCCAATGTGAAAGAGGGAAACTTGTTTTTCATCCCAACCCTTTCCAAAGAGGTCTCACATGTGAAAATCAGACTACCTTTCGACTAAACAGATGCCAAGAATTGCAGATACCAACCTGGTGGGCCAACATCCCCGAGTCACTGATACAGCCCTAGGAACCTATTGCTTCAAACTTTGTTTTTGTGTGTAAGATTTATTGATATGGTCCTTTTGTTTAAGCAGCATTTAGTTGGATATTCTCTGCAGACATACCCTGGTACTTTCCAGCCAGCAAAGCCTGCTGGTTAACTGAAGCCAAAAGCATCTTAATTGATTCAGTTAGAGTTCATAATTTGGAGATTTGGGAAGACAGCAAAGTGAAAGGGCATGTATAGTTGGGGATAAAATCTTTTTAAGCAGAAAATTTATACTTTTCTACATAAACCAGGCATAGTAGAGCTCTGACTTTGAAAGTTATATGAATCGATACACTCATATATCCATCCATTCATCCATCCATCAATCATCCACCCATCCATCCATGCATCCATCATCTGTCCATCCATTCATCTATCGATCTACCCATCATTTGTTCATACCCCTGTCCCTCCTTCCATTTGACTGTCTTTCTATGGAAATTTGCCTTTGAGCAATGGAGAATCTTCTTCCTCACCTTGCTTGATTCTGTCTGTTATCATTTCTGTATAAACATTTTTCTTTTTCCAATCAGGTCTTGTGTAGAGAAATAGGATTAGGTGGTCATAGAGGGGTGTGAAGGAAATTCTGCCACAGCGTCTCTCTAGGGACACCTTGCCTTCCAGATGTCTGGCATTTTTAAAAGGAGTGTTGATTTTTAGACATTGGGGAAAAAAGTGTTTCTTCAGTTTATAGGACATTAAAAGCTCCTGCTCCCCCTTATTTTATTCCCTGGAGCTTCAAACTTATTCAAGCACTATCAGCTTCAGGCATGGCTTTGCTGGCTAGAAAGGACAAGATTGTGTCTGCAGATATATCTCAGGCATTTGCCTCAAGAGCACCCCCTTCAGGGAATAAGTGCTATTTTAATTGCAGTTTTAAAAGGGAGGTAATCTTTATTTTTTGATTTTTAGAAACTGTGCTCTCTCATGTGAATGCTGATCTTTGTTACAGTAGTCAAGTCTAGAAAATATTTACAGTTTATAAAATTTTTACGCATCTTGGGCCCTGTCCTCTTCAGGTTAGAAGTGGGATGTATTTGTATGTGTATCTTCTCCCTCTTGGTCTTTGTTACTGTAGTGGTGGTGTGGGTACTGCAGGTTAGGTACTGGAGGCTGTGCAGTGGTGGCACGTCACTGTGATTTCTTTCTTCATTTCCTCACTGCCTTTAATCAGGTTTTTATTCAAAATTGTCTGTCCACAGTGATTTGACCTTTATGGAATAAACAAATTTAAGTGTATAGCACAGACTTCTTCTCTTCTGTGGTGGGTTTCTTTTCTGCATACTTCTCAGCTGCTGGGTTCTCAGTAGCTGCAGGCTTTTTTTCGCACCCAGGGCTTATTCTGCTTTGTAAAGTCAATGCCTTCTTCTCTTCCTTCTCTACACCAGGCTTCTTGTCTTGAACCCCCTTCTCATCTGATTTGGCTTCTAGTGCTGCTGCTGCTCTGCCCTCCCGGAGTTTGTGGTTCTGGCCTCGTGAAGAATGGTGTTCTGACTCATGGTCTTTGCATATGGGTTTAGCTTCATCGTGGCTCTCAGGTTTTTCAGTGGATTCTTCTTCAGGACTCTGTGATGGATCTTGTATGGTGCTTGGAGGACTCGTTGGATCTCTGGGCTTTTCAGATTCTGCTAAAGTCTGTACTGAACATCTTGTGCATGGGAAGGTTGTAGTTACTCTTGAGGGAGGCAGCATTTTGCCAAATGCTATATAGGTCATGTAACCTGTGGAAAGCACTTCATTCCAAATGCAGAAATGGCCTACCAGGAGCAAGTTTTAAAATGTTCAGATTGCTTTCATTAAGCAGAGTTAATTCCAGGGATGTTTCTGAAAGCTTTGATGGTATCGTTCTCATTAAAGATGATGCAAGGTCCCCTGCGGTGGATATGATGATGGTTTCTCACTTTTCCCTTGCCAGCTCTCATTTGCTGAGAGGCGTAGACCTTTTTGATATCATTGCAGGGTTTAAGTTTCTTAAGAAGCAAAACAGCCTTCTTGGTTTCCTTGTAGCCTTCAACTTTATCTTCAGCCACCAAAGCAGGGGTGTCCATCCTGTGGCCCATGGGCTGCATGCTGCTCAGGATGGCTGTGAATGCAGCCTAAGTAAATTGTAAATTTACTTAAAGCATTATGAGATATTTTTGTGATTATTTTGTGCAACTATTTAATATATGGCCCAGGACAATTCTTCTTCCACTGTGGCCCAGAGACACCAAAAGGTTGGACACCCTTGCACCAAAGGAAGTTCAGGAACTTCCTCCATATGATGACTTTTAGATATGACCAGTGCTGGTATGGCCAAGGCAGCCAGGGCAGAACAGATGGCATATCACCTCCATGTTGTGTCTATTCTGCAATGCCAACAGCACTAGGTTTTTGTTGGTTCAAACATGTGGCCCCCATGACACATATTTCCAAAAGCACCTTGGTTAGAATGATGAGTTCCACCACCTTGAACTTGAAGAATTTGAGCCACAGCTCTGCCAGTACCCTAAGACTCAGCACTGTCTTGACCTGCCAATTCACCGACAGTATAGGACTCGGCTGTTTTTGTGCAAGTTGGTGTGAACAAAGTTCATCATATGTGGTTGAATGGGAGCCTTGAATGTAGCAGGCAAAGTGACATGGTTGCCAGATGATTCCCCTTTTCAGAGTACACTGATATCAGTGGATGAGCACACTCCTGTGTGCCCAGTGGCTCCCACAGGAGAAGCGGCAGTGTGACCCCTGACTGAGGCCCTCCGGGTTGTGTGGGGAGGAAAGAGGAGGAGGAAGAACCTGGGGTGGTAGGAGTGTGAGCCACATTCTCAGGAATAACTGACTACATTTAGAGAATGGAGGTCTTATTTCCTGAACAAAGTTGGCTTCTTTTTTCTGTACCCGGCCTTTGCAAGTGCTTGAGTCCCTGCCAGAGTATGGTGATGGCTGGGATTTTGGAACCGCTGGTCACAAACCTGGCTGAACAGTCACCTGCAGGATGTGTTTTTACATTGGTTTCGGAAACCTCACTTTAGAACTGCCAAGAGGCTGTCACTTGCAGCTGCATGTTAGATTGACCCGGGGAGCTTTGAAAAGTCCCTGTGCTCTGGCCTTACTGCAAACCAGTGAATTCAGAAGAGCTGAGAGTGGGACCTGAGCAGCACCCCTTATTAAAGGCTCCTCAGGTGATTCCAGTGAACAGCCAGGTCTGAGAGCCACTGTGGAGGTAATCACTACTTTCTATAAAGCCCGACCAGGCAATCTTCTGAACATCACTGATGTAGACAAGGCAGGCTCACCTACCTTCCTTACTGCAGCAAACTGCTTACTAATGGGCACATTTGAGATATACCAACTATAGGGACCCAAAAGAAATATAAGATTCAAATTAAACCTTGGCTAGTGTGGCCCAGCGGATTGAGTGTTGGCCTGTGAGCCAAAGGGTCATTGGTTTGATTCCTTATCAGAGCACATGCCTGGGTTGTGGGTCAGGTCTCAGTTGGAGGTGTGTGAGAGGCAACCTATCAATATTTCTCTTGCGCATCGATGTTTCTCTCCCTCCCTTTCTTCCTCCTTCTCCTCTCTCTAAAAATAAATACAAATGAAATTTAAAAATAAATAAACAAATGAAATTACACCAGCCTTGGCATACATCTCCCTCCTCCACATCAAAAATCTCTTTAAAAATTGTTAGTGTTTTAAAATGTATTTTTTTGTAATATAGTCACATAGTTAACAAAAATACAAGAAAGTATATCGTTTTAAAGTCTCATGTAATTCTGTCCTCCCTCCACTCACTTCCCACCCTTGCTTTGGGTATCTTTCCAGAAGTTTTCTTTCCCTCTAACTCTCATTGTTTTCTTGGGAAAAGGTGGCATACTACAACCTGTATCCTACACTTTGTTTTTCTTCTAATAATTGGTTAGTGGGCTCTAGTGTGGTATAATGGCTGATATTTGTTCTCATCTGTTGGGTATTTTCACTGATTGGCAGGAGCTCGTGCCATACCAGACTTCACATAATTGAATTACTCTCTCCTACTCTCTCACCCTGCACCTCGGAGATCTTTCTATATCAGTACAAAGAGAGCTTCCTAATGCTTAAAAAACAGATGCAAAGTTTTTCATTGTATTGTAGTTTGTAATTTATTAAACCAGTCCTCTGGTGATGGACTGTAGATTATTTCCAATTTGGGGCCATTTCAAATGGTGTCATTAAGGATACTGTGGTAAATATAAATTTATAATTTCAGATGGGAAGAAATCCACCTGTAGAATTTCCATAAGTGCTATTTCCTGGTGAAAGGGAATTTGTTGGAGTCTAACTAGCCATGAGAAATTTTGAGATGGTGTCATGTTATGCACAGTTGCTGCACCAGGCAGCTCTCCTCCAGCAATTGTGGTAGGTGTAGAATTATATTTGCTTCTTTCTATGTGTGACTTTGAGGAAATCAGCTGGAAGGTTTATGTCTGTTGGTTTTAGAGGAGATGCTTCTGGTACTGCAGTTCTCCAAGGGTGGTTGTTGGAGCGCCTGCATGCATTCCTGGTGTTTGATAAAAATTCAGACCCTGGACTCTGTCAGAATCTTGGGGGTGGAGCATTATCAATTGCTCCAACAAGTTCCCCAGCTGGTGCTTACTAAAGGCACACTGAACTTTGAGAATTGCTGTTGTAGGGGATTTGTTGTAGAGCAATCAATGCCTTAGGCCACACTGGGTCACGCAGGTCAGGGTCTGCAACTGCCATCAATATCAAAGGCTCTGTGACTCCAAGTAAAGACTTAGTCTTGGCATAGGTTGACAATTACATTCTGTTATCAGTCCCTAAGGCAGCATTTCCAACTTTGCCCTCAAATACTTAAGATAACCAAAATAGGAGGAATACTATTGAGAACACTGAAAATAGTTTTTGGCATCTCAGTGAAATCTTCGTTAACTATGAGACAGATGGGACTAAATTGGGTCCACTCACTCCAAGCATCACTTTTGAAACAAAAACCAACTGGAAACAGTAGAAAGACCTTTTGTCTCTCTCCCACTGTCCTATTCCTAAACTAAGAGACCCAAGTGTGTACCAAGTAAAAAGTCAGCCCTCTTCTGCTCCAGAATCACTTTTGGAAATGACCAGAGGCTTCCTACCACTCCTAATCTCCCTACCACATTAAGAGAGGAAGGTGAGGGAGGCAGTTTACCCTTGCACTTGTTTGTGTAGGAAACTGTTGCTGGTGAACTGAACCTTGAGTTGCAAGGCTTGCACAGGTAAGGTATGTAAGAAAGACCAACCGGGCTCTGGTGGGAGTTCCCAGGATCTGAGAGTGGGTAGTGGAGGAGAGAGGAGTCTGTTTTAGGTCAGTAGAGCTGCTGGGAATCTGGAGCCATGCACATTATCCTGCCCTCACACCTGACTTTGGTGGCCATCACCAAAGCAGAAAGAGCAGGACCAAGGATAATCTACACAATCTATCTTTTGGCCAAGACAGGGCCTGGCTATGTATTTGCAATGAGTATTGTAGTACTTCAGATAATGCAGCTTCATCTACAGAGTTTTGAGGGGAGTGTTATAATCTACATATTTAATTCTCAGTCAAGCTGTCATTAGTGTGTGAAGATCACAGAAAAATAGTTTTCAGATATAAAAAGACTCTGGAAATCTACCAATGAAAGAGTTATTTGAAGATGTCCTCTGTCTGAGACAATATCCGGTATTAGAGATTTAAATATGGACAAGTGATGGCATAGAGGAACTGGGATATACATGTTGAGCAATTAAACATCACATTGAGTTCAAGTAATTTCTGTAATCTCATATTAAAATAGATGACAGAAGGTTTGTCAGTTGTAACAAATGTACCACTCTGGTAGGAGGTGTAGATAATAAGGGAAGCTGTGCCTGTGTGAGGGCAGAGGGTATATGGGAAATGCCTGTACCTTCCCCTCAATTTTGCTGTGAACTTTAAGCTGCTCTAAAAATAAAGTCTTGGCACCCTCTGGAGAGAATTGCCATGGCAGGATAAAAACAAAGTCTTAATGATAAAGTAAAATAGATTATTTGTGAATGAAAGGTAATATGATATAAAAATAAGTTTAATCTGAGTCTAAAATACTAGCTTATGTTAATGGAAACTGGAAAGTAGACAGTAGGTGACTGAGGAAAAGGAACATTTAATTTACTTTTTATGTGAAAGACAATTATAAAATATGCCACTGACTTTCTCTGATTAAAATGATATAAAACTAGAAATTAATAACAAAGGTTGTAAAACTCAAGGACATAAAAATAAAATACTCTCCTTAATAACCCTGGTACATACTCAAACTAGTGCTGGATGTTTTAGCTAGTTCTAAGCATTGTAATAAGGCAAGAAAATAAAATAAAAGGCATACAGACTGTGGAGGAACTTTGCATGCAGAGTCCCCCCTGCCCCCCCATCTGCTACGGATGAGAATAAGTCTACCAAGACATGATCTGCTTGGGGAGGAAAGGTGGTAGATCTCTTAGAGAAAGACCAAGAGCCCCTTCCTCAATGGCCTTTATTAGGTCTGTTTTACACAGGAATACAGGTAAAGCTCATCAGTCGTTGTCAGGCGGCAAGGATCAAACAATAGATAACATTTCAAAGAACACTGAGGGCTTAATCTGAGTCAGTGTCTGTCAGCTAAGGGGTTACAAAATTTAGGGAGACAAACTCATTTCCTGCTTGGACCCTTATCATTTAAATGAGAGCACTCTTAGCAAAGCAGGTTTCACAGGACTTTACAAATTCTTTCTTATGCTCTATCACCTGGGGAGCCCACCCTAGCCAGCACAGGGCTGCACTGCCCTCCGTCAGAGTTTCATGCTTAAGTGGATCAGAGCCAGGAAGCCAAGAGATAAGGAAAACTCCCAGATGGAGGGAGGACTCAGGCTATGTCAGGATAGCTCGGGGGTGAGGGTCCATCACCCCCTTTTTGCTGCAGCCCCCCAAGTCCTTCCTTGAGGGCCTACCAAGTGGTTGTGCCTGTCTTAGGTGACCCCTCCCTTGAGGGAATCTTACCTGTCATTGGCTAACTGACCAAGCATTGGGGGCCAGTTATAGATGAAGCAGAAGCAGCATTCCTGCCAGGGAGATAAGCTTTGTCTCCTTAGTGGCTTACAGTCCAAAGGTTGCTCACTCAGCCTTAGCCACAGGGTGGGGGGTTACAACTCCTGAAACCAGGCAGGGCAGTTCCCAACAACAGGTAAGAAAGGAAGAACTAAAACTGTTCTGATTTGCAGATGACATGATTGTCTATACAGAAAATTTCAAGAAATCTACAATTAAAAGAAAACTCTTCTAAAAAAAACAAAAATAAATTGTTCTTCTATATGCTAGCAATGAACATGAAAGAACCAACATAGAGATGTCAGTTCTCTGCAACTTGATATGCAAAATTCCTATCAAATTCCCAACAAAAGTATTTTGTAATTTATATAAAAAGGCAAAGGTGCTAGACTAACTAAAACAGTTTTGAAAAAGACTAAAGTGGGAGAACTCAGTCTTATAATGTAGCTACAGTGATCAAGACTATGTGGTATTGGTGGAGGGACACAAACTAATTGAAAAGAATAGAGAACCCATCAAAATACCCACACAATGACCCCCAATTGATTTTTTTTATCCTCACCCAAGGACATGCCCATTGGTTTTATTTATTTTTTAAATTACATTTATTGGTTATGCTATTACAGTTATCCCTATTTTTTCCCCTTAGCCACTCCCACCCCAGCCCAGCATACCCCACTCCCTCAGGCAGTCCCACACCACTGTTCATGTTCATGGGTCATGTGTATAAGTTCTTTGGCTACTCCATTTCCTATATCGTAGTTTACATCCCCATGGCTATTCTGTAACCACCTATTTGTACTTCTTAATCCCCTTACCTCTTCATCCATTCCCACACAACCCATTCCCATCTGGCAACTACCAAAACGCTCTATCCATGATTCCGTCTTTGTACTTTTTGCTTGCTTAGTTTGTTTTTTAGATTCAGTTGTTGACAGGTATGTATTTATTGCCATTTTATTGTTCATAGTTTTGATCTTCTTTTTCTTAAATAAATCCCTTTAACATTTCATATAATAATAGTTTGGTGATGATGAACTCCTCTAGTTTTTTCTTGTCTGGGAAGCTCTTTATCTTCCCTTCAATTCTAAATGATATCTTTGCTGGGTAGAGCAATCTTGGGTATAGGTCCCTGCTTTTCATGACTTTGACTATTTCTTGCCCTTCCTTTCTAACCTGCAAAGTTTCTTTTGAGAAATCAGTTGACAGTCTTATGGGAACCCCCATGTAGGTAACTGACTGCTTTTCTTTTGCTGCTTTTAAGATTCTCTCTTTATCTTTAACCTTTGGCATTTTAATTATGATGTGTCTTGGAGTGGGGCTCTTTGCATCCATCTTGTTTGGGACTCTCTGTGCTTACAGGACTTGCATGTCTATTTCTTTCACCAAATTAGGCAAATTTTCTTTCATTATTTTTTCAAATAGATTTCCAATTTCTTCTTCTTTCTCTTCTCCTTCTGACACCCCTGCCAGATGCAAATGTTAGACCTCTTGATCTTGTCCCATAGGCTTCTTATACTATCTTTATCCACCCCCCCCCCTTTTCTTTTTGTTGATCTGTTTGGTTGTTTGTTTTGCTTCCTTATATTCCAAATCATTGGTTTGACTGTCAGTTTTATTTACTCTACTGTTGTTTCCCTGTATTGTTCTTTACTTCAATTAGTGTATCCTTCATTTCTGACTCAGTCTTTTTTATGGTGTTGAGGTCCTCACTATGTTCCTTGAGCATCCTTATAACCAGTGTTTTGAACTCTTTATCTGATAGATTGTCTGCACTTTGTTTAGTTCTTTTTCCAGAGTTTTGATCTGTTTTTTCATTTGGGCCATGATTTTTTGTCTCCTCATTTTGGCAGCCTCCCTATGTTTATTTTTATGTATTAGATAGAACTCCTTTGATTCAGTCTCTTGGTAGTGTGGTCTAATGCAGTAGGTGTCCTGTAGGGTCCAATTGCACAGCCTCCCCTATCACCCAAGCTGGGAACTTGAGGTGCACCCTTTGTGTGGGCTGAGTACACCTTCCTCTTGTAGTTGAGCCTTGGTTGCCATTGGTAAATCAATGGGATGGATTTACCCAAGCCAGTTAGCTGCAAGAGCTGGCTGTGACCACTGAACACCAACCATTGCCCTCTGTGGAGGATCAGCTGTGCAGTGGCAGGGTGGTGGTGCTCCAACATGAACTGTAGCTGTCCACTGGGTGAGCAGGCTCTGAGGTTTCCTGGGTGGTGCAGGCTAAGGTCACTTGTGTTTTGCCTGGGACACCCTGCCTGAGCTATAGAGTAGGGGTTCCCAAGACCCAGACTCTGGGCTAGAACCGGGCCACAAGCAAAGCTCTCTTGGGCTCTTCCTCCAGTCTCCTGTCTGTGGAAAAAATTGTCTTCCATGAAACCGGTCCCTGGTGCCAAAAATTTGGGGACTGCTGCTATAGACCAATCTGAGATGGCTGCTACTTGTGCTGGGTTTGGAGATTTCCAGGTGAAGTGAAGCTGTGAATCTAGGCTGGCTGCTGCTAGTGCCTTAGTAAGAGGCCACTAGTAAGAGGTATGGGGACTAGGACCTCACTGAGGTTAGCTATTGCTTGTTTGAATGGATTTAGGAAGTTGTGAAGCATGAGCCAAGACCAGCCATTCACATGGAAAAGCTACTGTAAGCAGATGTAAGTTGCGTGGGATGGAGCCTCAGGGATCTCCAGGGCAGGGTGAACCATGTTAGCCAGGTTGATGGAGTCTCAGATATGGTACTGCCTGCCAGCTCTGTGATTCTGCCCACCTTTCTGTCTGGGAGAAAGCTGTCCCTCAGCTCCGGCCTTGATGCTAGTCACTTCAGTTCCTCCCTGTATGCCACTGGTGCCTTTCAAGCTGCTTCCCCGATACTGGAGCTCAGAGGGAGTGAGTCTGAGTGAGTTTGTGTGTGGATTCTTTAAGAAGAACTTCTGGGGACACTAGAAGTTTCTTCCATTGACTCAATCCCTGCTGGTTTTTGCAGGCAGAAGTTATGGTGATTTATCTTCCTGACACTGGTTCCCTGGGCTGGGGGGCCTGGTGTGGGACTGGGACTCCTCACTCCCAAGATATCCCTCCTGAATTTTTATCCACTATACATGTATGTGGGACCAGCCCATTCCATGTCTCTGCCCTTCCTACCAGCCTGACTGGATGTGGTTTCTTTAATTCCATAGCTGTCAGACTTCCATTCAACTCAATTTCTGGTGGTTCTGAGTGATGGTTGTTCTATAATTTATTTGTAATTTTGATGTGGTTATGTGAGGAGGTGAACCGTGTTTACCTATGCTGCCATTTTGATGCCCATTGATTTTAGAGAAAGGGAGAAGAAGGTGGAGAGAAACATCAGTGTGAGAGAGAAACATTGATCGGTTGCCTGTCATATGTGCCCAGACTGGGGACCAAACCTGCAACACAAGCATGTGCTCTGATGGGACAATGCTCCAACCAACTGAACCACACTGGCCAGGCCCCCAATTGATTTTTGACATGACACGGAAACAATTCAATTGAGGCAATGAATTTTTACTCAGTAGTGCTGGGGCAATTGTACACCTATGGACAAAAAAAAAAAAAAAAGAAAAAAAACCAAACAAACAAAAAGCCTTGGCCTAAGTTTCACACCTGATACAAAAATTAACTCAAAATAGATCATAGACTTTAATGTAAGACATAAAGCTATAAAACCTTTTGAAGAAAACATTTGAGAAAAATCATTAGAATCTAGGGCCAAATGTTCTTAGACTTGACACCAAAAGCATGAACCATAAGAGGAAAAACTGATAAATTGGACCATATCCAACTAGAAAACTATTGATCTGTGAAAGACCCTGTTAAGAAGAGAATGAAAAGATTAATCACAGATGGGACCAAATATTTGTAAACCACATATCTGCAAAGGATTATTATCTAGAATATATAAAGAACTCTCATAACTTGAATAATCAAACAACTCAGAAAATAGGCAAAAGATATAGATAGACATTTCACTGAAGAGGTGCTACAGGTGGCAAATAAGCACATAAAAAGACAGTCGAAGTCACACAAGCACATATAACCCACAATGAGATATTATTACATGCTTAACAGAATGACTAAAATAAAAAATAATGACAATACCAAATGCTAGTGAGGATATAGAACAACTGGATCCCTCTTAGATACTTCTGGTGGAAATGTACAATGGGAGAGCCACTCTGGAAAATAGTTTGGCAGTGTCTTAAAAAACTAAACATATGACCCAGGAATTGGGTCATTCTCTTGAGTATTTATCCCCAAGAAATGAAAACTAATGTTTATACAAAGATTTCCTGAAAGTATTCACAGCAGCTTTATTAATAATAGCCACAAGCTGGAAACAACCCAAATGTCCTTCAGTAGGTAAATGGCTAAATAAATTGTGTTCTGTCCCACCACTACAGGGTACTAGTCAGTAATAAAAAGAAATGAACTATTGATACATGCAGCAACCTGAATGAATCACCGGACAATTATACCAAGTGAAAAAAGCCAGTCTCTAAAGGTTATATACTGTATGATTATGATTACAATTACATAACATTTTTGAAATGTCAAAATTACAGAAATGGAAAACAGTGATTGCGAGGAGTGAAGAAAGGGTGGGGGCGAAGAGAAGTGGGTGTGACTATAAAAGGGCCACGTGAAGGATCCTTGTGAAATGTGCTGTATCTTAACTGTCAAAATCAATATCCTGGCTGGAATATTATGCTATAGTTTTGCAAGATGTTACTTTTGGGAGAAACTGGGTAAAGCACATGTGGGATCTCTATTATTTTTTCATAACTGCATGAAAATCTACAATGATCTCAAAATAAAAAGTTTAATAAAAAACCAAAAATATTTATTCTAGGTTTTGAGCTATTTACTATAGTTGTTGGTAAACTACTGATCACAACTTAGGAGATAGTGTCTAATCAATATCCCAAATTCATAGTCTTAAGTACTTTTAAAAGTATTAACTAACAAAGAAAGACTATAAATCGAATAAGCATTCTACTCACTAGGCAATGGAGGAAAACGTCTGCAAGAGAAACCTGTTGAAAGCAGGAGTAAGAATGTGGAATTAACTATAGCATTAGAATATGTAATATTTTGTTTCTAATGCAATATATAATAGGATGAGAATATATAAAAAGCATTGTGTTGGTGACTCTAAGACCGAGTCCTAGAAAATAGGACAAAGCAACACAAACAAAAGCCAATAAGTTAGACCTACTTTTTTGACTAATCACATATAAAGTAAACATATAATAAATATTTATAAAATGAATACATAATACAGTTTATAATATTTATAAAATAACTGTATAATGCAAATCAGGAATTAGAAAGGACGCAAACAAGGAGATCCAGACAACGATCAGATAACAAACGTGATGCTGCAGCGGTGTTCAAAGCAGGCACATGTGGGTTCGTGTCGAAGGTGCCCCACTACTACCTCCTGAGTCTGGGCAGGTTATTTAATCTCTCTCAGCTTCAAGCTCCTCCACTGTAAAATGGAGACCATAATACAGTGATTGTGTGGACTCGGTGAAATAATCCATGGAAAGATCTCAGCCCATGGCTGGGCCCTGTGTAGAATTTAGGTGGTAGCTGTTGTTAATTTTTGGCATTAAATTTGAAAGTGTAAGATAACAGAAATTCCAGAATTGTCTACCATAAAAAATGTCAGGGGTCAGAAAAGTTCCTTTTTTTCCTTAAGGGCAGTTAGTAACTGTTTTAGGTTGTGGAGTGTGCTGTAGCAATAGCGCAGCTCTGCCATCGCATGTGAAAGCAGCCAGAGAGATTTCTCAAGAAGTGTGCATGGCTGTGCGCCAGTAACCCTGCTTGTCTAAACAGGTGGCAGGTCTGCAGGCTGTGGTTTATTGGGCCCTGATCTAGACCAAGAGCAAAAAAGGAAATGATGAAAGTTTTCAAACCCATTAGCAAAACCTCCAGGACAAGTGATCCTTTTGATTTTAAAAAAACTTCTCTAAACCCTAGAAAAACAAGAAAACTATTTCAAATCTATCCTCTGACCTAGCACAATACGGATGCAAAATTTGACAAATATAACACACAAAAAATAGTCATAGTCTGATCTCACTTATAAATACAGAGAAAATAATCCTAAATAAAACCTTGACAAATTGAATCAGTTGGATGTTAAAAGAACAATGCATCATGATCAAGAACGGTTCATTCTAGAAAGACATTATGGTTTATTATTAGGAAGTCTATTAATAAATCTCATCAAAATGTTAAAGAAAAAAGGATCATCTTCACAGATGTCAAACAAGCATTTATTAAAATTTCAATATTCATTTTCAGTGAAAACTCTTACAGAAAGAACTAAGAATAAAAGTATACTTTCTCAGCATAATAAAGACTGTCTATGGCCAACCAGTAGCCAAAAATATGCTTAATTTTGGGATACTCAAAGCATTAAAGTAAAAAATGAATGAAGGATGGCTGCTAGCAACACTTATTTGTGATTGTTTTGGATGTTCTAGTGAATGAAACAAGAAAACAAACAGATATAAGTTGTAATTACATATTGGAGAAAAGATCGCCAAATTCGCATTGTTTGCAGGTTACATTATTATTTATTTTATGAATCAACTGAAAAACTGTTAGTACTAATGGGCGAGTTAGGCCAGGGGGATGTTACAAAACATATCTACCAAAATCTATAACTTTCTCCGAGAGAAGCCCTAACTAGTTAGATGACATAATGGAAAAATTATTCCTTTTGGTCTCTAGTTGCCACCTCCCTGCCCACCAGCAACTTTTCTTCCTCTGCACTCTTGGCAGAAAGGCAGAGAAGAGTGCTGTAGCCCTCTGTGGTAGAGGAAATGTGGGGACCTTGAGTATTTACAACAGGCTGGCAGAGCCACCTCTGCTGTGCATCTGCAGGAATGTGGTTATTACAAAAAAGTCACAGTCAGCACACCACATCTCAGATGCCATTAGAGCAATAGTTGGCAATTGTAGAGTTATGTTCTCACCTGTTGGTGTATTTCTTCTGTAGACATATGTGACCCTGGAGCTTGGAGCATGGAGTTGGAGAAGTGGTTTGATGAGGGCACTGGAAAGAATATGGATGTCAGCAACATTTGGATTTCGCTTTTGTCTTCTTGCCTAATTTTGTATTCTTCAATGGGTAACTCAGCTTCTATGAGCCTTTGTTGCATAATGAGGATAAGCAAACTTCACGCCCAGGTTATTGTAGCACTAACTACTTTTTTTTTTTTTTTTGGTCAAAGATAGCACCTCAACAACTGCTCAGTAAAAGTTAATTCCCTTTCTGCTGCCTCCCTGGGATTGGCTAATTCCCTTGTGCCTTTAAAGATACCAGGAAGCCTGGCTTTTACCTCCTTTTTGGAAACCAAGCATAGGTCCTAGAATTCCCGGAATCTTAACTTCTGCTCCTCTTCTGGCTCAACTGCTGCCTGCTTCTGATCTTTGCTTTCATCCTTTCAGGAAAGGAGAAAAATTATTCACAATGATCGTATCTTGGGGGCAGTGACTATCTCTTCCACCTTCTTGTTTCCTCTGGAGCAGCCAGGGCAATTCTGGGAATAGGAATATAGAGGTAAAAACAGGCAAAAAGTGACAGAAACTAGAGAGGTTGTGGTGAGGAGGAAAGATCAGAGACTTGGACGTCATGAGTGTTGCCTTCCAAAGCCTTGCTCTACTGCCTACCAGTTTGGTTGCATGGGGAACTGTTAACCACTCTAAAGCTGTAAAATGAGAAAAATAATATCTACCTTAGGGCATTGTTGGAAAGACTATAATGTGTGAATGTGTTTTATTTAAATATGTTCTGTACGTACAAATCCTGTATATCAATAGCTTGTGCTATATACAGATTATGTGCCTTTAAAAATGTAAAGTTATCTGAGATGCATAAGACATCTTAGAAACAGAGAATGTATTTTTATAGGAAAAGTTTATTGAATGGAGTGATTTAAACATTTTCCACCCAGCCCTATAGCACTTGCATGAAATAGTGACAGTCACAAACACCAGGCAGCCAGGAGTGCAGTTCTTGCTCCCCACAACCCCACTGGCTTTCATTGTCTTACATCTTCATCATGAATACCATCAAACCCAACGCTCATTCTGGGTTTGCTACATGTCAGGCACTGTTCTAGGGCCTTGTTAATGAATGAATTCACTTTTTCTTCACAACGTGGAGGGAAGGAATCACATGGAGGAGGCAGTGGATTTTAAGATTTTGCCCCAGATCACTTCGGACACTTTTTGAGATGACAGCTTGGTTCCATGTGGATCTAAAAAATCATGTTGCATTTGGTCTGGTCTCGACTCTTGTCTCCAGATATTCTCATGAAATAATCTTATGGAAGGAGAAAAATTAGGAGTGAACACTGAAACCAAAAAGCCCTGATCTTTTACTTTCATTTTTGCAAAAAATATTTGAGAGGGACTTTTAGTACATCCAGAAGATGGGATACCAACATAGTATCAACATATTGTGAAAAATTTCTAAGTGTATCCAGAAAGGTTGTCTGAAACTTCTATTGCCTCAAAGTCTGTATAATTAGAACTCCATGATGTCATCTTTGAGCTTTAATATAGCTTAAAATTATCCTTCTGTAGGTTGTTTCTTTCTGAAACATTTTAAATTTAGAAAATTAACTTGTTAAACTTTTAAAAAGTTAAATCTTTAGATTTTTAAATTCTCCATGTGTGTGGGAGTTGGAATGACAAATGCTTGAGTCATTAAAGTCGAATGTTAGGGCGCTCTGGCCATTCTGGGGACCCAAGGCCTCCATGATCTCATGTGGTTCTGTTTTGCCAACATTTCATCTTGGCAGAGTTGTGGGGGTGCAGGTGGACTCCAGTGTGCATTCCTTACCCAAGCCGGGTTCCCTTCTTGCTGACCCCTGTATTGAATGGCTGGTGGGAGGGTGACAGTGTTCAGAGGTCCGAGACAGGCCTTGTTGGACCAGATTCTGGAAGTTGAGTAATTTTCCTCCGTCATCACTCATGAACTCTCATGGTGTTCTACTTCATGGTCAGCTGTAGGTCAATCTTCTAAAAGCCAATCACTGAAATTAATGTGAGCTGACTAGTTGCATATCAGCATCTTAATGAACCTCTGATTTGTCTCCATCCCTACTCCCTGTTGTGGGAGGCTGAGAAGCAATGAGAGGAGAGAACGAGGGACTGATAGAGAGGAGGAGACTGAGGGGCCAATAAGAGTGCTGATGAGAAGGGACTGAAGGGCAGAGAGGAGGTGACTCAACGGGATGGTCTACTCCTCAAAGGGACTAGGGGTAGACCAAGTAGCTTGGTGGGATTGCACAGCAGAGAGTCGGGTTCTGAGGGGCATGGGGCAGCAGCTCCATCATAACAGTGAACATATCTCCAAGGATTTTGACTGTGCAGGCACCCCAGGGGCACTCCCAACAGTTCTGGCAGTGAGAACATGAAAGACTGAGTTTTTATTTCATGCAATTCCTGCTGCATGTGGTGAGTGTGGGTGACTGTGGGGGAAGGGTATCCTGTTGCCAGGAGATAATTTACCATTGATTGGGGGTGATACGGAAATGATGTATGTGATCCTTCCCCTGCCACCTTTGGGACTTATTAATTTTCTTCCTCCACTTATCAAAGCTCTGAAAACTCTTTTTCTGATATGATGGATGACAGGTGGCAGGGCATCTGCTGTTCTCATGGAGGATGGTAGGCTGTACATGCATATAATAGGCATCCAGTAGGTATTGGTTGAATGAGTGAGGAGTCTACTCTGGACTTTCTTTGGGGCAGGGCAGTTACAGAGTGATCTCTTGGCTTTCTAGAAGTCATAGAAGCCATAGGATTTTAGTGTGGGAGGTCCTACTGATCTGTGAATCAGGGAGGGATGGAGAAAGTGTCCTGTTGGTAAATATTTAAAAATTGGTTCTTTATAAAAGAGCAGAAGCACAACCCTGGCAGGAAATGCTTGCCGATTGTTGATTTCCATGGTGTAAATTTCTCACCATGATCAGTGGCTCCTGCTGATTCTAGCTCACCACTGGAGGAGGGAGTATGTACAGAGCAGAGGTGAGTGGCAATAAAACTCACCCTGCTCTCTCCCTAGCATGACTCCATGTATGTGATGTGCATCCTCTCATGGACTCTAGAATCCATTTCCCCCTCTTATTGATCAGGCAGCTGAGACTCAGAGGGGTTAAATGATGTATTTGTTATTGTAATCAGCAGCAGTGTGGATTCGAAGGCTCATGCCCTCTCTACTCATCTTACTGTGCTGTCCAAGGTCAAGGGATGGGTTTCATAAGTCACCAAAGAATAACAGGGCTGGCTAATGCTACCAGGACAGCATTGGAGAGGGGCATTATTCAGGGGAAGCTTTGCGAAAGAGGTTATATGTAGGAGACCATTCTGCGTGGCATGGGCCTAGTTCCCACTTGGAGATGCACAGGACCCATGCCCACAGATGGGTTCTCCTGTGGGGAATCAGGCCTGCATTTGTACCTAAGCCGCTTTGAATCTTGCTTTTGCTAAAACTCCCTCACCCTGAATTGAGACAGCAAGTGCTTATTGTAACTTCCTAAAATCCATGCTAAACTTTCCTAGGATGAGTGTAACCAGTTTGACCACTTTTTCCTTTTTCATTTGCAAATATCCTTCTTCTGTGGTGTGATTAGCGGCATTGACTCCTTTGTTGTCTGTAAAAGGTAACCCCCTAAAGTGAACCTGTGCATAGTAAATGAGGACCATGATATAATGTGGAAAAAAAAACAAAATAAAGGCTGTCATGGTGGAGGCCGCGGGCTTTTGCTCCCCTTGAGAGAAAAGCCATGCTGTCCCTTTTCCTCCACCGACTCGGTAGTCCGTGTGAATGTCTCATTTCATCCATAATGACGAGGACACTGTGGGCCGGTGCCTGCATCAGTTATGTAAAAGGCCACCCAAAGAATGAGTAAAAGGTATGTTACCAGGTGGACCCAGTGGTGAAGGACAAGTTACATCTCTTGTCTCATCCTCAGTTTCCTCATCTGTATAATGGGGCCCTGAAAGTCTACTTCAAAAGATTATTAAGAGAATTCAACAATGTAAGTATATAAAGCGACACATAATAGAGTGACACATAATAGAGTGACACATAATAGAGTGACATCAATGCTGACTCTCAGCAGCCTTCTCCTCTTGAGTTCTTTATCCTGGGACTGACTAGGGCAGCATTTGTGAAACTTTAATGTGCTTGGAAATCACCTGGGGATCTGTGATTCAGCAGGTCTCAGTGGAGCCTGAGGTTCTGCATTCTAACTTCCCAGGTGATGTTGATGCTGCTGGTCCACCGACCACATCTTGAATAGCAGGAGCTAGGGCACCCTGATAGAGCATTGTGGTGCCTGCTGCTGAAACTCCGCTGCTTTTCCCCATGACCACCCCATGCTGTTTACAAGGCAGTGTCTTTTCTGTCTGGAGCAGCCCCTGGCTCAGCCTTGCTAAGAGCATCTGGCTGCAGGGCACACTAGCTTGGTGGGGAGTCTGGACACAGGTTTCTTCTCCCTTTCATTTTTCTTGATCTTAGTGTTGGTTCTGCCAGGACTTTGCTCTGCAACCTTTGTCAAATCCTTTCCTCTCTTTAGGAATCAGTTTCTAAATTAGCAAAATAAGACAGCAGGACAGAGTAGTCCTCCCTGAGGGGCTTTCTGAAGTTCTGGGAACCTGCAGTTCCAGCTGGTTGGCACATTCTCCCCCAGATCGTAAGGAGTACTTGACTCCACTGCTGAGTGCTAGTTTCTGGTGGAGTCTCTGGAGGCATGTGGAGGAATAGAGTCAGACAGAAGAGGACTAATGGGAAGAATTTAATCCAACTTTTTGGAAAGATAACAGGTGAGCCCAGAGAGGTGAAGAGGAATTTGGGAGCAGTAACTGCTTATTGAGCATGTACAGGCCTCATACTCTCAAATACCATTTTTATGTTTGGGAATTTTCCATCTTATCAACCCCTGCCTCCTTAATGTATAATTCAGAAACTCACTTGCCCAGCCTCCTTGCAGCTAGAGAGCAAAGACGTGTGACCTGGGATCTGCCAACCAGATGCATCTGTGCAGGATTTTGAATTGGCTGCTAGTGAAGAAAGGGGTGGACACTGTGTGATCCATTCTGGAGAGGGAGGCGGTAGGTATATCCACCTGACAGTCAGCTGTGGAAAGGCAGTGTTTGTCCCATGTGAGTCTGTGGTGCAGACTGCCTTGTCTGGACCCAAGAGCGGTGGCCGTGCTTCCTCTCTTGGACAGGTTCTGTGCTGCGGTTTTGATGTTCCTCCTAGCTGTGTGGCTTCCTAGCCAGCTTCTCTAGGCCTCCCAGAGATTAAATGCCTTTCCTGCTTAAGTTGGTTACGGTGGGCTTCTGTTGTTTATAAGTCAGAATCTGGACTGCTTACAACACTTTATGTGCATCATCTCATTTAATCCTCACAGTAACCCAGTGAGGTAGATGTTACTATCCTTTTTTCACAACTGGAGGCACTGAGGCATAAAGAGGTGAACTAACTTCCTCAAAGTTACACAGATGGTAAGTGGAGCAGCCAGGATTTGAGTCCAGATCATTAGGCCCCAAAGCATGTATTTTAAGTACCACATATCTTGTGTGAGAGAGGGTGGGTGTGGAATGGTCCTTGCATATTTTCTCATCGGTGGTGTGGGCTTCATTGGATCTAGGTCTGGGTAGGCCTGCTCTGGGTTTTTACTGATAACACACTTTTTTCCTGAGGAATGGTAACAGAGACAACTGTTCTAGTGACAATGATTCAGGCATAAACACTTAGCTTGAACCCTGAGGGTGACCACAGATGAGCACTAGAATGTTTTCACTTTTTTGCAGTCTACAGGTGGGTGCTGGAGGAAAAGGAGTGAGATTGAAACTCAGAGAAGAAAGGAAAAACTGTCCTTAGAAAAGGAAGTAAAAGAAGCTTTGACTGAAGCCCAGAGACCAGTCAGAAAGTGAGATGGCCACCACCTACTGATCACAGCACTCAGTCCTGTTAACCTGGACAAAGCAGCCCATATTCTCTTGGACAGGCTCCACGGGAGGCAGATTGGCTAACTGTTCGACCACAGCTGCTTCTCATGGGCTGGAAAACTTTCTGGGGGTCCAACTTTCTCTCTTCCACTCTTTCTTTACCTTCTTTCATTTCTTCTTACCTCGCCTCTCTTCTCTTCAATAAATATCTTTGAGCACGTGCTATTTGATGATTCAGCAGTAGTTGTTGAATGTGTACTGTGTGCCACCCATGGTTATAAGTGCTGGCGATATGGCAGTGAAGCAGGCAGACAACTTAGTGGCGGAGGTGTAGCCCAATGGTTCAAAGTTGATTTAAGTGATAGCATCTCCACCCTTGCACCTAGTCCCAATCCCACTCCCTAAGAATATACCATTCTACCCCCACTTAACAGATGAGGAAACTGAGGCCACAGAGTTTGTGTCAACTGTCTGAGGTCTCATGGTTAGACCCAGAGCTCTGTGAAGTCTAAAAGTTGAGTCAGAGCCAAATAAACCAGAGCCAGCTAAACCTGAGTCTGGACTGTGACTCATCCTGGGATGGAACCCAGAGCCTCTCCTTCCTTTCTCACCTGGGCCCAGGGACCAGCCCCAGTATTGCCACCACCCATGTGCCCCATAGAGCCTGGCTGCAGGGCGGATGTGGCCTCCCAGGCTGCCCACTTCCTTGCTGCTGTACCACCAATAGCTCAGGCTGTCTGATTAGAAGTTTTTTTTTTTTTTTTTTATGTTGATCCCTCTAGGGGAAACAGATGTGGGTGGGAGGATGGTAGAGCACACCCACATTCACCTAAGCTTGGAAGTAACACAGGTTCCAGCCTTTTTGTGCCCTGAATGGTAATAGTGGCTCTGTTCTGGGACACCTGGCCCACTGACTCCCCCAGCTGTGTTCCTGCTTTTTCGTGGGGTGAGGGGAGAGGGGGGTTGTGCAGGGGGCGGGGGGAGGGGATAAACTTCCTGTTCCAACCCACTGTTGGGCAGGACTTCCTCCTTGAGAGCTGACTTCCTAGTATTGGGCCCAGCTAAACCAAGTGGAGTCAGATACAGCAGGTCCTGGAGTCAGATACACCTATGTTCAAATCCCAGTGCTGTGTAGCTTCAAGTAAGCTGATTAACCTCTGAATTCCTTTGTAAAATAGGCGTGAGAGTACTATGTCAGAGGGCTATAGAGATAAGGCCCCCGAAGATCTTAGCTCAGTACCAGGCACATGGGAAGCAATGTGCCGGCTATTTCCATTATTGGGTAGAACAGAAAGGGCCTCCCAGTGTCTGTGGGCCCCTCAGGCCTGGTGCCCCTTTTTTAAAGCTTGGCCCTGCTTTCCAGAGCTGCACTTTCTTGCAGTTTAATTTGCGCAAAGGCTCTGCTTGCTCTACATGTCACCTCTTGTCTCTGGATCTGTTTCCTCCCTGTTCTCCATTGAATAATCACATACAAACCTCCCTCTTCTCTGATCCCCATTTGTGTCTGTGAAGGAGAGAAATGCCTGTGCACCCCTGGTTTGCCTCTGGTAATGACAGCAGTGGCCACCACCAAAGGAGCGCTTTGGTCCCTGAGTAGCAGTCTCTGTCTCCAGGTCCTGCTCCCAGACTTGTTAGCCTACTTGCAATCAGTCTCCCCTGCCCCCTACCCTGTCCCATATCCCAGAACCATAGGGAAGGCTGTTGGAATAATAAAAGTCCTATGCTCAGATATGTAGCAGTACCTCCCCTGTTTAACTTGATTCTAGGGAGGGTTGCTTAGTGGTGTCTATCACATGCAAAGCACACTGGAGGAGAGTGATGGATCCCATAAGTAGAAGAATGATCATTCCCTTGCTTAGGAGGTGGTTTCCTATACTTTCATTCATTCATTCATTCATTCATCGTTCACCCAACTCACATGGTTGCCAACACTGGGAATTATCAACTTTTTCAATTTTCGCCAGTCTAATGGGTGAGAGAAATATCTTTTCTTAATTTGTATTTCCCTGATAGTCACAAAGCTGGACATATCTTCATATACCTGTTGTCCATTTTTTATTTCTTTCTCCACGAATTCCTTCTTCATATTTCTTTGTCCATTTTTCTTCTGGGCTTTTTCTTATTGAGTGATAGTTATTGTCTTTATATATGGTGGATACTAATCCCTTATTTGTGACATATGTTGAAAATAAACCATCTGGCCTGTCCTGTGTCTTTCCTTTTTTTATTTTAAATGAATTCTCTTGTCTTGCAGACAGTTCACACTTTTTATAGTTACGTATTTCAGTCTTCTAAATGGCTTCTGGATTCATCTTCCCTCTGGTAGCACTTATCACATTGATTTGTGGTCACTGTTTGTCTCAGGGAGAAACTTAAGGGCAGGCACTGCATTTTATCCTCCTGAGGCTCTTCTGGGACTAGTGCAAGGCTGGGCACAGGGTTTTGTGCCTGAATGAGGGAGTGAATGGAAAAGCTGTGTACAGCCCTCCATGCGTAGACGGGGTCTGCTGCAGAGATGGGAGTGAGTCAGGGCATGAATCACACGCTCTTCCCCGGCTCAGGTGACATTTCGGAAGCTCCTGGATAAGACTTCCTCGTTCCAGGGGAGCCTCCTTCTTCCTGAGCAGGCACAGTGAGGCTGTGCTGGTTATCAAACTGTGTGTGCACATGTGCATGTGTGTGCGTGTGTAGGGGGCTTATTTTTTGAAACTCTCAGTGGTATCATGTTCTGTGTATGTGTGAACAAGGCGTTAAAAATCCCAGAGAGGACCTGTGTATGTGTAGGTGTTGGGGGCTGAGGAGAGAAGGAGAGAGAGGGATGAAGGGTGTTAAGAATCTTTGCAACATGTTGCATTTGCTGTGGGGAGGATGGGGTACTGGAAGGCGTTGAGCACTGGGAGGGGGCATCCTTGTGAGCTGAGCTTCCTGGAGTCTCTAGATCTGTGGCCATGTGACGCTGTTGCATGTCCCTGCTGCTGAAGGCACTTCTGCTTAGTTCCCACAGGCTTGGCTTCTCCATTTTCATTTGCGAAAGCAGTGGAGAGTGCCAGTTAGATTATTAGACCCAAATAATCTGAAATGTGTGAAAAATAGTAAATATTGACAGTCCCTTTTGCAGAGCAGGTTATTGCCATGGAAATGCTGTGTACACGACGAATCTGTGTGATGGTGGAAGCTGGTGCAGGAGCAATGAAGTGGTGCTGCCTGAGTTGGCAGGTTTAGGAGTGAGTGCCATCTCAGTGCAGTCCGGTGAGGCTGTAAACCTGGGTCCCCAATCAGCCAGATTGCACCAAGAGAGCATTTAGTTATTGCTTACTGCATGCACGGTTCTGCACTAAGCATTCTGTGTGTTACTGCATTTATCATTGCTCCAACCCTGTGAAATGCCATTATCCTCCTGGTTCACTTGAGGTACAGGTTTTGAACAACTTGATGGAAGGTGCTCAGGCAGTGAATGGCAGAGCCCTGTGACTGGCTCTGCAGAGCCTGAGTCTTCACCACTCAGCCGTTTTCTCTCATCATGATTTACTCCAGAGAAAGCTAACCAGTCGAATTTGTGGCTGATGTTTAAAGACCACAGACAATTTCCAGCTTCTCTGGAAAATGTGGATAGTCTGGCTGTTGACTGGGTGGGGCCTGCTCTTTCTTGGTGGCTGCTCCCCAGCCACTTCCTTGATTAGCTGGGATGCTAGCTCTCCAGTTGGCACTGGGCAACCCCCAGCTGTCATTCTGAGAAAGCACTGGGCATCACACTCAGGGCCTATTTGAATTAATTGAGAATTATCTACTGAGAGCTTCTCATCCTGTTAGAAATTACATTAATTTTAGCTGTTGTTTTCACTTGCCGATTAGTGCTTTTGAAGTCATTTGATATTCTTCCTGCGGTCTCAAGAATTTGTGGATGGTTGGGTAAAGATCTTCATGTCAGGCAGTGAAGGTTGCAGCAGGAGAGGTACTGTTAGTGCACTCATTCATTCATTCTTTTGTTTGTTCACTTGTTCAACATATTCATTGAACATTAGGTGCTGGAGTTACAACAATGAATGGTATTTAGTCTTCAAGGAGCTCATGACATAACTTGGGAGACAGATGTAGACAAGCATTACCAAGCAAGATGCAGATGCCACAGTTGGGGTACACCTAGGTAATTCTAAGGGTATATGAGAGGACCTCTTTCAGATCTTGGGGATAGGTCAGGGAGGCCTTCCAGGAAAAGGTGATACCTATTGAGACTCAAGGACAAGTGAATACAGTTAGCAAGGCAAAAAGTAATTGGGGGAACAATGTTTCAGGTTGAGGACTCGCATGTGCAGAGGCTGGGAGGGGAGAGCAGGGTACATGTGGGAAGTGCCTGAGAGTTCAGTATGGGTGGAACTCTGTATGTGTGCGTGCGTGTGTGTGTGTGTGTGTGTGTGTGTGTGTGTGTGTGTATTTGGAGGTACTGGAAGACTTGGGGCTGGAGAGGTTAGTTACTGGGAGCTGAGTGAATCTATAAGTGAGTTCAGACCATTTCAAATATGTCCTGTAGCAAGCTCTGCAGGACATGGGGTTGTTGGGGAAACAGCACCATGGGGTACAGTAGAGGTGACTCTGGGGCAGGATTAAGGGGCTGCAGAGATCTTTCAGAGCCAAGGCCAGCTTTTTTTTTCTGTTTCTGAACATTTATTTTTAGAGAGAGGGAAAGGGAAGGAGAAAGGGAGAGGAACATTGACGTGAGAGAGAGAAATGTTGATCACTTGCTCTCACATGCACTTCAGCCGGGGATGGAACCTGCACCTAGGTATATGCCCTGATTGGGAATTGAACCAGCGACCTTTTGCTTTGTGGTACGATACTCCAATCAACTGAGTCACACCAGTCAGAGCATGGTCAGCATTTCTCTGTTTGGCTTGTAGGTTTGACATTTCTCTTGGTTTGGTTTGAGGACTTTTAGAAAGGATTCCTGCCTCAGCTCCTCTTTGCTTGGAATTCTGCTTCTTAGAGAGATTCTGTTGGCCCTAAACTTGGTCTGACATTAGAATGCAGTGAAATATCACTGAGTGCCAGCTAGATTCTTTAGGTTGCAAAAAAAACCTTGTCCAGAATATCTTGAATGGAATGAGGCTTAATTTCACGTGTGTATGTGAAGTGGGAAGGAGGGGAAATAGTTTCATCTGCCACAGGGATACTACCAGACAGGGTGCTGCATCAGCCCTCATGAGAGCTGGGACTGGGGTCATCTGTCCATGTATATTCCAGTTCACCAATGCTATCTGCTTGTGTTTATCTCTCCACCCAAGAGAGGCCCCAGTTGGTTTGATTTTACATTATCCAATATGGAAAATTTATGCCAAGCTGCATTATCGATCCATCTATCCATCCATCCATCCTTCCATCCATCCATCCACCCATCCATTCAATAATCAATCCATCCATCTAATTTCATAACAGATTAACTGAGCACCTACTTTTATGTCAAACTCTGTACTGTATTCTGGGATTACAGCAATGAGTAAGATAGATATAGTGACTTCTCAAGGAGTATGTAGTTATGAGGCCAGTCAGACATTAAAGGTGGTGGTGAATGCTAAAAAGGACCAAGGAATATATAAATCTTGAGATTCACTAAGTGAAACATAGGTGGGTAGGCAGAGGAGATGTTAGGGGGAGTCCCAGGCTAATTTTTTGTGACCATGAGAGTTCTGTTAGTTTCACATGTCAGGAGCCTCAGTGTCTCTTGCAGCAGAAATTCCTCAGAAGGGGCAGTGGACTCTGTGGGTGCTGTGCACTTCCTGGTTACCAGTGGAGGTGTCTTACATTGAGACCCATGACTAGATATTTTCTCCAGTGGGTGTGAACTTACTAGCTTCATTTATGAGAGTCACTATATAGATGTGGGAGTGGAAGGAAGAATGAAGGAGTTAGGGGAGTTGTCAGTGATGAGCCATACACATTCTGAGTAGACAATCTAGCATGGGTTCAACTTAGCTACATTGTCTACTGTGTGATACTGGGCTGGTTTCATGTATCAGTTTTCTTATCTGTAAATTGGGAATAAAATACCTGTATTTCAGGGTTATTGTGAAGATTCAATGAGTTGATATAAGGGACTTAGGACAATGCCAGGCACAGGATACAGGTGCTCTTAATAAATGCTAGCCATTAGTGTGATTATTATATGGAATCAGTCAGTTGTGGCTCAATTTTCTGATAACTCTTTCTTGATGGTATCCAGCCTCCTCTATCAGACTGCTTCAATTTATTGCTGCTTCCAAGCAGGTTCTTCATTGGCTCTAGGGATCCATTCTTATCCCCATCTGCAACAGAGAGCAGTGTCTTAGCCTGGCCCAATGTTCTGTATCTGAGAATATGTTTGTTAGGGTGGTGGGTGGAGGTATTCTCTGTGGAGTTACAGCCCTAATGATTCAAGTTGCCTATAACATCACATAAGCAAATGGAAATATAAGGTGCAGGCCCCTGGCTCTCCAGCGTTGGGGGAGAAGTTCCAAGGTTAGCCTGGCTGCTCTCCTGCACTGCGTGCTGCTGATGGCTCTCACAAGGACTCAATGAGTCAGTCATTCATCTCTTTCACCATGGGCAAGGCCTTGGAGGTGTCATCTCACCTCTCCCTTTGTCAGTTCTGCTCTGAACTGCCCATAAGTGACCTGGGGCTCCTCCTGGAAAGAGCATGGTAGATGTGGGATGGCTAGGACCAAGCAGCTGGAGCCAGCACAGAGGTGGGTTTGATTTCTGCTTCAGAGAGGGCCAGGATGGGCTCTGCACCACAGAACAGCAAAGTGTTTGCCGTCTAATTTGACCTTTGTTCCTACATTGACTTCTTATGCCATGAGCTCTTCATTCATTAAATGGGAGTATGAGAATCTCACCTTGATTTGTAGGCTGTTTTCTGCATTTCTAGTTTTGTATTTTTTAAAATATATTTTATTGATTATGCTATTATAGTTGTCCCAGATTCCCCCACTTTGTTCTCCTCTGCCCAACACCCATTTCCTCCAGCAATTCCCCCTTTAGTTCATGTCCATGGGTCATGCATATAAGTTCACTTTTTTCAATAATTTTAAAAAGATTTTATTTATTAATTTTTAGATAAGGGGGGAAGGAGAAAGAGAGGGAGAGAAACATCAGTGTGCAGTTGCCTTTTATGTGCCCCCAGCTGGGGACCTGGCCCACAACCCAGGCATGTGTCCTAGAAATGGGAATCAAACTGGTGACCCTTTGGTTTGCAGGCTGGTGCTCAATCCACTCAGCCACACCAGCCAGGGCCATGCATATGAGTTCTTTGGCTTCTCCATTCCCTATATTATTCTTAACATCCCCCTGTTTATTTTGTACCTACCAATTATGCTTCTTAATCCCTGCATCTTTTCCCATTCTCCCCCTTCTGCCTCCCAGCTGATAACCCTCCAAATCATCTCCATACCTATGATTCTGTTCCTGTTCTCATTGCTTGCTTAGTTTGTTTTTTTAGATTCAGTTGTTGATGTGAATTTGTTGCCATTTTAATGTTCATAGTTTTGATTCTCTTTGTCTTAAATAAGTCCCTTTAACATTTCATGTAATAATGGCTTGTTGGTGGTGAATTCCTTTAGCTTTACCTTGTCTGGGAAGCATTTTATCTACCCTTCCATTCTAAATGATAGCTTTGGTCAATAGAGTAATCTTGGATGTAGGTCCTTGCTTTTCATGACTTTGAATACTTCTTGCCAGTCCCTTCTTGCCTGCAAAGTTTCTTTTGAGAAATGATCTGATAGTCTTATGGGAACTCCTTTGTAGGTAACTTTGCTTTTCTCTTGCTGCTTTTAAGATTTTCTCTTTATCTTTAACCTTTGGCATTTTAATTATGTTGTATCTTGGTGTGGTCTTCTTTGGGCCCAAATGTTTGGGACACTGTGAGCTTTCTGGACTTGCATGTCTAGTTCCTTCTCCAGATTGGGGAAGTTTTCCTTGATTATTTTTTCCAATAAGTGTTCAATTTCTTGTTCTTCCTCTTCTCCTGGCACCCCTATGATTTGGATGTTGGCACTTTTGAAGATGTCCCAGAGTCTTCTTATTCTCTCTTTTCTTTGCTTTTTTTTTTTCAATTCTTGTTTCTTCATTCTGTTCTTGTTGAGTGTTTGTTTCTTCCTTATGTTCAGAATTGTTGATTTGTTTCCTGGCTTCCTTCCCTTCACTGTTGGTTTCCTGTGGATTTTTCTGTATTTCACTTAGTGTAACCTTCATTTCTTCCTGGGTCTTGTTTTTCAAAGATTTTATTTATTTATTTTTAGAGAGAGGAAGAGAGGGAAAAAGAGAGGGAGAAAAATATCAATGTATAGTTGTCTGTCACACTCCCCATACGGGAGACCTGGCCTGCAACCCAGGCGTGTGTCCTGACTGGGCATCAAACTGGTGACCCTTTGGTTCTCAGGTTGGCGCCCAATCTACTGAGCCACACCAGCCAGGCTCTTCCTGGGTCATTTTCATGTTGTTGACCTACTCAGTGAGTTCTTTGAGCATCATGATCACCAGTGTTTTGGACTCTACATCTGTTAGGTTGGTTATCTCTGTTTCATTTAGTTCTTTTTCTGCAGTTTTGTTCTGTTCTTTCATTTGGGCCTTATTTCTCTGTTTTCTCAATTTGGAAGCCTCTCTGTGTTTGTTACTGTGTATTAGGTAGAGTTGCTTTGACTCCCTGTCTTAGTAGTGTGACCTATTGTAGAAAAGGCACCTATCTGGATGTATGTAGCTTCTTTAAATCCTTGGTTGTTGGACTTCCATACAGCTCAATTTTCTGACAGTTCTGAGTGTTGTTTGTTTTGAGAGCTGGTTGTAGTTTTGTGGTTGCATGAGGAGGCAAAGTATGTTTACCTACACCTCCATCTGGACCAGTAGTTTTGTATTTTTTAATCACCAAATATATATGTATTTGCCATCAAAGAAACACTCATTATAAAAGAATGTTACAGTATATACCAGTAACTATGTAATGTAGAAAGTCTGTACTTTATAGAGACTACAGATTTAACATTTAGGTGTATTATCCTCTGAGTTTTTAAAATTGGACATGCAAGCCTATGTAAGCAATTAACAAAAATGAAATCAGATCCAGCATACATTTTTCATAACATACCATTTTTTAACTTGTTAAATCTTGTACTTTTTTCTATATTAATACCTTATTTAGATCTACTTTATTTTTAAATGTATTTCATAATGTGGTAGCCACCATATAATGTATTTGTATTATATTTATACTTATTATTTAACCAATTTTCTATTAATGGGCATTTGGATTATTTCCTTTTTTTTAAAAATCATGAGCAATGCAGCAATGAATGTTCTTGGGCACTTCAGTGAGGATTTCTGTGGAATAATTCTTAGAAGTAGGGTTTTCAGGGCCAAGGAAGTACACATTTTCAGTTGTAGGTATTGCTAAATTGCTTTCCAGAAGGCTGGGCCAGTTTATGTGCCCACCAACAGTGCATGAAAGTACCTCTTACAAATGTCTTTTAAAAGATAAAACACCTGTTGTTAAGCTGTGAAACACATTTCAAATAATTGCTTAAATTCTTCCAGCTGTGGCATAAGAAGCTAGAGTCCCAAAGGGGACTGAATGAGTCTTGGGAAGTGTGAGAACTTACTGTATTAAAAGGTGACATTTTGGACCAATGGGAAAAGAATGGTTTATTTAATAAATGGTGCTGGTATAACTGAGTGGCCATGTGGACGAATGCCATGTTTGATTTCTAACTCACATCTTAGACAAAAATAAATCACAAATGGGTAAATTACAGAGTAAAGGTTTAAAAGTGAAAATAATAAAGAATATTAGAGGAAATGTTAGGAACATAGTCCTACATGCCTTGAGTGAGGGAAACCCAGAAGCTATAAAGGAACAGATTAAGCATTTTTTTTGGTTATGTAAAAACAGTTTAACCTTTTGAAAGGAGAACAAACGTATCCGTGGGTTGGTTGGTTAATTAAGAAATGCTGTTAAAATAGGCCCAGTAGAAAATGTACAATGGTTTACAACATGAATAAAATGGAAGTCAATAAAGAAAAAAGTTTAGATGTACATGTGTCAGGAGACACTATGGTTAGGGACTGAGATTCTGTACCTTTTATTCTAAGTAGAGTTGAATGATGAAGTAATAAATGGGTGGCCTCTAAACCTAGTAAGCTCTGGGTGGATAGAGAAAAGGGAAGGAAATGTTGTTTTCTGTTTCTTTATTTTTTATTGTTCTGAGAAAGTTGAGTACCCACCCAAAGCCTCAGGTGTCCCAGGAGAGAGGGGACAAAAAACATACCATCAAAACAAAAATCTTTAGCCACAAGTTGTAGTACTGGGCACAGCACGATGCTTATTGCCTCACACCTCCTCCTGCATGAAGCACCTGCTCTCTGGTCTTCTCTCAAAAGTCTGAGCCTCCCAGGCTGTTCCTGGGGGTTTGAACAAAGCCCCTCTCCCCTCTGTTCACTTCAGGATTTATACTATCCTCTGGATCACCCCTTTGTACTTTCCCTTCATCTAGCCATCACCAGAGAACTGTGGCCAGTGAAACTGGGTGCAGGGCCCCACTCTGCCTAAACTCAAAGCTCCATTACTCTGTGCCTGGAGGGTCACTTGCTCCTAAGTTTAGTGGAGGCTCTGGAGTCAGGCAGACATGGCTTCAAATACTTGCTCTCCCACTTTCTAGCTTACTCTCACACAAATTCGACACCTCAAATTCTTCATCTGTAAAATGTTACTACTTCCTAGCGTTGCTCTGATTGTTGTTGTTACTATTATGACTACCTAGCATAGCACTTGGCATTTAGGAAATACTCAGTAAATGTTAGCTATTATTGGCTAGTGCTATTTCTCCTCATCTCCCTTCCTCTTTACTTCCTCCTTCCTCCACCCCTCTGCTTTTCTTCTCCCTCCTCCTCCTTCTTGGCTATTTTAAGTGTTGCCTTACCAATACCCACAGAAATAGACTGATGTACTCTTGGGGTTTAGGAGCACTCAGATTCACTCATTCATTGCCTTAGAGGTAGCAGAGTGGTGTGGTTCAGAGCCAGACACAGGACTGAATCTGCCTAGTTCAAACCCAGTCTTTGCCACTTACTACTGTGTGCACCATGGGCGACTTTCTTAACGTCTCTGTGCTTTATTTTCTTCATTTGCAAAATGAGGATAATAATGGAACCTACCTTACATGGTTATTATAAGGAGTAGGTTAATGTTTATAAAGCAGATAAAGAGTGCCTGGCTCATTGTAAGTGGTATATAAATGATTGTTAAAATAGGCACAAAATAAACAGTCTCACTTAGACACATCACTTACTCCTTGTGGATCGTGTCAAAGATGAGGGAAGCAATATTCTGAAAACCCTCATGTGCTGTGTGCATATGAAAAGTATTATGGTGATTCATTGTTTGCCTAGCTATGGTCCATTTTCCTTTTATTTACTTTTATTTTTTTCATCCTCACTCAGGGACATACTTACTGATTTTAGAGAGAAGGGAAGGGAGAGAAGGAGAGAAACACCAATGAGAGAGAAACATCTATCTGTTGCCTCTTGCTTGTATGCACCCCGATCGTAGACTGAACCCACAAACTAGATATGTGCCCCAACCAGGAATCAAACCCATGACCTTTTGGTTTACAGGAGGACACGCCTACTGAGCCACACTGGCCAGGGTCATTTTCCTTTTAGAATCATCCCTGGCCAATATTTAAGGAGGAGCTCTGAGGGTCAAGAAACTGACACCATAGGGACAATTTCTGAGTTTCTCTGCTTTCCTAAATTTTTCACTGATGCAACTTTGGAGAAGGACCAAAGAAATGGAGTGAATATACTGTTGCCGTTTTGTTTCCAATAGTGGGCGTGACTGATGCTTTTACAAAAGGATGGGTGGAAAGGTAGCGCCTTAGCAGGAAAGCCTTCTTGCTAAATCCAGGACTCTTGCATACAAATAGACACAAGCTTGCTTGATGTTTAAATAGACTATCAGTGATTATCATTTATCCAGCCTAGAGTCTCCTGGGTTTGGTGCTCCTTCAAATTAATGGTCTGCATTTTCTGCTGCCACTTGCTCACTAGTTCTGCTTTTTATAACCCTGTATTTAAGACATTGCTCCCCCAAAGGCCACCAAAAGTAAAAATATTGGCATGTGTTTATTAGCACTATCTGCAGGTGCTGAGCTGAGGATTGACATGGATTTATCATCGTTTAATCTTCACAGCCCTTCTAGGTGTTTTTCCCAATTTCACAGATGGGGGCACCAAGGTGCAGAGCAATGAAGCACCATTCTACAGCTAATGCTATTGGTGGCCTGCTCACTGCCTGACTCCCACTGGGCAGCACCTGTGTCTGTTTGCCCGCAACTTGTTCTGGCCGTTGGCTCACTCTGTCCACGTGCATGTTAGGCTGAAAATGTGGGGAGTGGGGGATTTAATGCCTGCTGCCCCAGGAGTAGCCCTCAGCTGGTAACTGATGGGAGTTGGAGGATAAATATTTCTGGGGCTTGTGTTTCCTAGTGTCCCCAGCAGGATTAAGATCCAATTGCCCAAAGTGGTATCATGCTTGAAAACGCATCCCTTGTAGGCTTCCTTCCCTTCCTTGTCTTACCTTCCCACTGGTATTCCCTGGAATCACCTTGTACTTCAGTCATCCTCTTAGGATCTGCTTCTGGGGTATCCTAAACAGGGTCTAACTAAATTCAATAGCCTTTTATATCTTCATCCTCCTAGTGGCATTTGACACTACTGATGGCTGTCTTGTCTTAGAACTCTGTCCCTTTTGGGTTTCTGTGACACCTGGTGTGATTCTCTTTCTATTTCTGATGGCTCCTTTTCTTTTCTTGTTCACTGGTTCTGCTCCTTTGTTTGGTCACCCCATTTTAGGCATCCCCAGTATCTCAGTATTTCACTTGTAAATGACAGAAAACCCAACTCAAACTAGTTTCAATAAAAAAATAAATTAATTGGATTACATACTTGGGAAGCTTGGAGTACACTGGCTTCAGATAAGGTGTGATCCAGGTTTTCAGATGGTGATCAGCCATCTGACTTAGTGCACATCATGACCGTGCTTTCCTTTGCATTGCTTCATTCTCTGGATTCTCTGGCAGGTTCTTCTCTGGTGAGACCATGGCAACTGGTGGGTCCAAGTTCATCCTCTACCAGTTTAGCTTCATCAGTGGAGTGGGAGTGCCTCTTCCCTGAGAATCCCAGGAAAAGTGTTCAGCATCATTCTCGTTGTTCTGTCTTGACCACATATACATCCCTAAGTGGCCAGGAGGATATAGTATTTTTGTTGGCCAGGCTGAGCCATACTGTCATCCTTGGAGCCAAGATTAGGACTAAGAGTGGGTAGAATTGGTTTTTCAAAGAAAAATCGAAGTACTGTTACATGTTGGAATGGATGCTGGGTGGGCAGAAACAACAGATGTCCATACCCCAAGTTCTCTGGGCTCAGCACTCTGCTCTTCTCTCTCTCTGTCTCTTTACTTCTGCTTTTAAAGCCTGCCTAGGCAGGACTATAAACTCCCATCACCAGTCTTGACTTCACTCTGGAGCTCTAACATCAATTTCCCCAGCCTCCAGAGTGAGGAATTTCTAATTGGTTGTGCTACCCAGACTTGAAACTTCGCATGCCTCAACCCTGGCCACATCTCACCTAGTTCTTCCTCCCACTGTCCCTGTTCTTATCCTTGGTGACAGTCAGGTTCCCATCCCTTCCTCCTCTCTTCCCCCAGCCTGGTTTCTAGCCACATTGTGCTTCTTTTGGTTCCCTGAATGTGCCACATGCTCTCTGGACCTTCAACATGCTTTTTCTAATCTGAAACCCTCTTTGGCGTACCCTTTGGTTGGTGGACTGCTACCCACCGTTTGGACCTTAGCTCAGAAGTCATCTTTTCTGGGGCCTCCACCCTGATCACTCCTCTTTGCCAAGTCCAGGTTAGATTTCCATACTGTGTTCCATGGGGCTTTTATCTCTTCTATCACTGTGCTTTTAACTCAGACTCCAATGCCCCGTTCCACTCTCCATCTTCCCCATCAGGGCAGGGCCATCTCTGTGCTGTTCATCATTATGTCTTCAGCAGCCCAGACTTAACAATTGTGAGCATGGGCTGGTGTGTGAGAACTCAGGGTTTGGATCCAGGCTGCACGTCTCCTGAGCTGTATGAATGTGGGCAAATCCCTCCACCCTTCCAAGCCTCAGTTTTCTCACTTCCAAAATGGGGGCAATTACAGTCCGTTCTTCACTGAGCTGCTCTGAGGAGTTAGTGGTATTCTCTCACGTAGAGGGCTCAGCATGGTGCCTGGCACATGGTAAGCACTGAATCAGTACAAATGATGATTATGTCTGCTTGCTGTTAATATTAGTTTACTTTATCCAGTGTCTAGCACACAGTAAACTTTCAGTAGACTATACTCTTATCATTAGCCCAGAACAGAATCTGAAACATAGGCTCATTGGATAATTGAAACTTTCACTTTGAATATTAAAAATGAAAAGAGCCTTTGCTGCTTTCTTTGCTGTCTGTCCATCAATTAGGAGTAGTGAGCCTATTGCTCCCGTCAAGGTGGGGAGCAGTTTCAGGTGGGGCTGAAGGCCCTGCCCTTTGTGGTGCCGACTGGCTTTTTCTGATGTCCCTGGGGTGCCCAGGTAGGGGGAGTGCTGCTGGCACTTGTTTGCCTACTTGCTCTAAGGAGGGTGGCCTTAGCCCACCTGGGGAAGAGCTTCATGAAGGTTAGTGAAAGGTCTGTTGCTGAGCAGCTCTAAGGGCTGCCTGGGACTGCTACCTGAGGCAGTCCCCTTTTCCTCATTTTATCTCAATGAGATATTATTGATCTCTATGTGATGTTTCTCCCTATTGCTAGCCATGGACATAGGTCATCCTTGGGTGTCCCTCTTGGCTTGAGCACTGCCATCATCCCTGTCACTGTCACTGTAGACAATAACAGCATCTTCTAGTGAGTGGGTGCTGGCATTTTGTGACTCTAGGGCTGCTGTAAGGGGTGGGGATGAGTTATAAGATTCTATGTTGGAACTATGTGATATGGTAGCCACAAATCACACAAGGCTACTTCAATTTAAATTTTAAGTAATTAATGTCCAGTGAAATGAAAAAAATTCAGTTTCCCAGTTCTACCAGCCATAGTTCAAGTGAATGGCACAGCTACAGAATGTTTTTGCCATCTCAGAAAATCATCCTGGACAGTGCCGGTATAGATCAGGAGTAGGTCAGCTAGGGCTCGTGGCTCTGCTGACTGAGTGTGTAAACAGAATTGTATGGGAACATGGCCACAACTGCTGGTTTGCGTGTGCTCTGTGGGTGCTTTTGTGCCACAAGAATAGAATCCAGTAGTTGTGACAGAGACACTGTGGCCTGTAGAGCCTGAAGTATTACTCTCTATTTTTAAGAAAAAGTCATCTACTTCTGGTCCAGAGTCCACTTCCGGGCCTGGCGCTGGATAAGTTCAGTAAGTGCTTGCTAATTTCTATTCATATGAAAATAACATGTCTGTAGTTTTTCAATAACCTTCAAACTCAGTATCATTGTCTCCACTCTAGAGATGAGAAAGCTGGGACTAGGTTCTATCAAATCACTTCCAGGAGGGCAGAGACCTCCAATCTTCTTCGCCACTTACTGTTACATCTGGGGCAGCGCCTGCACAGAATACACATTCAGCACGTTTGGTGAGCAAGAAGTGGATAAATGGACAAATGACTTTGGGAACAGATATAAAAGTTCGATCAGCTCCTTTGTACAGATGAGGGAACAGAGGCACTTTGGAAGGGAATTGCTTCTCCAGAAGGCAGTGTGCAGCCTTCTGAACTGCGGAAGGTGGGACTGTGGAGTGGGGACTCCAACTGAAGCACCCTGTATGTTTCCTGACCTTCCTCTCCACCACTTGTCTGCTCCTCCCCTTCCAGAAGCTGCCAGAACATTGAGCGGTGCCTCTCCTTCCCCCACTGCAGCCAGACATTTGTTTAGCTCGTGGGTCCCCCCTTCTCCAGCACTCTCTCTGCAGCACTCTTGGATTTGATGCTTGTTTCCTACGGCACCACAGAGCTATGCTGCTGAGGCACTGTCTAAGTAGGTCAGCTGAGTTTGATCTCTTCCTCAGCCACTGCAGCCCATGTAGTTTGACTGGAGACCATCTGTGATTTGACACATGTGTTTCAGCAAAACTAAGCAGGCCTTGGGCATGTCTTTGGCCAATAAGCTGGAGGCTAAGTGAGGCTGCTCTCGAAGCATCTTCTCAGATGGCTGCTCATGGGCATCTGTTCGAAGAGGCTTCCCGTTGAAGTAGTCAAAGGTGCATTAAAGGAATCCAGTCCGTCACTGCCTCCAGCTATGAAGTCGCAGAATTCCATGTCTGGCCCAGGGAATGGCTTCTTTAGGGCTCTGAGGACTAGAGCCCAAGGACTTTCATTGTCTGGTGTTTCCTGCCTGCATCACTGCGTGGTTATTTTTTATGCGCTCTGGGGCTAGATTGCCTGCATTGACTCCTGCCTTCCCCCTCGATGCTGTGCAGTCTTGGACAAGTTGCTTGCTCTCCCTGTGCCTCACCTTCCTCTTCTGTACAGAAAGAATTATAATAGGACCTCCCACATGGCTGTGGTGAGGACCAAAGGAGTCAGTATATGGAAAACATTTAGAACAGTGCTTGGCAGATATAGTACCTGCTCTACAAGTGATTATTACTATTGTTATTATTGTCTCCTCTAATCTTTTATTTCTGATGACCATGGGCCATGTCTTGCCTGCCTTTTAAGTTGGGGGGTTCTCAAACTCAACCATCCACAAGGGCCTGGAAAGGAACTTGAGTGAGTTAGTTGAGCCAGGTGGGGATTCCTGTGAAATGGAGAATGCAAGCTCAGCT
Source organism: Anoura caudifer (assembly GCA_004027475.1). Taxonomy (NCBI): domain Eukaryota; kingdom Metazoa; phylum Chordata; class Mammalia; order Chiroptera; family Phyllostomidae; genus Anoura; species Anoura caudifer. The sequence goes on along the minus strand of PVKU01002916.1, from coordinate 116,850 downwards.
GTAAGGGGAAGCTATTGCTCATTCATTCAACACATATTTATTGAGAACTTTCTATGTGCCAAGCACTATTCTATGCATAGGATACAGCAGTGAATGAAAATGAAACTCCCTGCCCTCTTGGAGTTGACATTTTAGTAGTGAATGCAGGGCCAATTGCTCTGTCACCACATGTTGATAGGGGCCCAATGTTGCTATAACTTGGGAAAGAAAAGCCAGAGATTTGGACATTTAAAAACCATGAACTCTCCTGCCTTAAATATTGGCAATGTTTTCACATTGCTTTATGAAGCACAATGTGGGTTGATCCCAGGAGCCCATGGGCTACCGGTTTACAGCCTGTGTTGTCAGATGCTCTTCGAATAGCTCTGGGAGAAGGGGTGTCTCTGCCCTGTAAACTGGCAGCTGGTCCAGTTTCAAGGTTGTATGTGCAGAGGTTGCCTCCTCCTTCTCCTGTGTGGAGGTTCTGGTGGCATTTGCTGCCCATGGGCACCGATAACACTGCCACAGACTCCCCCGCAGACTGCAGGCAGTGAGTTCGAGTGTTCCTTCTCTCACCCTCCCTTTGGACAACAGCTGCGGCTGGGTTCCCAGCCCCCAAGAGGACGGATGTAGCTTCCTTGTAGTCATTGGGGGGGAATAGGGTGGTGGTGGTGACGTGAAGAAAATGGAGTGGGTCGGGGAAGCAGCCTCTGAAGAAGAGAATTATTTTTGTTGCCTGCATCTTTTAAAAGTGGAGAACTGATCTAAAAGCCTGTGTGGGAAGGATTGGGAATAGAATTGAGGGGAAAAGACATTTAGGATACTCACAGGAACAATTCCTAGCAGCAGTAGTTTTTTGGAGAGCGAGTTGCAAGATTTCTGGGAAAATTTGATTGCACCTGTCAGGATCCCAGCAGGAATGAGAAATCCCTCAGGAGGCTTTAGTCAAGAAAGCTTAATGAAGTCATTATTTAACACTTCCAGGGAAGAAGAACAAGTAGAGGAAATAGGGTAGAGAGCTGCTGGTGGAACCATGGTCCTGGAGAGTTGTAGCTGCTTCCCCAGTGGCAACATCCAGGCAACAAGAAAGGGGAAGAAATATTGGAGCCTTTCTCCATCCAGTTGGCTGAGCCCAGTTGGAAACCAGGAGGCAGTGAGGACTGGGAGATTAATTCTGCAGGGGATAGCCTCCTGGGGCTCTCTGATCACAGCAGTCAGGTGAAGAATGGGTCTGGAGGGTGAGGCAGAAGACAAGCGACAGCCAGCACACTGATACTTAGTTTCTTTTTCTTGAAAGTAGAGGATAATATGGCAGCCTTTCTTAGAAGGTTATTGGCAGGTAACACTGCTCACTCAGTAGGTGATCCATAAATGCTGAGACTTTGTAGGTCTCAAGTCACTCCTAGGGGTGAAGGGTCCAGATGAAAAAGTTCTGTGCATTGTCTCCCTAGACAGTTGTAGGGTCAAGAGAGATTGCCCTCCCTCCCCTGCAGCAGGGGCCTAGGGTGAGTGCTCTTTTGGGGGGGAGTATGAGGTGGAGGTGTAGCAGTTAGGGGCAGAGACTCTGGAGCCATCTAGCCTGCTTCCAGCCTGACTGTCACTGTCACTTGCTGTCAAGTTACTTAACTTCACATGCCTCACTTTTCTCATCTGTAACATGGGGATATTAGTAATTTCTACCTCATGTGGTGGTGAGGATTAAGTGAGTTGATCTATGTGGAGAGCTTAGAATAGTGCCTGGCATGTAGCAGGCAGTATATAAATGTTGTTAGCATTTGTTGCTCCGCCCATCGGTGGGTGTTAGTTATTATTGTTGTTGCCCCTTCTCCTCTTCCTCCTCTTTCTTCATTATTTATTACCTCAGTGGGTTAACCTGTTGTCGATAGAAAACCCCCACCAGTCGTCTCAGGAGTTTCATTGATCGTACCATTATCTTCTCATCCTCCCACAGACAGGATATTTCAGGAGTGATTGATGGGTGTGTGTGTGTGCGTGTGCGTGTGTGTGTGTGTGTGTGTGTGTGGTGAAGGGTGGGCTTGTGCCTGACTCTGGGGACACAGTGCTTTGCTATGCAAAATAGCTTGCTTGTCATCCCACTACAGGCCCCTTCCTTGAAAAGTTCCAGGCTATTTTTGAAGCCCTCATGGCTCACATGTTCCTTTCTACATCATGTCAATGCCAGTACAGAAAAATAGGAACCTTTTGGCAGAGTACAAAGCAAAAGAGATTTCAAAGTGCATTGAGGATGAGTCTTGCTCAAATGACAGAGCATTAAGACGTGACATGAATGCTGAGTTTTGAGACTGGAGGCTGCTTGTATGTTTGTATTTAGACCTTGTTGGATTTCTTGGGAAATCAGTGCAGGTGCCAACGGCTAATGTTGGCTGTAAGAAGGCACCAAAGAGTAGAAACCCCTCTTGGTACCCCCACATACATACACTCTAGAAGGTCAGTGAAGGGTGCTGAGAGTTGAGTGGGTAGTTTCCCCAGGGCAACAGCTGGGCTCTGGGGTGCAGGGTTCTGCAGGTGGAAGTGTTGGGTGAATGGAGAGAGCGTCATCAGTGCTGGCTGCCTTGGAGCTTTGTGGCTTTGCTTCTGACCTGAAGCCACACACAGAGCCAAACTGCCTGTGTGCAAAGACGTGGACCTAAGAGTGAGGGCGCCAAACCATGTTTTGTATGTTTACTTACCCTTCCTGATTTTTCCCTAAAAGGCAGAGTACGACTTTGGAGACAGGTAGACAGACCTGAGTCCAAATTCCTCCCTGCCTCTTACTAGCTCTTTAATCTTTGGCAAGTGCTTTAAGATTTGGTGAGTCTTTCTGAGCCACCAGTTCCTTATTTGAAAGGCAGTGTTGCAGCCCTTACAAGGTTAGAGAACAAGACTCCTGGGGCTCAGGAAAAAAAAAAGGTTTGCTGACCTGTTGTGTTAAATTCTAGCAATAGTCCCAAGGGGAAGACAAACAGGTAATGTTATTTTAGCAATGAGGAGTCTGAGGCACGAATGGGTTGTCCTCGAGACACGGGGCCGAGCACTGAAGCCTGAGTCCTCTGATGGAGTGGTGTGGAGGAGTGTTCAGGGCTCGACCAACCTCTGGAGTCACTTGGGCAGTCTCAGCTTTTCTTAGACATAAAACAGGGAATAACAATACACTTACTTCCTATGGTTGTTGTGGAGGTTACACGAGATAATTCTATGCATGTTTAGCCTGTGCTTGGGGTACACTGCAATCCCCCTTTATGCATGATTTCACTTTCCATAGTTTCACTTACCCGCAGTCTACTGTGGTCTGAAAATATTATGTGGAAAATTACAGAAATAACAATTCATAGGTTTAACTTGTGCACCATTCTGAGTAGCATGATGAAGTCTCATGAGTCCCGTCTGTCTCACCCAGGATGTGAATCATCCCTTTGTCCAGCATGCCCACACTGTAGACTCTTCCGCCCTTTACTCACTTAATAGCTGCCTCAGTTATCAGATCGACTGCCATGATGTCGCAGTTCTTGTGTTCAAGTCACCCTTATTTTACTTAATAATGGCCCCAAAGCTCAAGGGTAGTGAAGCTGGCCATTTGGATATGCCAAAGAGATGCCCCACATTGCTTCCTTTAAGTGAAGAGTGTACATGTGGGAAAAAACATAATATATACACTCTGCAACTCCCTCACTCTGCAAAAGCAGAGTGTTCCTATGAAACTTTTTAAAAGACAAAATGTCATCAAGTGAAGAATATACTATGTTTTCTAAAGTTGACATTGCTGGAAAAAAATCCAAAGAGGATTTTTGCTTTTATCTCCAAAGTCATTACCATACTAATATAGGTTTTTCATAAAAGCAAAGTGGTATCATGTGAACTTTTGGAAAGCAGGGGATACCTGTATAGGGTTTGGTATTATCTGTGGTTTTAGGTATCTACTGTGGGTCCTGGAGCATATCCCCAGTGGCTGAGGGGACTCCTGTAGCAAGCAGTCAGTAAAGTATTTGCTGCTGCTGCTGCTGTGAATTCAATAGTATTAGTAGTGGAAGCAGTAGTAGTGGTTGTTTTGTTGTATTTGTAGTAGTAGCAGTAATAGTAATCACGTGGTTCCATCACCCAAGACTCATGTTGCTCTGGGTGTTGACTTTGGGAACATTGTAGATCTTCTCTTTGTTGTTTTTCTCCCCTCCTCTGAGGATGGATGGCATCTATTCTCTATCTGAAGCCTTGTCTAGGATCACCGTTCTCCACCTTCTCAGCCCTGCCCTGTGTTATGGAGATAGGTCCCTATGCACTGCACTGCCTGGTGCCCTTAGGGCTGATGTGAGTCTGAGTTAGGCCCATGAGCAGCCAGAGACCAGAGGGCAGTAGGAGAAAGGTCTCAGAGTATTCTACCCTCAACTCCCTCCCTGCATCTCTGGCCCCCCTCTGCAATGGCAGGTCCTGGCAGGTGGTCCATCTTCCTTGGTTTCAGCTCTCTCTGGGCTCTTGTGACATTATTTCACAAATTATACCTGTAGTAGTCCTAGGTGTGGTAACAGTTTTCCACAGTTGTTAGTATTTTCAATTGAACATCCAGGGAGAATTCCATTTCCTGCTGAGACTCTAACAGACATATAAACCTATTAAAAATAATATATTGGATTGTTTTCATTCTAACAAAATAAAGTGGTGCAACCACTTTGGAAAACAGTGGCAGTTTCTTTTAAAATTAAATACAGAGTTAACATGACACAACCATTTTACTTCTAGGTATTTACCAACATGAGTTAAATTACATGCCCACACAAAGATGTATAAATAAATGTTCATAGCAGTTTTAATAGCAAAAACCCCTGAAAAACCCAAATATTGATCAACATATGAATGGATAAATGAACTTTAGGATAAACACATTGAAATACTACTCAGCAATAAAAACAAACTAATTACTGATGCTGGCAACTGCAGTCAATAATTGAAACATTATTCTGAATGAAAGAAGGCAAGTACAAAATATACATTAGCATGGTTGCATTAATCTATAGTAATAGATAGCAGATCAATAGTTGCCAGGGGTGGGCTGGGGCAAGGGGGTTAATTGTACAATTAAGGAGAGAATCCTGGGGTGACACAGAGAGTCCCTGTCTTGATTGTGGCAGTAGTTACACAGGTGTAATACACGTGTCAAAATTCACCAAATTGTACATCTAAAAATAATATGTTTTCTTGTAGTAAATTACACCTCATGAGTTGATGAAAGTTTATTTATTTTATTATTTTATAATATTAAGGAAATACAGAATTACAAAAAGAAGAACAAAACCTTCAAGTTCTTGTAACCAGAGATAACCATCACCACTTTCAACATTTCATGTATTTCCTTTCAGTTTTTTTTTTTGTACTTAAATTTTCCATCCTCAACTGTCTTACTCAAATAAAAAGAAAGCAAGTGGAAAGTCTCCATCATGAGGACATTTTTGCTATGACTTTACTGTGCCTCAGGGCACCTAGGATGATATTGAGAAGGCTTTGTCCTGTATACTCAAATATATTGGGAAGACATGAAAATGTTTGGTGTGGTGAAGGGGAGATACTGGAGAAACGGATGGGAGGGCATGGTTATTGGCTTCGAATCTGCACCAACCAATCAGTCAATTAAATACGGAGACCCTGTTACGTGCGAGCATTAGGGATATGGGAGTGAACAGAACATGTGGTTCTGCTGCTTAAATGGAATAAACAGCCTGGGAATGAAAGCTATTCTTATTAGTAGTGATAACAATAGCAAAAGCAATAGTTAATATTTCTGATGAACCTACTTTGTGCCAGTTAGTGTTGTTAGGGTTATTTTTTCTGTTAACATTTTAAATACATTGTTGCATTTAATCCCCCAGCAATTCTATGAGGAGAAAATCTTTTTAAAAATTTACTTTTTAAGTTTAAGTACAGTTGGTATATGATCTTAAAATTGGTTATGTTAGTTTCAGGTTACAGTATAGTGATTTGAAACTTTTATGCCTTACAATGTGATGGCCACTAATTCTAGTAATCACCTGTCACCATGCAAACTTATTACAATATTATTAACTATATCCCCTTCTCCTTTTTAACCACCCCTCACCTCTTCCTCTGGAAACCATCCCTTGGGTCTCTGTTTCTGTGAGCCTGTTTTTGTTTTGTTTTGCTTTTAGATTCCACATATACATGAAATCGTATGGTATTTGTCTTTCTCTGCCTGACTTATTTCACTCAGAATGATGTTCCCCAGTTCCATGCATGTTGTTGCAAATGGCAAGGTTTTGTTCTTTTTATTGCTACATAATATTCCATTGTATATATGTACCACATCTTCTTTACTTATTCATCTATTGATGGACACCTTGGTTGCTTAATTGGGAACTTTTTTCATCCACATTTTATTATTGAAAAAAATAAAGTGGCTAATACCAGCTTATTAATGCAAAGTTAATGAGAGGCTAATGAAAATGGGAATATACCTAGTCTACCTGGACTGTTGGGTCAGTGAAGACTTTCTGAGGAAATGACATTTAATTTGAGATCTGAGGGATGACAAGTGTTTGGAAAACAAGATGCCAGCCTTGGAGAACACAGGCAGTGGCTGTTTGTTTGTTTGTTTGTTTGTTTTAACTGAGGACAGTTGGCTGGTTTTGAGTGATAATTTGGGGTTGGCTTTGACAGTATTGGTGATTAGAAGTGACAGTGGTGGTGAGGGAGGAGTCAGGAGGGGTGGCTCTCCCAGGGAGAGTGATGCAGGCACATGCCGAGAGAGGAAACACCATCAGTGAAACAGAACAACAAGGACTTGGTTCACTTTGATGTCCAAATGTGGGTGCTGAGGTCCTAGCTGGCTTGATGGGTGTGGGGCTCAGGGGAAAGGTACAAATGTGGGAGTCCTCAGCATGAACAGAGAGAGTTTGAAGTCCTGTGGATTGACAAGATGGCCTGGGAGAGTGTCCCCAGGGTAGAGATCAGCACCTGGGACAGAGCCTTAAGGAATTCCAATAGGTGAGGGGTGGAGGGAGAAGGAGGAGCCAGGGAGCCAGGGAGCCAGGGAAAGATTCCACAGAGGGAAGATCAGGGCATTGCAGGGAGACCGACTTCCTGTGCAGACCAAAGAACTTTTCTAATATTAGGTTGTTCTTAAGAGGTGGAGAGCTCCTTGCCCTAAAGTGGCAGAGGGAAGTGGTAGAGAGGATGCTGGTATCAGTATAGGGTGAGATCAGAATTTTTAAATTGGTTAGGGTTGTTTGATTCTTTGTAAGTAACAGAAATGCAGTCCAGTTGTTTTAAAAAAAATCAATTGAAAGTGTATGGGGGCCTTTGAAAATACAGCATACAGAGTAGATCTTAGATCGAGATGGCAGGAACTAATGGGCCACCTTCACATGGTGACACCATTGATTCAAGAATCAAATTCACAGGAGATCTTGGATTATATGCCCACCTATTGGCCAGGGGAGAGCTGTACAACTTGACTGACAGCCCTACCAAGACTGCATATGATGGAGGAAGGCTGGTCTCCCAAAGGAGAATCAACATGCCAGTCACCAGAAGAAGGGGGAGTGGATGCTGGGCATGCATGGCCAATGGAAGCCCTCTGTAATCTTCATGGCCCTGTCTTTGATTAGGTGATCTCTGTAATATTCACATAGCAGACTGCCCCTCCTTGCACAGCTGTAAGAATGCCACAGGACTAAGCTTTCTCTATTTGCATTTTAGAATAAGTTGGGGGGCTGAGATTGACATGAATTTATCTCTAGACTTCAGGCCACCTAGCTTCAGAGGAACAAGTTGGTAGATATAACTCATTGTCACGTCAAGAAAGGACTTGGCCTTATGGTTATGTGGCTCTGCTTTCATGAGAAAAAGTAGCAGCTGGGAGGACTAGATAGTGTAAACAACTCCCAACTTGCAACTGCAAAGTAGGTGTGCCCATCTTACTGAACAGAAGTCCAAGGAAAAGGTGCCTGTGGATCAAGGAGACCTGTCAAACCTATCTCCTGGCGCTTTTCTCTTACCTGAGCAGACTCCTAGGTGCAACTGTCTTCATCAAGGGCTGTGATATCTAGAGGAATTAAGGAAGTGTGAATCACTGTATCCAAACTTTCCTCAGGTTGAATTGAGTGCTTTTTTTTTTTTTTTACCAAAGCCAGAAGGAAAGAGGTTTATTTACTTATAGGAATACGTGAAACACAGGAGAAAATAGGGACCCTCACTGCCCAATCTCCAGCTTCTCACCTTTGGTTTATTAGCCAGAAGTCTTTTGGTCTCAAGAAACAAAAACTCCATTCCAGTTGGTTTTCTTAAACAGGGGTTTGTTGATGTATGTAGAAAAGTTGAGGGGGTCTAGTTGGGTCCAGTAGCTCAGAGGTGTCATCAGACATCCCTTGACTCTACTTTTTTCTTTGTTGGCTTCATTCTCTGAAGAGCTTTTCCTTTGTGTTAATAGAGATGGCAGACACAGACTCATGTCCCTACCAGCTTAGCAGTACCACTGGGAAATAAGGACTCTTTCCTGATAATTTTAGCAAAAGTCCTGGAGCTGATTCTCATGGGGAGGCTTGAATCACATGCCCATCCCTGAATTCACACTGTGGCCTGGGTCCTATGTCAGGGGAGCCAGGGGGCAAGGGCAGTCTTAGCTGGCTCACAGGAACTGGGGCTTAGAGAGGGAGATCCCCAAAGGAGAAGCACAAAGGATGGATGCTGGTCAGGCAGAATCAAGGGGTATCCATGACACTTGGTTTTGGGACCAGGTCTTCTTGTGGTCCAAGTGCTCTGGGTCTGGAATAGCTGGATATGGCTGGTGAATGAGGAAATATTGGTGTTTCCTCTTATGCTGTGTTATTATGTCCTGCTGCTCCCACCTTCAGGGCCTGATTAAAAGGGGAAGGCCACAGGGTCAAGAACAGTCTCCATGTGCTATCCAAACGAGCCCTATGTTCCCAGCAGCTGCCCTGCCTAGGGCTGTCTCTTCAGGGTTGGTGTAGCAGAAGGTGGTGGTAGGTGGTGGCTTTCTTCTCAGGGATTTATTTACATCTCAGGACTTGTTCACCTCTTGTCGGCTCCTCCGCTGCTTTATCTTGCTTAATTAAATGAATTTGGGAACCTTATAAACAAAAAAACATTCCTCTCCTGTGGTTGCTGACCCCTCAAGGTTACTGCTTTTGCTTCTGAGTTCCCTCCATAGAGGTTGGCTGTTGATAAACAAGTGAAATTTGCTGTCTCCCTCCTTCCCTACAGGAGGAAATGAGCATTCTCAGAACTTTAAGAAGTCCCTGTAAGACTGGGTGATCAGAAGGTAGCCTGCTCATACAGCAAAATGAGATACAGCCGTGGAAACATAGGGATTTGTTCTCTATGTGTGAGATGGAATGGGTCCCCAGATGTGTCAGTCTGGGGAAAAGCACAGGTGGGGTGTGCAGATTGGCAATGCTCTTTCACATTTGGTCACCTGGAGAGCTTTTAAAAGCACCTGCCTTACTTTCCCCCTCACCCAAATGGATCAGAGTCTGTGGAGGTGGGATCCAAGCACACATTTGTTTAAAAACTCAAGGTGACTCAGTGTGCAGCCAGGGCTGAGAACCAGTGGTGTTGAATTGTATCATGTGGGGCATAGATAAAAACCAAAAAGAAAAAAGAGAACGTTCCCCTCCATGCATATGAGTATAGATTCACACATGTGCTCATGAGACTATCTTTAGAAGTATCTATAAGAAACTGGAGAGGATAGTTTTCCTCTAACAATGGAGCAGAGCAGTGATTCTCATCTGCATACTCATTTGTGATGTTTATATTTTAAATCACAAGCATGGTTCACTGTTTTAAAAAGAAATTCTCACTGCACACCCAAAGCCAGCCACTCAGGGCTGTGACAGGACCTTTTGAGCTCACACAGCTTGATTTTTCTCTCAACTCTGCCATGGTGAGTGATTTCTGAGTGTGGGGTGACAAAACAGTTCATTCATTCATTCATTCATTCATTCATATTTAATTAAATATTGAGTCAGGCACACACTAGGCACATTAGTCTGGTCTTGTACTCACAACCATATGTGAAATAGGTGGCACTATCCCCATTCTGTGATTGGGGATATTTTAGCTCAGAGATTATATGTTACCAAGGTGGGAGTATGTGAGTCAGGATGTCCAGCTAAAACCAGCTAAACTGGTGGGGCTCAGATGTCTTTGGATGGCCTGCACAGTAAAAAAAAGTCCTGTCTGGCAACAGTGGACCAGTGATCACAGGGTTACCGTTGGATGGAACTGAGTGTCCCTGGGACAGGCATGTGCTCTACTTCAGCCCAGCTGCCACCCTTCCTGGCTGTATCACACCAGGCTTGTGTCACTTAGCCACAAGTCTTGGCCTCTGTAGGCATTTGAGTTTGTAACCCCTGCATTAAGGTAGGTAGGATGAGTCAACCATTATCTGTCCTATGGGCTGAGTTGAATTAGTCTATGGAATGTGCTATTTCTATTCCAGTCTGGCCTTCAGTCTGCTCATTGGAGAACTGAACTCCTCTGCCTTAAATTTCCTTTGTAGTCTGCATGCGATAGGCTGTTGGCCTTGATATGTTTGTGAGCAAATTCATACACTACAGTCGCCTAGCCTGGCAGGAGTGTGGGGCTGTGGAGTGAGAGATGAGACCGTAGTGAGATGGTGGTCGTACTGTGGTTCAGTGCTGGCCACAAAGTTTGAACTATGGGGTTCAGCACAAATAACGCCCTTGTTTTTCATTACAAAATCTTTTATTACAAAATCATAAGCATGTGATTCTGTAACATAACAATATCACAATCAAGCACACCATATGATACTTTAGATGAAATGTTCAAATTAAAACTATAAGTTATTACACCCATATTATTGCCCTGCCAACCACACTCCAGCAGGCCTTACTTCTGCCAGACCCTGTATGTTCTTTAGGCCAGAGCTGCCCAGTAGCCTTCCTATGATGAGTGTTCAAAATGGTAGTTTCTAGCTACATGTGGCTATTAAACACTTGCACTGTAATGTGTTAATGAGGAACTAAAATTTATTTAATTAACTTGAATTGACATAGCCCCATGTGGCTAGTGGCTACCACATTGGAAAGTGCAGCTTTAGGCAATGGGTAACCAGTGATTGTGTTGGAAGCACCATCAAAGCTGAGTTTCCAGAGGATGAATTTTCCAGGAGTGTGTAGGCTGAATGGGGTGGAGAGAAGGAGATAGAAATAATATGGACAAAACTTAGCATCTGTTAGGCACTTGCTGTGTCCATATACTCTGCTAAGGTTAGCCCATTTAGTCCTCATAACAACTCTATGAAAAAAGTCCTGCTATTATTTCTATTTCACAGGCTAGGAAATATAGACACAACAAGGTCAGTGGACTTATTCAAGGTCACAGAGTTAATAAATAGTGGTGCCTGTGTGGAATCCAGGCAGCTTGGCTGCAGAGCTTGTGCCATGTACCCCTCCATTCTGGATGGAAGTACATGAGCCTCACTGAGAGCTGACTTTGCCTGCTGCTGTGTGTTCATACATGACATAGATTTCATAACAAGGGTGGGACATTGGTGGACTTATATTCCTTGTGGTTATGGAAACTTTGGTCCATGGAGATGAGCTCTCAAGGCAGACACATCACTTTCTAGGGAGGATCGTTAGGCTTTACTGCAAAATTCCATGTCTGAGTTTCTGAGGGCAGTCAGGGTGGATTCAGCGGGGAAGGCACAAGAGGAGATGGCATGAAAGATGTTGCAGAGGATGAATCAGTGAGATTTTAGCAACTGACTGGATGGTGGGGGTGAGGAAGGCGGGGGAGGATTTCTGGAACAGTGAGCTGAATGACAAACTTAAATGCAACTACATTGTGAAAGTTGAGAGCTCTAGGGGAAGACAAATCTGGTTTCAGTATGAATGTTGCCGCTGAGTAGCTGGTGGATGCCTTTGGGCAAATCACTTCTCTGTGAGCATCAGCATCCCTGTCAATACGGTGAGGATCCTATCACCTTCCTGCCATGGCTGTGATGTGGCACAGGTGAAACAGATGTGAAAGTCCTTTGCAGATGCAAGTAGCATGGCCATGAGTCTGTCTGAATGCCAGTCAGGCCAGGTGTTGGGTAGAAATGGTGACTAGGCCTTTCTGTCTTTGATCGAGGAGCTGGGTCAGCAAAGCATTTGAGGAAGCATTACCTAATCTTGGACACCAGGCAGAATTTCATGCCAGTGGTCAGCTTTGACCTGGGAGAGAAAAGGAATTCTCCCCAGATATTGCAAAGCAGAATTGCATCCTGGTGGCTCCAACTCAAATGCTCCTGCTGGCAAGTACTTTGCATGTGATGTCTCATTTGAGCTTCACAACAACCTTTTTTAAAAATTATTTTATTGTTGTTCAAGTACAGTTGTCTGCATTTACCCCTCATCACTCTCCCCCACCCCAGCCATCCCCGCCTCCCTCCCCTGCTTCCACCCGCCTTGGTTTTGTCTGTGTGTCCTTTATAGTTCCTGAAAATCTTCCTCCCCATTCCCCTCACTATCCCCTCCTACCTCCCCTCTGGTTACTGTCAGATTGTTCTTAATTTCAATGTCTCTGGTTATATTTTGCTTGCTTGTTTGTTTTGTTGATTAGATTCCACTTAGAGGTAAGATCATATGGTATTTGTCCCTCACTGCCTGGCTTATTTCACTTAGCATAATGTTCTCCAGTTCCATCCATGCCATTGCAAATGGGAGGAGCTCCTTCTTTCTTTCTGCTGCATAGAATTCCATTGTGTAAATGTACCACAGTTTTTTGATCCATTTGTTTACCGATGGACACCTAGGTTGCTTCCAACACTTGGCTATTGTAAATTGTGCTGCTATGAACATTGGGGTGCATAGGTTCCTTTGGATTGGTGTTGCAGGGTTCTTAGGATATAATCCCAGCAGTGAAATTCCAGGTCCATTTTTAGTTTTCTGAGGAAATTCCATACTGTTTTCCACAGTGGCTGCACCAGTCTGCATTCCCACCAACAGTGGACTAGGGTTCCCTTTTCTCCATATCCTCTCCAACACTTGTTGTTTGTTGATTTGTTTATGATGGCCATTCTGACCGGTGTGAAGTGATATCTCATTGTGGTTTTAATTTGCATCTCTCCGATGGCTAGTAATGCTGAGCACCTTTTCATATGTTGCTGGGCCCTCCATATGTCCTCCTTGGAGAAGTGTCTGTTCAAGTCTTTTGCCCATTTTTTAGTTGGGTTGTCTTCCTGGAGTGGAGTCATCTGAGTTCTGTATATATTTGGAGATCAAACCCTTGTCTGAGGTATCATTGGCAAATACAGTTTCCCATACAGTTGGTTCTCTTTTCATTTTAGTGCTGTTTTCTTTAGCCATGCAGAAGCTCTTTAATTTGATGAGGTCCCGTTTGTTTATTCTTTCCTTTATATCCCTTGCTCTAGGGGACATATCAGTGAAAATATTATTGAGTGGAATGTCTGAGATTTTCCTGCCTATGCATTCCTCTAGGACTTTTATGGTGTTACAGCTTATATTTAAGTCTTTTATCCACTTTGAATTTATTTTTGTGTATGGTGTAAGTTGGTGATTGAGTTTCAGTTTTTTGCATGTAGCTGTCCAGATTTCCCAACAACATTTGTTGAAGAGGCTATTTTTCCTCCATTTTATGCTTCTTCCCCCTTTGTCAAATATTAATTGACCATAGAGGCTTGGATTTATTTCTAGGCTCTCTATTCTGTTCCAGTGGTCTATGTGTCTGTTCTTATGCCAGTACCAGTGTTACAGAACAACAAAAGGTCCGTTATGTCCGTTGCCTTATGGAAAGATGCCTCTCAAAGCCAGAGATTTGTGAAAAGGAAAGGAAATGTTTATTTAATGCTGTACAGAGTTAAAGTAGTGACTTAACGTCTTCATTAAAATATCAAAGTCCTTTAGGATACTCACAGACACCCACAGTGCTTCCTATCTCCCTCTGCCCTAATTCAGGGTACCGTAATTCAGGAAGAGAAGCATACATCCGGGATCCAGGCTCCTGACACCATTCAGCTGTGTCATTGTCCAGGCAGGATCTCTAATTAATCCAAAGCCATGTGGCACCTTCTCATGGCCTACTGGCAAGAGTCCTTTCCCCCTTCTTCCAGGTAAAGTCTCTCTTGCTACTCAGGCCATGCAGCCAAAGGAGCACCCCAAAGCCGCATGGTCCTTCTTCTACCAAAGCTGTGGGGAAGGACTCCCCACTCTGGCAAAGCCATGTGGCTCTCCCTCTTCACCAAAGCTGCAGGGGTCTGCACTCTGGTGAAACCGCTTGGAATCTCCCCCTCTGGCAAAGCTGTGAGAGGGTCTCCACTCGGGCAAAGCCAAGTGGCAATTCTCTGCTAAAGCCACATGGTGATTTTCCCTCACAGGGCTGTGGGGTTCCTGACTCTGTTGAAAGCGCGTGGATTCCCTTCTCAGTGGCTGCCGCATCTCAGTTTACATCCCACGCCAAATCTCCTCTGTACCCCCATTTCTGACTCCTCCTACAATCAGTTACACCTGCCAACATTCCTGTATATTTCCAAGGTTATTGGGATGCCATCATGAGTCTGGGCAGGTGTGTCCCCATTTTCTGGAGCCGATCTTCTCCAAGCTCCCACGCAGGTGCTATAACTTGGGGTTCCTCCCCGAGTCATGTCTTGGGGGGAGTCCTTTCCATCCCCCTGGCTCAGAGCATAGCCACAGCTATTTAACACATCTAAGCCACCAGCCAAAGGCTATAGATATGTTAAATGACCATGCCATGGATTAGCAGCTCTGCAAGTCCCTGCTCCATGTGTCCCTTCCCCCAACTCATACCTGTGGGGGAAGGAGTGAGGACATCTTATATGTCCCTCTAATATTCCCTGGATACCCTGAGTTCTGGGCCCCATTCCAAATCCCCATTCTTGGGGCCCCCCTTCTGGCTGCACCCTGTATCACCAGGCTGTCCACAACAACCTTTTAAGGGTAGGTACCATTGTTATTCTCACTTTGGAGAAAAAAACAGAGTCAGAGAGGCATAGTAATTGGGCTAACATCCTTCAGGTTAGAGGTGGTAAAATGAAGGTTCAGGCTGAAGTCCATCTGATGTCAAAGTCCTGGCCTGTAACCCTTGCAGATGACAGACTTTTTCCTTGAGAACTGTCTGTCTTGGAGCCTCCTGAGAGTGACAAGAGCTGAGGAAAGTGGTGAGGGCCCTTCTCTTTGCCCTCCCACCACAGATACCTGGAGCTAGCACTGGAAATTGTCTCAGGTTGTGGATTAGGGGCAAAGATTGTTTCCCACAGATGTCAGTTTTCCACTAACACCCCAGGGAGAATAGGGTAGAAGAGATGGGTTAACTCCAAAAACAACAACAAAAGTATTTTGATGACTTCACTTAGTCCTCTTTGGAATGCCATAGATACATACAGTCACCAGTTGGGAATTTGGGGGTGTGGTACACTGTGAAGCAGAGTTGAGGTCCCAGTCTTTTGGGGGCAGATACTCCAGAGAGATCCCCTGAACTTGTTACTCTAGATTTCTGCTTCTGGGGTCAACCAGGTATTTATGATCCTTGGCTGATGTATTAGTTTCCTATGGTTGCTCTAACATGACCACAGACTGCATGGCTTCAAATGACACAGATGACTGGTTTTACAGTTCTGGAGGTCAAAATCTGAAAATGGGTCTTACAGGCTGAAATCAAGGTGTCAGCAGGGCTGCATTCCTCTTGGAGGTCCTAGGGGACAATCGGTTCCTTGCCTTTCTAACTTCTAGACCCACAATTCTTTCCAGCAATGGCAACTCTTCAGACCCTGCCTCACACCTCCTTCTCACTCTGACCCTCCTGCCTCCTGCTGATAAGGGCCTACCAGGACAGTCCAGGATAACCGCCCCCATGTCATGGTTGTTAATTGAATCCCTCCTGCAAAGTCCATTTGGCCATGCAAGGTAACAAAATCACAAGTTCCAGAGATTAGAATGTGGACATCTCTGGTGGGGGGTTGGAAGAAGGTACTATTTTACCAACTAAGCTGGCCTCTAATTTTCATGTATCTCATTTTCTGCCTGGAGCTGAGTAGCAGTTTCCCCGTTTAAACAAATCATGCATGCATTCTCCTTCCTGAGCCTCAGGCATTTGAGTTCGGGACCCTACTGGGTAGTTCAAATAAAGCGGGCTGGTGGCTGGATTCAGAGGGCTGTAGGCTGCAAGCTTTCAGCCTCCCCAGAGCAAGGAACTATTCAATAAACAGGAAACATCCAGGAATTCTTGACTCTTACCAGGTACCTGTTTGTAAGTACAACCTGGTACATGTTTCATAAGCTCAGTAAATGTTGCCTGTTATTTAAGAAAAACTGGTCTTACCCTGAATATGCCAAACAGAAATGAGGGGGTGTTTATTTGTATCACAAAAGGGTTTAGTTTGTTTCTTTAAACAGCCAGCCCTACTACTTTTCTTTAAAGTATTCTAGTTAATGAGAAGTTTTGGTTCACACAGCTTTTCAGAGACACATTGTGTAGAGGAGGTACCTGCACAAAAGGCTCACCAATTTTCCAAAGTCTGTTCCCAACTTCTCTGCAGAGTATACTGCAGTGTAGTCAAGTCCCTTGGTGTATTGACCCACCTTGGCAGGGATGGAGGGTTCTGGTCTGTGGCTAATGGGGAGTGCCTGAAGACAACTTGTCAGTAGTTTGTGTGCCACTAGCCCTGGCCATCGTGGGGAAAGGTGGATGGCCATCCAGGAGATACATCTACCACAAAGTTGGTTGGGCTTTCTTCCTTTTCTTTGGCTGATGATATTCAGTTTTTTTTGTTCATTCATTCACCATTTATTTACAGCATATCAGTTATGTACAAAGAGTTGTGGTAGACACTAGTTAACTAGAGATGAGCCCCCTTCCCTCCCTCAAATGAGTAAGGGGGAATAAGAGCATAACTGATATTTATGAAGAAAAGCTTTTAGACTAAAGCAACTACTTATGAGTGGGAGAGGGTCTGATGGTGAAAAACAACTTTCCTAAATAGTTCTGCACTGATGAAGAACTTAAAACCATAATAGACCACTTAGAAACTTAAAACAAGAATTCACACCCTAACCAGTAAGTAATACAAGTAATACAATAAAAGAAGGGGGACAGGCGAAGGAGGGCAAATGGGGAAATACTGAGACAACTGTAATAGAATAACAATAAAATATTTTGATAAAGGAGGACAGATAAAATTAGTAGGAGAAATAAAAGTAAGATATCAATTAATAAAGTAGGAAAAAAACAGTAACATTGATATATAAGTATATATTTATGTGTAGTTATATATATTGGTCTGTCCAGAAAGTATCCAGCCATGCATTGTGAAAAACAGATATTTATTGAAGAAGATAGAAGATACAGAAACATTGTACATAGTACAATGACCCCTCAGTCCCCCTCAAAGTAGGCACCTTGGGACCTCACACAGTTCTCCCAGCATCTCTTCTGTTCAAAACACTTTAAAATCCTTTGTTGGAATTGCCATCAGCTGCCCCCGCTTATTTTCCTGAATCTCATCAATGGTCTGAAATCTCTTCCCTTTCAAAGGTGATATTAGTTTTGGGAAAATCCAGAAGTTGCAGTGCACCAACTCTGGGCTGTAGGGGGGTTGAATCACCTGGGTGATTTGATGTTTCACCAAAAAACTCTGCATGAGACTTGATGCATGAGCAGGCATGTGGTCATGATGAAGCTGCCAACCACCAGTTGCCCATAGCTGCAATCTTCTGAATCATTCTAATAGTTTCCATGGAGGAATATTCAAGTTTAACACAAAATTTGATGCAGATTCATCATTGCTCTATTCGCTCATTTTGAATGCAGTGGCCACACAGTATACGTGCTCACTCAACAACTTCTACCACCCCCGCTGACTAGTACAGTGAAGTCATTGTTCATGCATGCACATTCCAGTCTCATTCACACACACACACACACACACACACACACACACACACACACACTATATACACACATTATATATATGATATATAAATATAAATATATGTATACACATACGCACAATGATTTGCTTCTTTAAAATGATAGGATAATAAAGTAGACAACAAAGAAGACAAAACCTCTGGAAGAGACTAATACAACAGAGGACACTATAGATGATTTCCAAGGAAAAATATAAATTCTCCAGAGGGGAGAGGGGAGAGGGGAGGGAATTTCAGGGGAAAAGGGGAAGGGTTTAGAACAACAAGTATAAAGGACACATGGACAAAAACTAAGCGGGGTGGAAATGGGAGGGAGGTGGGAGGGCTGGGGCAGTGGTCTGGGATGGGAGTAAAAGACAAAACTGTACAAGAACAACAATTAAAATAAAATTAAAAAAAGAAATGTAAATTCTAAAATTTAGTTTAAGAAGACTGTGAGGAACAAGTGGAGCTGCTGAAAGCTCAGAACTGGACTGGACTATCTGCTATAGTCTCTTTCATCCCATGTTCAGAAAGTTCTAGGTATAAAGTTATGATAAGGAGAAAAAAGAGGCATACTTATCAGAATGGAAAAAAGAAAAATATTATCATTGGGAATAATACGATACTCTACCTGGAAAACTCAAGGGAAACTGAAAACCCACAAAAACTTTTATGAGTTTAAAAAATACTTACAAAATAAGTATACAATACTGCAAACTCATTGCTTTTGTTTGTAAACAATAATCACTTGGGAAACAAAGTGAAAAAAATGTTAAAATCACAATAGCATAAAAAAGAGGATCCCTAAGATAATATTAAGTGAGAAATGTATAGCACCTATTGAGCAAATTAAAGACTTTATTAGGAGACGTAAAATAAGATTTTAACAAGGAGCCATCGTATGCCTGATAGAAAGGCTTATTGAGCCTGGCTGGTGTGGCTCAGTGGACTGAGCCCCAGCCTACAAACCAAGGAGGGGTCATCAGTTTGATTACCAGTCAGGGCACGTGCCTGGGTTCCCCAGTGGGGGACACAAGAGGCAACTGCACATTGATGTTTCTCTCCCTTTCTTTTTCCTTCCCTTCCCCTCTCTCTAAAAATAAATAATAAATAAAATCTTTTAAAAAAGAAAGACTTGTTTTAAAAGGGTCAGTTATCTTGAATGTAATTTCTAAATTTAAGACAATTTCATTCAAAGTTCCAATAAATTTTTGGGTGGGGTAAAATATATTTTCAGTAAAAATTCCATTGGTGTTTTTAAAACTTTAATCAACTGATTCCAAAGTTCACTTGGAACAATAAACATGTAGCAATCACCAAGAAAATGTTGAAAATAAGGATAATGGGGGCCAGGAGTGGGGGACTTGCCTTGCCAAGACTAATATATTATAAAGCTGCTATAATTAAAACTTATATTGTTGTATTATAAGAAAAATCAGTGGAACAGAACAGAAGGCACAGAGACAGACTCCAGTGTGTATGATTAGTTAGCATATAATAAAATTGGCATTTGAAGTGAGTGGGGAAGGAATGAATTATTCATTGAAAGATGCTGGAACAACTGATTACCTATTTGGAAAAAACGACAAATTAGACTCCTATGCCATATCAGATGCTAAGAAATTACAGAGGATTAAAGAGTTTAAAATGTAAGTGATGAGATATAAAAGTTAAAAAACACCAAGAATAATATATATATTAAATGAGGGCACATGGGGGCTCTTTTGAATTGTAGTTGGATTAAGTTTTCTTCGTCCAGTTTTATCTTTTAGTGGTCTGAAAATTATACATAATCTTTCTATTATTAATTGTTAACCCGTATTCAGACTTATAATGTCCTGTGTGCATTTTCTTAATATCTGTAATCTCTTGGGGAATAAGACAAGACTAGCATATTTCAGTTTTATAGCCCTCTCCCACCCTCATTTCTTATAACTGAGTTTACCCCTTCCCTTCTCTCTGTATCTTTTTGTTCTCCTACCAGTATTTTTTACACTTCTTTTATTCACTTTTTGTTTTTTCGCAGAGTCTACATACTCTAATACTTCCTTTGTGGGAAGTAAAATTTCTAAGTTCTTGTATTCTCGAAATGTATTTATTTTATACTTTTACTTGATGAGCTTTGTATGAGGTTTTAGGGTCAAAATGAATTTTTCTAAACCTTTGAAGATACTGTTCTATCCTATCCTAGAATTCAAAATTGCTAAGGAGAAAAAATATGTTAAAATTATTTTTCCCCTTGTTGGTAACATTTCCCCTTCCATCTTCCTGTTCCTGCTAGACGTTTTAGAGTGGTGTCTGAGCCGTAGTGTTCTTACCATGTGCCTCTTTTTCATTCGCACCTATTGACACTTCATAATTTCTTTCAATTTAATGACTCAAATTCTTCTTAATCCTTAGGGAATTTTCTTCCATTTTATTTTAATATACCTTCTTTAGCATTTTCTCTGCTTTTCCCTGAACATCTTTTAGATGGCTATTAGAATTTCTGGATCTTTCCTAATACATGTTTTATATAATTTTCTTTATTTTTTTGTACTTTTTAAAGTATATTTTATTGATTATGCTATTATAGTTTTCCCAATTTCCCCCCTTTATCCCCCCTCCGCCCTGCACCCCCCAACCCTCCAGCATTACCCTCACTTAATTCATGTCCATGGGTTGTACATATAAGTTCTTTGAATTCTCTGTTTCCTATACCATTTTTGACCTCTCCTCATCTATTTTATGCCTACCAATTATGCTTCTTATTCCCTGTACCTTTCCCCCCTTTCCCCCCACTGAAAACCCTCCATGTGATCTCCATTTTTGTGATTATGTTCCTGTTCTACTTGTTTGCTTAGGTTTTGTTTTTCTTCTTTTTTTTAGATTCGTTTGTTGATAGTTGTGTTTGTTGTCATCTTACTGTTCATAGTTTTTGAGCTTTGTAGATATCTTAGATAAGTCTTTTTAACATTTCATATAATAAGGGCTTGGTGTGATGAACTCTTTGAATTTGACCTTATCTGGGAAGCACTTTATCTGCCCTTCCATTCTAAATGATAGCTTTGCTGGAGAGAGTAATCTTGGATGTAGGTCCTTGCCTTTCATGACTTTGAATATGTCTTTCTAGCCCCTTCTTGCTTGTAAGGTTTCTTTTGAGAAATCAGCTGATAGTCTCATGGGAACTCCTTTGTAAGTAACTCTCTCCTTTCCCCTTCCCGTTTTTAAGATTCTCTTTTTATTTTTAATCTTGGGTAACTTAATGATGATGTCCCTTGATGTGTTCCTCTTTGGGTCCAACTTCTTTGGGACTCTCTGAGTTTCCTGGACTTTCTGGAAGTCTGTATCCTTTGCCAGATTGGGGAAGTTTTCCTTCATTATTTGTTCAAATAGGTTTTCAATTTCTTGCTTTTGTTCTTCTCCTTCTGGCACCCCTATAATTTGGATATTGGAACATTTCAAATTGTCCCAGAGGTTCCTGAGACTCTTCATTCTTTTTTGAATTCTGGTTTCTTCATTATGTTTCAGTTGGATGATTATTTTTTCCTTTTGTTCCAAATCATTGCTTTGAGTCCTGTTCCTTCCTGTCACTGTTGGTTCCCTGAATATTTTGCTTTATTTCACTTTGGGTATCCTTCATTTGTTTTTTTCATTTTGCGACTAAGCTCAATTATTTCTATGAGCATCCTGATAACCAGGGCTTTGAACTCTCCACAAGATAGGTTGGCTCCCTCCTCATTGCTTAGCTCTCTTTCTGTAGTTTTGATCTGTTCTTTCATTTGGGCCCTATTCTTTGTCTCAGCACACCTGTTAAGTGGTAAGGGGGCGGGGCCTTAGGTATTCACCAAGGCAGGGCAACCCTCCTTGCTGCACTGTGCTGTCTGTGGGGGAGGGGCCAGAGAGGGAACAATGCAGCTCACCTGCTTGGCTTTAGCCCCACTTTCCAATGAACCCTCATGTGAGACTGGGGTTTTTCCTACCACTGCAACCTCCAATGTAGTCCACAGTCAGCTCTGAGTCTCAGTATCTTGTTCAGCCAGCTCCACCTGCATGGTCCACCACCTCTCTGCAGGTTGTCTCTGTCAGCCCATCTTACTAGTCTGGTTGGTCTGGTTGACTGTTTCTTTTATTCCTTGGTTGTTGGAGTTCCATGCAGTTTTATTTTCTGGCACTTCTGGTCTGGTTGTTTATTGATTTTAGATCAGTTGTTGTCCTCCTTTTGGTTGTGCCAGGAAGTGAAGAGTTTCTACCTACGTGTCCATCTTGGCCAGAACTCTATTTTTCTTGTACTTTTTGCAGAATTTTGGAAAAATCCCTCAAGTTAGATCTCCAGTTTGCTAAGTTCCTCTTTTTTAAACAAGTGCATTTATTGAAAGGATCTGAAAATAGTAATAAGGCTTTCAACAACATCCTTTTACACCCATCTCAGCCCACCCCCCAGCCCTGCCTACCTCCCTCCCGTTTCCACCCCCCCTTGTTTTTGTCCATGTGTCTTTTATACTTGTTCCTGCAAACCCTTCCCCCTGAAATTCCCTTCCCTCTCCCCTCTGGTCACTGTCCATACCCCCAATGTTCATAGCAGCACAATTTACAATAGCCAAGTGTTGGAAGCAACCTAGGTGCCCACCACTAAATGAATGGATTAAGAAACTATGGTACATTTACACAATGGAATTCTATGCAGCAGAAAGAAAGAAGGAGCTCCTACCCTTTGCAATAGCATGGATGGAACTGGAGAGCATCGTGCTAAGTGAAATAAGCCAGGAAGTGAAAGACAAATACCATATGATCTCACCTTTAGGTGGAACCTAATCAACAAAACAAAAAAACTAGCAAAATATAACCAAAGACACTGACATTGCTAAGTTCCTGTTTAGATGTGTTCATTCTGTTATTATCCCCAGTATTGAGTTTCCAATTCTGGCAATCATGATTTTCATTCCCCAATCTGTTTTTCTTTGTATTGTTTCAAAGTAGGCTTATTGAAACTAGGCTTATTTTCCTGATTATAACACATATACTCATTGTAAAGATTTCAGACTGTAAAAAAATGAAAGTTTGAAAGTAACAATAATCTGCAATTCCACTGCCTAGAGCTAATATTCACTGACCTTTGTTGACCACTGCTCATATATTCCTTCAGCATTCACAGAGGGACACACCCACACACACCCACACACCATACTATTTGTTACTAACATCTTTATACAAAGCATATATTACCTATGAAATACAAATGTTAAAGTATAAAAGGGATGAAGTAAAAGAGAAAAGAAATTAGCCCCTTTGGAACAACTCTTGGTTCCTAACAATGAAGGTTTTTAAGTTTTTATATTATGGAAAATTTTAAACATATAGAGTACACAGATTAATATCATGAGTCTTTATGCATCTGTTGTCCACATTCCATAATGATCAGTCATGACTTATTTTTTCTATCTGTAATCTTCCTCTTTCTGTCCCCTTTTTATAAATTATATTATTCATAAGTATTTCAGGCACATCTTCAAAGATAAGGGTTCTTTAATAAAAATAACTACAATGCCATTATCATACCCCCAATTATAATTCCCTAATATCAATAATAATAATGCTTTCACATCATCAGAGTGGGTTATAACTATTTCCCTGACATTGTCTCACAATTTTTTGAACCAGTTGTTGATTTTAATTAGTATCCAAATAAAGTCCATGTAATTGCATTTAGTTAATTTGTTTCTTAAATCTCTTTGAATATATAAGTTTCTACTTTTTTCTTGCAGTTTTTTGAATTTTATAGCTCTTCTTTTTTTTTATTTTTGACTCTAAATAATTTTTTTATCTTTCAGTTACAATTGACATACAATATTATATTAGATCCAGGTGTACAACCTAGTGATTATACATTTATATTATTTACTAAGTGATCATCCTGATAAATATTGTACCCATCTGACACCATACATAGTTATTAGAATATTATTGACTATATACCCTATGCTGTACTTAACATCCCCATGACTATTCTGTAGCTATCAATTTGTACTTCTTCATCTCCTCATCTTTTTCACCCATTCCCACAATCCTCCTGCCATCTGGCAACTGTCAAAATGTTCTCTGCATCTATGAGTCTGTTTCTGTACTACTTGCTTGTGTATTTGTTGTTTAGGTTCAATTGTTGATAGATATGTATTTATTGCCATTTTATTATTCATGTTTTTTATCTTTTTTCCTTCTTCTTAAAGAAGACCCTTTAACATTTCATGCAATAGTGGTTTGATGGTGATGAACTCCTTTAGCTTTTTCCTATTGGGGAAATTCTTTATATGTCCTTCAATTCTACATGATAGCTTTGCTGGGTAGAGTAATCTTCATTTTAGGTGCTTGCTTTTCTTCTCTTTTATTTTTTATTTTTAAATCCTTACCTGAGGATATGTTAATTGATTTTAGAGAGAGAGGAAGGGAGGGAGAGACTGAGGAAGAGAGAAGGAGAGAGGGAGAGAGCAGGGGGAGAAAAAGATTAGGGTGTGGGGAGAGAGAGACATTGATGTAAGAGAGAAACATTGATTGATCGCCTCTTGTGTGTACCCTGACCAGGGATCAAACTTGCAACCTAGGAATGTATCCTGACTTGGAATTGAACATGCAAGCTATTTGGTATATGGGATGATGCCTCAACCAACTGAGCCACCACCCAGGGCTGTAGGTCCTTGCATTTCATCACCTTGAATATTTTGCTAGCCAGCCCCTTCTGACCTTCCAAGTTTCTGTTGAGAAATAGCTGCTTTTAAGATTCTCTCTTTTTCTTTAACCTTTGGCATTTTAATTATGATGTGTCTTGGTGTGGGCCTCTTTGGGTTCATCTTGTTTGGAACTCTCTGCACTTCCTAGAACTGTATGTTTTTATCCTTCACTGGGTTAGGGAAGTTTTTCATCAATATTTTTTCACATAGGTTTTAAATTCCTTGCTCTCTCTCTTTTCTCCTTCTGGCACCCTCATGATGTGAATGTCAGTATGTTTGTAGTTGTCCCAGAGTCTCCTTATACTATCTTCTTTCTTTCTTTCTCCCTTCCTTCCTTCCTTCCTTCCTTCCTTCCTTCCTTCCTTCCTTCCTTCCTTCCTTCCTTCTCCTCCTCCTCCTCCTCCTCCTCCTCCTCCTCCTCCTCCTTCTTCTTCTTCTTCTTCTTTTTCTCTCCTTCTCCTCCTCCTTCCTCCTTCCTCCTTCCTCCTCCTCCTCCTGTTCTGATTGGTTGTTTTCTGCTTCCTTATCTTCCAAATCTCTGATTTGATTCTCTGCTTCATCTCTTCCACTGTTGATTCTCTGTAACTTATTCTTCATTTCAGTTACTGTGTCCTTCATTTCTGAGTAGTTCTTTTTTGTTTTCTACTTTGGTTTTTAAGTTTCCTATATCTTTGTTGAAGTTCTCACTAAGTTCATCTACTCTTCTCCTAAGTTCATTGAGCATCCTTACCACTACTATTTTGAACTCTGTATCTATTAGATTGCTTGTCTCCATTTTGTTTAGTTCTTTTCTGGGGTTGCATCCTGTTCTTTCATTTGGGACATGCTTCTTTGTCTCCTCATTTTGGCAGCCTTCCTGTGTTTGTTTCTATGTATTGGGTAGAGCTGCTATGTCCCCTGAGCTTGGTAAAGTAACTTAATCTAGTAGGTGTCCTGTAGGGTTCAGTAGCACAGCCTTCCTGTTCACCTGAGCTGGTCATTCCAGGTGCGCCTCCATTGTGTGGGCTGTGTACATTCTCCTGTTGTAGTTGAGCCTTGATTGCTGTGGGCATGTCAGTGGGAGGGATTTACCCCCAGGTCAATTGACTGCAAGGACTGGCTGTGACCACTGCGGATGATCAGCTGTGCAGGGCCCACCCCATGGAGCAGGACTTAACTTTAGCAGGACTCTGGTGTCTGCTGAGTCTATCCCTTGAATGTGTTGCTTGTGAGTGGGTTGGGTGGTGCTTCAGTATAGTCTGAAGCTGTCCAGTAGGTGTGCTTGCTCTGGCACCTCCTGGGAGGTGCAGTACAAGGTAAGTTGCTACCTGTGCCCTTCCCAGGGCCACCTGGCAAGAGGTACAAAGCAACCTGCAGGTGGTTGCTACTTGTGCTGGGCTTGGAAGTGGCCAAGAGAAGCCAAATTGTGAACCAAAGTTATCTGCTGCTAGTGTCAGTCCTGGGGGCACTTAGCGAGGAGTACAGGGTACACTGAGGCCAGATGCTGCTTGTATGAGGAATTTTAGGCAAGTCTAAAGCATGAATCAAGAGAGGCCATTGTGTGGAAAAGCTAAAACCAGAGAAGTCAGCATTCAGGCTGCCCGTTACTACAACAACCAATAAGTAGAGACAAGAATTACATCTTTATGCATGCTTTATTCAGATGCCAGTGATCTGAGAAGACTATGGGTTATGTACCCTAAAAACCGTTTTAACATCCCATCGCAAGCTGACCTTTTTCTATAGAGAAGAAAAGGATAGGTAAGGGGTTTGGAAAAAAGGTTAATTGGGTAAGAGTTACAGTCCAGGGGTGATATTCTTAGTATTTCTTTATCTGCTGATCAACAATTCTTTATCTGCATCTTGGACATCCCTCCCTGGAAGCCAATGACTTAGATGCCATCTTGATTGCTTGCAGACTCCCTGCGGCACAAAAGTTGAGTTGCTTGTCCATCTCTTGAAGTCATGTAGGTTACACATTCAAGTACCTGGAAAAACAGCTTTGCACATGTATCAATCACTTAAGCCTACCAACTATAACTAAGGCTAAAATCTTTAACTCTTGAGTTCCTCTATAAAAGCCACTGGAAACACTTTGGGTGGGCCCACAAGTTGGGTGAGGCAGGGTCTCAGGGATCACCAGGGCTGGGTGAGCAATGATAGCCAGGTTGCTGGAGTCTCAGATATGGTGCCCGCATGTGAAGTTTGTTGGGGGGGAGGGCCCATCAAAGGATCATTGGCCTCTGCCAGCACTTCCGTCTGGGAGAAGCTGCCCCTGCAGCTTTTGCCCTGATGCCAGATAATTCAGTTCCTCCCTGTATGTTCCTGGTGCCTTTTGAGCTGCTGCCCTAGCACTGGAGCTCAGAACCAGTAAGTCTGAGTAAGTCTGTTTGTGGGCTCTTTAAGAGGAATGCCAGGGACTGCAGAAGCCTCATTCTTACTCAGCCACAATCCCTGCTGGTCTTTATAGCCAGAAGTTATAGGGACTTCTCCTCCTTGCACTGGAACCCTGGGCTGGGGGGCTTGGTGTTGGGCTGGGACCCTCTGCTCCTCAGAGGGACCTCTGTAGCAGTCAAGATATCCCTCTCGATTTTTATCCACCACAGGTGAATATAGGACTAGCCCATGTGGAATCTCTACCCTTCCTACCAGTCTTAATGTGCCTTATTTATGTATGTATGTATGTATGTAGTCCTCACCTGAGGATATGTTTCTGTTGATTTTAGAGGGAGGGAGGGGAAGGGATGAAGAGGGGGGAGAGAGAGACAGACAGACAGACAGACAGACAGACAGACATTAAGGTGAGAGAGATATATCGATCGGTTGCCTTTTGTATGTACCCTGACCAGGGATTGAACTCATAACCTAGGTATGTGCCCTAACTGGGAATTGAACCTGCACAGCCTTTTAATGTATGGGATGATGCTCCAACCAGCTGAGCCACATCTTCTTTGTATCCTTAATTGTAGGACTTCTGTACGGCTAGATTCTAGGCAGTTCTGAATGATTGTTCTGTAGTTTAGTTGTAATTTTGATGTGGTTGTGAGAGGAAGTGAGTACTGCATTTACCTACACTGCCATTTTACTGGAAGCCACAGTATTTTTGTTTTATTTTTTGTTGTTGTTTTCTTTTTTGAGCAGTTTTAGGTTTGCAGAAAATTTGATTAGAAAGTATAGAGTTCCAATATTACTCTCTTAACCCCATTCCCATGCCAGTCAATATTGAGGCATTATTATTAACTAAAAGCCATTGTTTATGTCAAGGATTCAGTCTCTGTGTTGTACATTTTATAAATATGTTCCCTAAAGGTCTCTCCTATCCTCTTGTAGTTTATTTGTTGAAGAAACTATTTGGTTATCTTGTAGTTTTCTACTTTCTTGTTCATTTTTTCCTCATCGCCTCACTGTTGTATAATTTAATACATGCTTTTATTATTTACATTTTCTGTAAATTGGAAGGTGGGTCAAGGTGCTTGATGTGGTTCAGGTTTGATTATTTTGGCAAGAGTGCTACATAGGTGGTAGAGTCCTTCATGGTGCTGCCACCAGTAGGCAGGTAGTGTCTTTTTGTGATGTCCACAGCCACTGAGGATTGCCACCCAGACCCATTATATCACTAGGGGTCCCTTTAAGGGTTCCTGCACTGTTTTCTTTTACTGTGGCTTTTAGAAAGATGCTGTTTCAGGTGTACAGCGTAGTGGTTAGACAGCCATATACTTTACAAAGTGTTTCCCCGAGAATTCCGGTACCTACCTGGCACCACATATAGTTATTACACTATTGTTGACTACACTTCCTATGCTGTACTTTACATCCCATGACTGTTTTGTAACTACCAATTTGTACTTAATTTTTTCACCATTTTCACTTAGCCCCCAGTCTCCGTCCTGTTTGGCAACCATCAGTACACCTGAAACAAATACAAAATAATATTGAATGTAAACTCTTACTGAAAAATAAAATGAAAAGAAAAGAAAGATGCTGTTCCTGCTGCATGGCACCTGTTCTCCAGGAACCCATACTGTAGAGTTTGTTTAAGGTGATTTGGACAACAAAACAATAAAAGAAGATTTGAACAAAAAAAAAATCAGGGTTTTTTTTTTTTTTTTGCATACATTCTCTGACTGTCCCTTTACCCAAGTGAAACAATCCCCAAATTGTATAGCCATATATAGATACATTTAACTCTAATTCAAATACAATATAAGTATGAATGTATTTGGTTTCAAATTCCTAATGTAACAGTGTAAAAAATGCAGCTTATTCTTCTACTTACTGGACATTGCTCTTGTGTAAGGTGAGGGCATGGGTCTGTCTTTCCTGCACATTCTGTTTGTACATGCCCTTAATTTTATCTACATCTTTCAAACTGTGGTTCTAGTGTTTGAATAAACATATTTCTTATGCATTATGAACCTAAACACAAGCCAACTACTTCACCTGGTGCCCAATCTAAGAAACAACATCCTGTTCCAAAACGGGGCAACTTAAATGATCTTCAAGGGAGTATAATTTTGAGTGTATGTGATCTTTTGAACCCTAGTTACTTCAGAAACTTAACTAGTTTGCAGGATATAACACTATACCCATGAGTTTGACTTCAATTAAGGACACATGTAGAAGCTGAAGGCTTTGTTTATTTTGGTATAAAGCCTTTACTTGTTGTGAAGTCCAGGTTCTAACCATCTCTTTCTCCCCTTTTCTCTCTTCCTCCCCTACACTTTCTTTCTTCCCTTCCTCCGACCTTTATTTTGTCTTTTGCAGTCTGCTGTTTTGTTGTGCACAAGCGTTGCCATGAATTTGTCACTTTCTCCTGCCCAGGCGCTGACAAGGGTCCAGCCTCTGATGTAAGTAATGGACACAGGTCACCTCTCTCTGTCCACAATCAGTGCATCCTTTTGGGTAAATGTGAGTGAGGACCCTGAGATGAAGAAGTTGGGGTGGTCTCGTTCCAAGGCATATGGTGGTCCTTGTAGTCTCTGAGACATTTTCCATTTTAATGGAAAAAACAAAAAACAAAACATTTGTGGGGGGGGGTGTGATTGTGTGGGAAACCAGCTGGTTCCCCTACTATGGTTTTGCTAAATGTCTTAAAAAATTTTTAATTAATTTTATGGAGTGACATTGGCTAGTAAGATTATATAAGTTTCATAAATGTCTTCTTATCTTGACAGCTGAGACATGGAGAGTGATGATCAGGGACTAAATTGTTATCACTACTGTGAAAAGGTTGTTAGAATAGCACCTTACCATGCATGCACTTTATAGCTCTTTGTTAGGGGATTCTTTTTTCTTTTTAATGATTTTATTTATTTACTTTTAGAGAGAAGGGAAGGGAAGGAAAAAGAGAAGGAGAGAAACATCAATGTGTGGTTGCCTCTCATGTACCTCCTACTGGGGACCTGGCCTGCAACCCAGGCATGTGCCCTGACTGGGAATCAAACTGGCGACCCTTTGGTTTGCAGGCTGGCACTCAAAGCAGTGAGCCACACCAGCCAGCGCTGTAGGGAATTCTTGATACCAGGGCCCAAGAATTAGGAGGAAATTAGTTTGTCTTGTTACTCTGTATCTCCTGGAATTACTACTGTAGGTGGGACAAGGGATGCTTCCAGATAAAACACACAAGTAATTTTCATTTTAGTCATTATGAATTTATTTTAACATGGACTGGAAATATGTGTCTAGTAGTGGTTTTGCATTTATAGTAAGGATATAAAATTTCTTACTTAGTAAATGTATTTAGGGATTTAAGGTAGATAAAAAATATATATATTTAAGGAAACTGTTATGCAAATGCTGGTATGGATACTATAAGGTTATGGCAAAACTCTTGGGATGACTTTGTCTGAAGTTTGGGGAACATTGTTGATCATCTACACAGCAGCCAGTCCTGGCCCTCAGTCTCTTTCTGGCAGAGGCTCTCTTTCAGCTAGAGGCTGAAAATGCCTGGTAACTTGCTTTTCCATGCTCCTTGGTAGCCTGTGAGTGAGCATGTGATCCAGTTCTGCTCAGTGGGATGTGAGCAGAAGCCTGGGTACGGCTTCCCTTTCTGATAATACATTTCTTTCTTTGTCCTGCTTGTGCTTGTAACCGCCCTTTTGGGCCAGTGAGGGAGACATGCTGAGCATGGCAGAGTGGAGGAGTTGACAGACCCCTAGTCACTGTTGACACCGATAAACTGCTGAACCTATTTCGAGTTCTCTTGTGCCAGAATGTGTGAGATGAGAAGCGGGATAAGAGGGCTTAGTCAGGTGTTGCTGTGTGGGGTGTTCTTTTCCATGCAGCTGAAACTTTCCTAAGAGGACTTTCCACCATGTACCCTCTTCCACTGCTCAGTAATGAGCTATGTTCAGGGACCCTATGTGCAGCTGTCACCCTAGTTCATATTTTGTTCCTGTTTGGGTTCATCTTCCTGGAATGTTCTACGTGGATTTTGTTCAGTATTATTGGCCCCATTCTTACCCACTTAGACTTGACAGCTGCCCTCAGAGTGGTGACTACCTTGTGTCATTGAATTAGTTTGACTCTTGCTGACCTTTTACAAATGGTCATTTGCCATGTCGCTGCAAGTCAGGGGCATATCTGTTGCCACAGCAACATGAACACTGTAGA
The DNA here is from genome assembly GCA_004027475.1 of Anoura caudifer. Taxonomy (NCBI): domain Eukaryota; kingdom Metazoa; phylum Chordata; class Mammalia; order Chiroptera; family Phyllostomidae; genus Anoura; species Anoura caudifer. The sequence continues at coordinate 85,655 of PVKU01002916.1, read as the reverse complement.
GCTCATGCCACAGTTACTGTGCTTGGAAACTGGTAGTTGGGGTTAGGAACTCCAGGCAACACAGAACCAACAGAGTCTTTACTGGCCTATCTGCAGAGGTGAAGACAGGACTGTTTATCATATCCCCCCAGGTAACACACTCCTTGCCTTTTTAGTGCAATTTCTCCTCTCATTCGTAGGAAAATGCGTCAGGGGGTTTGGAGGACAGCCTGGCTCTGCACATCCTTGCAGACAGAGGCTGGGTCCTCAGGAGCAGCTAAGAGGGTGGCGTTTCCCACACCCTGTCTGTACAGGGTGGGCAAAAGTAGGTTTACTGTTGTGAGTACATGAAACAGTTTATTCTTGTATTAGTATCTATTAATTATTGTATAATTTTCCATATGAACAATTATAAACCTACTTTGCCTCACCCTGTATTCGTTGACTTTTTCTGTTGCCCAAGACAAAAATTCAGCTTTAACTGGCTTATGTGAAAAGGGAAATTCTGGTCCCTGAAACTGAAAAGCATCAGACCTCCAAATCAGGGTGCAGAAGTAGGGTGCTCAGGAATCTTTCTCCATGTCTTGGCTCAGTCTTGGTTCCAGTTTCAGGAAGATGTTTCTGCCATGGAGCATGATGGCCGCAGGACCATTAGTCTTATGTAGTATCACGGCTGCAGCTCCAGTGAGAAGAGCTAATGTCTCATCGGACCCTGGGTCACATGTAGTCCAAAGGATAGTTATGCAATTGGCCAGACCTGGCCATGTATCTGCTCCTGCAAAGGAAGACCCACATACCTACCCCATAATTTGAGAGTGGGGGAGAAGTGGTCCCTAAGAAGGAAACTGGGGAAAAATATTAAATTACAGACCATGGAGCCAGCATTCTCAGGCTCAAATATGTGTGACCTTTGGCAAATTACCTGAATCTCTTTGTACCTTAGATTCCTCAGCTGAAAATGTATAAAGTAGCAGCCCCTCCCTCATAACATTGTTATGAGTATCCAATATATGAATATCTATAAAAGCACCCACGACAGTGTCTGGTACCTAGCAGGAGCTGTATATGTGAAGATGATGATAATGACCATGAATAACAATGACTACATATTGAACAAGCAGTAAGGACAGATGTCTGTATAATAAGTCTGAAGGATGAGCAGGTTCTTTATCTGCCACCTGGCAGGCCTTCCCAGCAGTCATAGGCTCTGTAAATGGTAGGAGACCCCTTTTTGTATGAATGGAGCTGTGCAGCCATCCTTTGCCTTGGGCATGAGGAGAGCAGGCAGTACCCCCTGCAGCCAGCATGCATGGGATTTGGCAGCCTACCTTGGATGATCCTGTCTCTGGACACAGTTCCAGAAGGTTTGTTGGCACCAAGGGTGATGAATTAGTCCAGGCAACTGAGTTGGTTTCTCAGTTCATTTGCCCATGGTCAGAGGCATGATTAAAGATCTATCCACACCTGCTCACCAACCTGGCCGGGCTCTTTTTTGGCTACCTCTGAGGCTCATGCAGGTTTGGAGAGTGCCCTCCTCCTGTGTGGCCTTGGAGGAGCTGTGGGCAGGCTCATGGAGCAGTAAAGCAGCCTCCATCTGTGAAAAAGGAACATACTCAGCTGTTCTCTACCCTGTGCTAGTCCATGCCCAGTCTGAACTAGGAAATGTGTTGGATATTAGAACTCTGTCTTCTATAGGTTGTTGGTCCACTCCAGGAACTTTATGAACTGGGCACTCTCCCCGCAAACCCAACTACTGACCCAATTATTCAGTGCCAATGGGAATAGATATATATGGGTGCCCACCATAGAATGACCTCCAATGGCCGACTTTCTGGCTGGTACTTTTGGTTACCTGCAGGTATCCTTCTGGTTCTTGGTCTTGCCCCTGGTTGGGAACTCTCAATTCTGCTATATTGGACCATTTCAAGCCATTATAGTTACCCATCACTTATGATGCTGAACACATACACAGCCTCCTGAAAGCCTCTCAGAACAAGAAAGAGAGGAACTGTCTCTGAGAGCTGGGGCTAGGGTGAAACAAATGAGGTACTTAACCTGGGCACAAAATTTAAAGAGTTCTCACCTGTGTCTGTGGATATCTGTGGCTGGATGATCTAGGATGGCTCCACTCACATGACTGGCAGTGAGCATGTGGTTGGCCTGGGAGCCTTGCTTCTACATGTGGCCTTCACCAGCCAGCTGGCTAGCTCTGGTTTGTTCACATAGTGGTTTCAGTGTTCCAAGAAGAGCAAGAAAGCATGTCCCAATGCATATGTGCTTTTCAGCCTGTGTATCATGTTTGATGATGTCCCACTGGATGAAGTAGTCTCTTGGCCAAGCTCAGATGGTAGAGAAACAGACTTTGCTCTTCATGGAAGGGGAAGAATCTCCAGTAAGTCTGCTGTAGATCTTGTTGACTTAAAAGGCCAATGACAGCAGGATCTCTGGAGACCATAATGCTGAACTTCATAAAGGACCCACAGGTCCTGTCATTCAGGAGGCCATAGATGGCCTCATCAAGAGAACACACCTCATTTATCTCCTGCCTCAGGTCCCTGGCTGACCTAGCCCCTTCCAGCTACAAGTGGGAAATTAGGCAATTTATTAGTCATGCTCAAAGACAATGGTGGGTTGATGAGTATGGACTACTCTGGAGTCAGACTCAGGTCCAGGGCTGACTCTGCCAGTTGTTCACTAGGGGACCTTGGATGTACCACTTTCCTCTCTGTGGCTCTGTTTCCTTATTGATAAATTGGATTGTTAGTACCAACCACGTAAGTTTGTTGTAGTAATTTTCTAATTCTTAAAATGAAAAAAGGTTAATGAAGAAAATAAATGAATCAACAGAAAAAGGATTAAAAACCCATTGCATGAAAGTGCTTAGCGCAGTGCCTGTCACATAGTAAACCCTTGATACAAGTAGCTAAGTGCATTTCAGTTGCTTCACATATCTCCCTAAAAATGAATGTACTGGTAATCCTCTACTTTCCCTACCTAGAATGCTTGTACAAGGTAATCACTTACCCCAAACCTCAAATTCTGTGGTGCACTGCTAAGACAAGAACCTGGACTTTGGGACCAGAGAATCTGCCTTCAGATTCCAGCATTGCCATTTACTGCTCCAGTGATCTTGGGGAAATAATTGGTTCTGTGACACTGAGTTCATATCTTGAAAGTGGGGGGAATAATAACTAAATTATACTTTTTTGGTGAGTATTCCATGAGACACTGATTGAACTACATTGAGAATAGTGGCTGGCACAAAGAAGTCACTCAATAAATGGTTATAAATTATTATTAATACCTGGAGGAGTCTCTACTAGCTTCCAGCAGGGCTAGGGGTTACCCTCTGACCTGCCAAAGAATAATAGCTAATAATAGTATTTATTGCCCTGGCCGGGTTGTGGGTTTGATTGATAGTCAAGGCACATGCCTAGGTTGCAGGTTCAATCCCTGGTCAGGATATGTATAGCAGGCAACCAATTGATGTTTCTCTCTCACATTGATGTTTTTTTCTCTCTAAAATTCAATAAACATATTCTCAGGTGAGGATTAAAATATATATGTGTGTGTGTATATATGAGGGTATATATATGTATATGAGGAGATACATATATATGTGAGGAGTTATATATATGAGGAGATATATATGTATATATATAGAGCAAGTAATATTTGTGGAGTGGGGTCTCTGTACAAGATGGTACTAAAGGATTCTTTAGCAGGGTGTCTAAAAATACTTTCTTCAAAATTTTGAGGTCTTAGAAATAATTTCTTATCATTTACAATCAAAGCACTGAGTAAAATCCACTGTTAATGCGCCCTCCTGATTCCATCATCGAGTCAGGTCAGTTGGTGGTAGTAGGCACTCATGCTAAGTGTGCCCTTTGCATTTCTCAATCAAGTTGTACATAATGAAGAGTATTTAAAAATGATAAATTATATGTTAAATGTTGAAGATTTAATAGAGGGGAAATAAAAGGAAATTTAGGAAGGATATGTTACATTTATATATTAAAAAGAATATGTAGATAAATGCTAATGTGTTTGAAAATCTGATAGAAATCGATGATTTCCTAGGAAATGTTAAATTGCCAATTTTCTCTAAAGAAGCAATTGAAAATCAGAATAGGGGAATAACTGAGAGAAATGAGAACATTGCCCAAGAAATATTTCTTCTCCCAAAGCCCCAGTTGAATAAGCTTCATGGGGAAATTTTTTTAAGCTTTAGAGAAATGAAGGATTTTTGTTTGTTTTAAACAGTATTGGATTTTAGAGAAAAAGTAAAGCTTGACGATTTTTTAAATTGGAAATGAGAGAAATCTAAGTCAGATTAGCAAAAGAAAAAGAGATTGGCTCGTGGAAAGGACATGGGGGATTGATTATGAGCCTCAGGGACAAGGGCCTCAGACACTGGAACTGAGGCTCTAACACTAGCAAGGTGCTTTCTCACTGTGTTGTAGCAGCTGGCATTGCTATGTAACAAACCATCCCAACATTTACTAGCTTAAATGAGCAATCACTTATTATTTCTCATGGTTCTGTTTGCTGCTTGGGTGATTATTCTGACCTGGGCCTGTTTGGCTGATCGCTGCTGGGCTCCACCGTGTGTCTTGGTGAGCTAGCGACTTGGCTGGTGCTGAGTTCTAGTACCAATTCTAGTGGAGGAGGGAGGGTGTCCTCACAGCACCAAGCAATTCTTGGACAGCATTGGGTGTCCTGTAATTCAATTCAATTCAATTTTGATGCTGTCTACCTTGCAGATAACATTAGATCCCACAGGTTGAGGGTTCAGTCCCTCCACCCTGTCAGATGCCCATTGCAAGCCCAGATTGTTACCTGTGCTTTTGATTGGCCAGCTATAAATTAAAGGTCCCAACTACCCCCTCCAACTCAAGATATCAGTTCCAAGTCCAGGGTGTCACCTGAACTTCTGACAGATTGGCTATAAATTAGAGGTTCCCATGACCTTATCCTTGGGTTTAATTAATTTGCTAGAGCAGCCCACAGAACTTGGGAAACCCATTCATTCATGAGGTTACCAGCTTATTAGGAAAGAACATAACTTGGAACAGCCAGATGGGAGAGATGTCTAAGGCAAGGTCTATGGGAAGGGGCACAGAGCTCCATGTTCTCTCCAGGCACCGTTGTCTCCACACCTCCATGTGTTCACCAACCCAGAAGTTCTCCAAACGCTTTCCTCTTCGGTTTTTATAGTGGGTTTTCATCATGTCAGCACAATTTAAATTATTGGCTATTGGTGATTGAACTCAATCTTTAGGCCCTTTCCCTTCGGCCACAGAAGGCAGGGCTGGGACTGCAACTTCCAACCCTGTAATCACATGGTTGGTTCCTCTGACAACCAGCCCTGTCCAAGTGTATTTTCTAAAAGTCACCTCATTAACATAACCAAAGACACCTTTATCACTGTCCCCACAGGAGATCCCAAGGGTTTTAGGAGCTCTGTGCCAGAAATGGATGAAGACCAAGCATCTATTTCTTATTATTAACCACAGTATCACAGTCTCCTGGAATAGCCTCCCTACGTGACTGACATTTGGCAGGCTGCTGGCACTTCAGTTCTCCTTATGGCCTCTTTTCCTCCAGCAGGCTAACTGAAGCTTATCAATATATTGGTCTCAGGGTTCCATGTACAGCAAGAGAGCGAAATCCCCAAAGTTCAGGTGTCTTTTAAGCCTTTATTTGTGTGTCACTGGTTATGACCAAGACTGGACTCAGGGATGGAGAAATAGACTCCACCCCTGGATGGGAGGAGCTGCAAAGTCATATTGCAGAGGTGCGTACAGGAACAGGAGGAATGTCTCATCTCCCACACTGGCCCTCATCCGCTGTGCCAGCTGTTCTGTTAGCCCTTCCAGAGCCACTCTGCATTTTCCTTGAGAGACTAGCCTATAAGGACTACATCAGCTGGGGTTGCCTGACTTCTGGTTGGGCTCCAGGGTAGAGGCTAATAGGAGATTGGAGGGTGAGTAGAGGGAGCCCAGGAAATATATCATGGGGTTTTCTTGGTTCCACTTTCTGACTAAAAGTCTCTGTTCCTTCAAAGGCAGGCATCTCTACATAGTTCTTTCCCTTTGGGTCCCACAAACCATTTTCTTCCCTTGACCCTTTGCTCTTCTATCTCTAGTTAACTGGTTTCTCTACACCATGCTCATACCTTTATTAATAGTCCATGAAAACTTTCTTAAATTCTCTTAGTTTGAGTGTGCTTTCTCTTTCTTGGTGGGACTCTGATTTGTCCTTGCCTCATTTGCTTCTGCTGTAGACAGGACATGTCTGCAAATATTTCTATCAATGTGGTTATTGTCCACCCCTTAGGGAAAGATAAAAACCCTAATGGTAGAAGTGGGCTTGTTACTGCCTTCTTACTCACTGGTTGGTTGGTCCTCTAATGTCAGGAGACTGAAACTTTATTGTTTGTCAGGCTAGGACCACACAGCATTCTTATCTCAGAGAGCATTGCATGTTATACAAAGAAGGATGGGAGTCTTCCGGCCAAGATGGAGGCATAGGTAGACATACTGTGCCTCCTTGAACAACCAACAGGACAACAAATTTAAAAACAAAAATCAACCAGAACTGCTAGGAAAATTGAACTGTACGGAAGTCCAACAACCAAGGAGTTAAAGAAGAAACATTCATCCAGATTGGTGGGAGGGGTGGAGACAAGCAGCCAGGCGAGAGGACTTGCAGCAAGGTGGCCACACATGGTGGAGCAGGTGGCCCCCCATTTATGTACAGATAAACTGGGAGGAACAACTGGGGTGAGAGACAGACTGTGTAACCCAGGGTTCCAGTGCAGGAAAATAGAGCCTCAAAATCTCTGAAAAAACCTATAAGGGTTGAGGCAGTGGGAGGAACTCCCAGCCTCATAGGAGAATTTGTTGGAGAGACCCACAGGGTGCTAGAATGTATACCGATCCACCTACCTGGGAATCAGCACCAGAAGGGTCCAATTAGCTTGTAGGTAGTGGAGGAAGTGACTGAATGCTGGCCAAGAACTGAGCAAGCAGTGTTGTTCCCTCTCAGATGCCTCCCCTACAAAAAATGCCACAAAGCAGTGATATGGGTTCTCTGGCCCTGGCCAATACTTAAGGCTCTGCCCCTTGCTACTTAACAGGCATGCAGAGACAAAAATGGGCCAAATGAAAGAACACATCAAAGCTCCAGAAAAAGTACAACTAAGCAATAAAGAGATAGCCAGCCTATTTGGTACTCACAGACTATCAGATATGCAGTTCAAAACACTGGTAATCAGGATGCTCACAGAAATGGTTGAGTATGATCACAAAATAGAGGAAAAGGTGAAGGCTATGAAAAGTGAAATGAAGGAAAATGTTCAGGGAACCAACAGTGATGGGACTCAAATCAATGATTTGGAGCCAGAAGGAAGAAATAAACATTCAACCAGAACAGAATGAAGAAACAAGAACTCAAAAAAATGAGGAGAGGCTTAGGAACCTTGGGACAACTTTAAATGTTCCAACATCTGAATCATAGGGATGCCAGAAGGAGAAGAGGAAGAACAAGAAATTGAAAACTTACTTGAACAAATAATGAAGGAGAACTTTCCTAATCTGGCAAAGGAAATAGACTTCCAGGAAGTCCAGGAAGCTCAGAGAGACCCAAAGAAGTTAGATCCAAGGAAGCATACACCAAAGCATATCACAATTACATTACCCAAGATTAAAGATAAGGAGAGAATCTGAAAAGCAGCAAGAGAAAAGGGGACAGTTACCTACAGAGGGGTTCCCATAAGACTGTCAGCTGATTTCTCAAAAGAAACCTTACAGGCAAGAAGGGGATGGAAAGAAATATTTCAAGTCATGAAAGGCAAGGACCCACATCCAAGATTACTGTCTCCAGCAAAGCTATCATTCAAAATGGAAGGGCAGATAAAGTGCTTCCCAGATAAGGTCAAGTTAAAGGAGTTCATCATCACCAAGCCCTTATTATGTGAAAAGTTAAAGGGTCTTACTTATCTAAGAAAAAGAAGATAAAAAATATGAACAGTGAAATAACAGGAAACTCAAAATTAGCAACAGCTGAGCCTAAAAAAACAAAAACAAAAACAAACTAAGCAAACAAGTAGAACAGGAACAGAATCACAGAAATGGAGATCACATGGAGGGTTATCAGCAGGGGAGGGGGAGGAGGAGAAGGGGGAAAAGGTACAGGGAATAGGAAGTATAAATGATAGGTACAAAATAGACAGGAGGAGGTTAAGAATAGTGTAGGAAATGTAGAAGCTGAAGAATGCATATGTACAACCCATGGACATGAACTAAATGTGTGTGGGGGGAATGTGGATGGGAGGGGGTGTGCAGGGCAGAGGGGAATAAAGGGGGGAAAATGGGACATCTGTAATAGCATAATCAATAAAATATATTTAAAAAAAAGAAGAATGGGAAACTTCAATGAGCTGATCAAATCAATAGCTACCACAGTTTATTATAAGCTAACTTGACTACAGAAATCAGCATAACCTAATAAAGTTGGCATAAAAAAGTAAACTATAGTGAACTATGCGTGTAGTTCAGCGATTTTCATCTTTTTCCATCTCATGGCACACATAAATGAATTACTAAAATTCTGTGGCACACCAAAAACCATACTATATTTTTCACTGCTGTGACAAAAAATATAGGTATAATTTTGATTGATTAGCACCAGGTGGCTATTGTGTTGGCTGTTGTCACCTTTTTTTTGTTATTAAAAAAATTTGACAGTCTAAGGAAAAAGAAGTCAGTGCCCCTTGTCTAAATAATCAGGTAATGCATGTTTTAAAGATTCTTGCATCACACCAGTTGAAAATTACTAATCTGGATGAACAATTCCTAAATAAAATATTTAATACTATTTAATTATTGGCACAGACATTTGGTTTAAGTAGACTTTATTTTTTAAGGTGAAGGAAACAACTCAAAGATAAAAGTAACAAATAAAATTTTGATCAATGCAACAAAATATAGGAATGAAGATAAAAATAAGCCAGCTAGGAACTATGAAATCTGGAAAGTATAAATTAAGATGGTAGGAGTAATAGGTGAGTATCTGTTGCCTAACCAATGTAAATGAGTTGAAATTCTCTACTAAGAGAGGCAAAGACTACCAGATTGGATAAACAACGTACAGTTCTAGGCAAAGTTTGAGAGAAACTTAGAACATAGGTTAAAAATAAAAGGGACAAAGATATATACCACAAACACACATCTATATAAAACATGGTCTTGGTAATAATATGAAAAGAAATGGGACTCAAACCAAAAGTATACAAAGGAGTAAGGGGAAGAAAAATGCACTCTAAAATAGTACTAGTGAGTGTGCAAATTAGTATAATCTTTTTGAAGACAAAATTACCAATATGTATCAAAAGCCTTAATGACCTTTTTGACCAAAGAATTACTAAACCTAATCCTTTTTTGACCTAAGAATTACAATTTAGGAATATTTGATGAGGAATTTTTTAAATGTATGTGCATTTATTTAGCTAAAGTGGCATTCATTGCATCAGTATTCATACTAGCAAAAATTTGGAAACAACCTGAATGCTGCCAATCAGGGCTTATGTAAGTAAAATGTATCCATCTGATGGGATGCTGTACAGTGATTAAAATGTCAGTGTGTGGGGTTGTGGAAATGTCTAGATCTTGATTGAGATGGTATCTATACAGGTGCACACATTTTTCAAAACTCATGAAACTGCTCTACCACAGTGGTGGTTCTTCTGCTAATTAGTGTTACTTGGTTGCATGCACCAGAAACCACCTTTGCTTAAGATAAATTAGGAAGGAATTTATTGGAAAGGATGTGATGAACTCCAGAGAAGTGGAGGATATACTAAATCACCACACCAGCTGATTTGGGTTCTTATGTTGCTTTGGTCTGAAACTCAAATTCCAGATGGAGAGACATGATTTGGCTGACCTTGGGTCCTAACCAGTGCTTGGTTGGGTTTTTATGGTGTTTCTTCCTAGACTAAACACTGTGGGTGGGGGAGTGTTGGATCTTTGAAGGGGAATTGGGGCACTCCTATCAAAAAGGAAGCAGAGAGGTTGAACAGATCAAAGCAGCACATGCCCACTGCAATTTCTAAATGCTACTTTTCAGAATGCAGACAGGTTGAATGCTTAAGGATTATTTGGGTAGTCTGCTAAAAATAGACCTCACACGAAGAGATACAGACTGGGGCCTGGGAATCTGTATTTTAAAGTCCTTCAGGTAATTCTGATGAGTAGCTGAGTTTGGAAACCAGCATAAGGCAAAACTGTACAGTGGCTCTTAAACCAGAATGGTTGGGTTTGAATTCTAGGTTTGCTGCTAACTAGCTGAATAATCTTGGGCTAGTTACCTACTCTTTCCACCTCAGTTTCCTCATCTGACAAAATAGTATAAAATAGCACCCTCCTCAGTGGGGTCAGGGCAGGATTAAATGAATTAATCCGATGTGAAGGCTTTGTGCTTCGCCTGGCACATAGTATGTGCTGACTCATATTACTGCCACCAATGGTCCTTTCAAATCTTAGAGTGTGAGTTTCCAAAATCCAGCCTTATCTTTGGCACAGCATGCATCCATCTTGCTTGCCACAGAATGGAAAAACAGAGTCACCCCCCGCCCCCCTTGGGCTGGTTGGGGGAAAAGTCTAATAAAATTATGGTAAGCTGATAAAATGCGATTCTTTGACTGTGAAGTGAATTCCATATGATCTGCGCTCGTTTACCATGTGCCAACAATGGCTTGTGCACTGTGGACCAGCAGGCACAGGCCAGCATGGGTTGCTTTTCGCCAGCCCTTTGTTCCTCACTGTCACAAAGTTACAGAGCTTCATGCTGTGGCAGAAGAAGCAAATCCATGATGTGCAGCATCTGGAGGACAGAAACCAACAGTTTCTACTGAGCAGAAAGAAGAGAGGTGCTGGGGCTTGAAAGAGGTGGAGATATCCTGAATTATTTTGGCTTCTCCTCACTGGTGGTGGGAGCAGCCTCACAGCCTGAAAAGTGCAATTTTCCAGAAGACCTTAGCCTGTGGTTCCTGCAGATGTGGAAGAAGAGAGACTCAAAAGGCAGATGACCCTGGAGAGGCACTGGTCTTGGAGTCACAAGCCCTCACTCTGTCTTCCTTCTGTCTTTGACTCTTTCATTCCCTCTACCTCTACTAGTTTGGGATTCTAGGATTTTCCAAGTTGTTTTTTTAAAACGATAACATCTAAAAACCAGCATTTATAGACAAAATTCTGTTTTAAGCACTTGACTTGTAATAATTTTATTCTTCATTATATTCTATGAGGTACGTACCATTGTTACCACACCTAATTTATAAATAAGGAAACTACAGTACTCAGAGTCTAAGGGGCTTGCTGAAGACCACATGACCAGTGAGTGACAGAGCCAGGATTCAACCTAAGCAGCCTGGTCCTCCAGTGCATGTTCTTACTTCACACCCTGAGGTGCCTCATAACCTCAGCCTTGTCCACCTGCGCAAACCTAACTGAAGTACACAATTGTTTCTCCTGAGAACTGCCTCTCCACATGCACACCCTTGAAAGCCCCATTGGGTCAATGCGTGTAGACATCTGCCCCAAGCTTGAATGATCGGACTCCATCTTCTAGGAATTTAGAATTTGGATTTAAAGGTTCTGGTTCTGGTCACATAGCTTTTGAAACATATTTTTGTACATGAAAAGTGTCCATGTTGATGAATTCTTGTACAGTGAACATTTCTCTGTAACCAAAACCCAGAAGCCCTTCTGTGCTCCCTTCTAGTTCCTACACCTCCAACCCTGTCCTTCAAGATCAGCAATAGTTCCTTTACTTTTGCTTTTTCCCCCCATTGAACTATTTGTTTTTATTTTATTTTGGAAAGAACATGTAACTTGAGATCTGCCCCCTCAACACATGTTTAAGTGCACAGGACAGTGTGGCTGACTGCAGGCACAGTGTCGCACGGCAGAGCTCTAGGATTTAATTTGTCTTGCTTAATGGAGACTGTATGCCCATTGAGTAGTAACCCCCTTTCTCTCTCTCCTCGCAACTCCTGGCACCCACAATTCCGCTCTTTGATTCTGTGAGTTTGACTATTTTAGATTCCTCGTGTAAGTGGAATCACAGCCATTCTGTGACTGGCTTATTTCATGTAGTGCAATGTCCTCCAAGTCCATTCATGTTGGCCCATATTGCAGAATTTCCTTCTTTTTAAAACTTGAATGATAATCTGTTGTACATTTTCTTTATCCATTTATCTGCCAGTGGACATTTAGGTTGTTCTCGTGCCTTGGGTATCATGAGTAATGCTGCTGTGGTGAACATGGGAGCACTGAAATCTCCCGTGTTCACCTGATTTCAACTCTTTTGGATAAATACCCAGAAGTGAGATTGCTGGATTATATGGTAGTTCCATTTTTTACTTTTTGAGGAACCTCCAAATGGGCTAGGGTTTTGAATAGACATTTCTCCAAAGAAGACATGCAAATCACCAACAAGTATATGAAAAAATGCTCAATGTCACTAATTGTCAGGGAATGTAAATTAAATCCCCAGTGAGATATCACCTCACAGTTATCAGGATGACTAGTCAAAAGACTAGTCAAAAGACGAACCTGAAGGACAGGTGTTGGCATGCTTGTGGAGGAATTGGAACCCTTGCACACTTTTGGTGGGAAGCAGAATGGTGCGACCACTATGGAAATCAGTGTGCCTGTTTTTGAACTCTGCAAATTGAATTATATTGTTGACCCTCTCTTGGCTTGGCTGCTTACCCCCTATTGTTTGTGGCCACATGACTGAAATGATGCACAGCATTACATTTTTTTCTGGCTGTCCAACTCTAAAGCCAGGCAGGTTAAAGAAATTACTCAAGTGTGTGCTAACAGGGAGTGTCCGCCTAGTGCATGTGCCCCTGTCCAAAATGGGCAGCCACCTACTCAGCTCCATTTTTTTATTCCTGCTATTTAAAGGACCAAGTCCCAGCCCAGGATGGGTGGCTCTGTTGGTTGGAACATCATCCTGTGCACCAACAATGTTGCAGGCTGGATCTCTGCTTGGGTCTCCCGTGGAGGCAACTGATTGATGTTTCTCTCCCTCCCTCCCTCCCCACCTCTCTTTCTCTCTCTTTAAAATCAATAAATATATTCTTGGGTGAGGGTTTAAAGAAATAAAATAAAGGACCAAGGTCCAGATTTTCCAATTTTTCAAGGCAAGTCTGAATCTCCTAATTTTAGATATTGACAAATAATTTGAGAATTACAACTGTGGTGTATTTGAAGCACATTTATGGGAAAACTGCACTACCAGTTTTCAACCTCTGCATTAGTAGGTTGGAACTGTCGGCAGGACTCCATACTCCTCATGAAGGGAGAAGGGAAAATGTAGATTTAGTCTAATCTGCCTTCTTTGGAGAGTAGAGAGGGAGCAACAGTTCAAAATGGGGAAGTGTAAAAGCAGGAAGAGGTCCCTTTTCCAAGGTAGTGTGGATGAGCTTGACCCTGGCTGGGCCCGCACACATTTTTCTAACCTTGGGCTCAGCCTGGTTAGGAACTGTAGGCTGCAGCGCCCCCTGCTGGATATAGCACCATTCATGTTGGTGGGATCTGCAGGTGAGTTGGCTTCTCCTGAAGTCTTTGAGAGGAGGGCATTTACCATTCTGCATAATTTATTAAAGCACCTGCTGCTGACATGGACTGCAGAGGCACCTGTGAAGATTCACCTTGGCTTTCTGCATTTGGTCAGTCATCCACACCACCTAGACCTTGCCACTTTAATTCTTTTAAATTGGGAGAATCAGACTGGGTTGCCCTTCCCTCAATCCAAGCCTCACTTTTTCTATACATTGAAAAATATTTGAAGCATTTCTGGCATTCACTTGGCACCTGTCCTGATTTTGGGGCTGAGATATATACTCCTATTTTTACACAAATAGGTACTTTCAGTGGTTGTTTGGGGGTGAGGGCAGAGTGAAATGTGCAGGCTCAGGTCAGTGGTCTTGCATGTTGATTAAGAGCATGACACCTGAGTTCGGATCTCAGCTCTGCTACTTACTAGCTGTGTGACTTTGGATAAGTCACATAACTTCTCTGTGTCCCTGTTTCTTTATTTTCAAGATGAAGGTGATAATATACTGCTTCATGGGGATACTGGGAGTATTAAATCCATTAATGTATGCAAAGAGGCTACACAGAGCCTAGCATATTATGTAAACATTTGCTTGACCTGGAATTGTGGACCTGTTTCTGCCTTCAGTCTTGACCTGCAGGTCTTGATTCTGTTTCTTAATTCTGCATCATATCCCTTCCTCATGCAATTTTCTGTCTTTGATCCTCTTTACCCTGTAACTGTGGATCTGCAAAGTCCCACTGAGTAATGGAGAATTCTTGGGGCCTCTTCCTCTATGCTCCCAGATGTTCCCTACTTGCATATCTCTCCATTGCCAAATCCTATTGTACCTTCGACATAATGATAGCTAACACGTATGTGGCTACCATAAGTCAGCTGCTGTTCTAAGTGACTTATATACACTAACTCATGGCATCCTCACCCTTTGAGAAAGATGGTTTTTTATGCCCATTTTATAGAGGAGAAAGCTGAAGCAGAGAAATCATCCAGCTTGCTAAGTCACATGACTAATAAGCAGAGTCTGGATTTGAACTTGACCTGGCTCTAGAGTTTGCTCTTAACCACCATGATATGCTGCTATCCAGTTTTTCATCCTCACGGAGAGAACCCTGGACTAGGAGCCTCCTGTCCTGTTCCCTGACTCCTCTCTGCCTCACTAGCCTGGCATTTCCATACTACTGTGAAGTCATCTTTTGAAAACTAGATGTGAGTGTCATTGTTCTTGCTGAAAACATGTTAGTGGTTTCCCATTGCTCTTGGGACAAAGTCAATACTTGCTGGAGTGTGGTGCTGCCTCTGGCTAGCCCAGCTCCAGCCAAAGGAGAAGGTGGGTAAGGAAAAGGGTCTTTAACCATAGCTCAGGCAGAGCAGACTGCCAGTAAACCCACTAGTAGTAAAGCACCGAGGAAGCAGGTGGCTTGCAAGAGTGCTCCCTCTACTGGAGGGGTGAAGAAACCTCATCACTACAGGCCTGGCACTGTGGCTCCTCCTGAACTTAGTCCACTGAACTTCTGATTAGCAAACTTCCCTTCCAGTGTCTGGTGTGAGAAATTGCTCAGGACTTTAAGATAGGTCTGCATGTACAGAGCACAGCTATTGGTGCTTTGCAGGAGGCAAGTGAATCCTGTCTGGTTGGCCTTTTTGAGGACACCAAACTGTGTGCTGTCCATGCCAAATGTGTATCAGTTATGGCAAAAGACATACAGCTAGCATGCCGCATATGTGGGGATCGTGCTTAAGAATCCACTATGATAGGAAACATTTCATTCTTTTTTAAAAAAATCTTCACTCAGGGATATGTGTATTGATTTTTGGTAAAAAGGGGGGCATGGAGAGAGGGTGAATGGAAGGAAGGTAGGAAAGGAGGGGGAGAGAGAGGGAGAGACAGACAGACAGACAGACATCAATGTGAGAGAAACATTGATCTGTAGCCTCCCATATGCGCCCCGACCAGGGATAGAACCTGCAGCCCAGGTCTGTCCCCTGACCAGGAATTGAACCAGCAACGTTTTGGTGTACAGGATGAAGCTCCAACCAACCAAGCCACCTGGCCAGGGCTCAATATTTCATTCATTAAAAAAGAAAAAAAAATATTTTCCTTTTATTAGTAGTTCTGAATGTTAAATATTTTTTCCCATGGGTTCAAAAGGTACCCAAGTGCATGATTGCAAGTGGAAAATAGGGGCAGGAACCAGGCCTTGGCAGTTTTCCTATCTCCATCTGAATTGTTTTACTGTGAACATGGGGACATAAAGCATCGGTGTACGTCACAATGTCTCAGTGGACACGTTTCAGCAGCTCAATGTTAGGACAGTATAAATAAACCTGTTAAATTTTTGTAGACAATGCAAACATTTGTGTTTTTTAAAGGTAAATTTCTTGTTGATGGCAACTAAATGGCGTTCGTAGCATTTTTACCACACAGTGGATTGCACCCTTAGTGTGCTTTTCTAGCTGAGTTGTCCCACGTGCAAGTCCATGTTTCTCATGCTGTCTTCTGCACAGTTCCTGTAAGTTTCCTATTAAAACACATTAAATTATATATTAAAGAAATGCTCCTTGGCATGGCTTATGAGCAGGATCATCATACGTGCCCCTTCGCCAAGCTTGCCCATGAGCACACCTGGCTGTTCCATCGCATTGGAGCCCCAAAGCACTCACACTGGTGTCATTCTCAAGAGTCCTCTTCGGAAGGTGGATTATAGGGTCGCCCCACATGTCAAGCCCCTGTCTGCGGTGGGCCCGTTCCTCCCTCCATCCTTTTTTGGACCACTCCCTTCCCCACCCCCTGAGCTTTCCTCTTTTACTCTCCTGTGCCCCAGCAGCCCTTCCACCACTAGGCATTTGCATGTGTTGCCCCACTCTGGGCAACTCCTCTCTCCTGTGTCCCCTTCGGTTCAGTGAGTCTTGGTCCTGGTCCGCATATCTGGATCGCTTATGAAAATTATAAGCAAATACTGGTGCCCGAGCCCAAGGTAGACAAATCAAAGCCTCTGGCTGACCCCAGCCTCCCGTTGATTTCACTGTGCACCCCAGATTAAGAGCCCTGTTGACCCCCCTCACCCTCTGGGCTGCAGCTCAGCATCTTCTCCCCGGGGAAGCCCTCTCTTACCTCCCTGACCAGGTCAGTCACGCTATTTTGCACTCCTAGAGCACTACATACCTCTTTGTGCTGTCACATGTCACAGGGGTGTGACATGGTGACAAAGAGTCCAGATTCTGGATTCAAATCACTGTGTGACCTTGAGGAACCTATTTAACTTCTCTGTGTCCCAGTTTTCTCCTGTGAAATGAGGATAATAATAAACCTTATTCAATGAGGGTCAAATCAGTTAATTAAATGTAAACTTCTTAGAGTAGTGCCTGGCCTGAAATAGCTATTACTGTAATAACAATCACCACTATTATTACCCGCCATTGGCATTGTAGATCCCTAAAGGTGGGTCGGTGTCTACTGTGTGACCCCTTCACACCCACAGTGTGGACGGTGCATTGCACAGGGTAATTCTTCAGCTACTCTGCTGAGCACGGCAGTGTCCCTGTGATGTCCTTGGTAAAGGGTGCTGGGTTGCATGCCAGACCTTGTCCTTCTCAGTTAGGCTTCTTGTTTCTGTGGATCTTGTGTCTAGTGTTTAGGATAGTTAGGGTCAGAACCTGTATGGGCTGGTGGTTTCTGGAGTCCCAGGTACTGATGGTGACCCTGAAGCTTCCTTTGTGTCCTTCTACATGAAGTTTCTTTCTGCTCTTCTGAAATGGAGATTTGGATGTGCCAAGGCATCCCACGGCAGAAGGAGCTGTCAGGAAGCTGGTCACTGGCTGCATCCAGAAGTCAAACCAGCAGAGTCTGTGCACATTGAGTAACCTGGGCTCTGGTCTTGCGTTTGGGCAATCCCCACTCGGCAGGGAGAGAGAGGCTCAGACCATGTCCCTTGTCCCTTAGCTGACTGATGGTGCTGTGGGGAAAGGAGGGGTGGCCAGGGAAGAGGATGGGGCTCTTTTTGTGGGTGATGGGGGATTCATTTATAACTCAGGGGTGTGACCTGTTGCAGTGTGACTGCTCCTTGAACCCACTGCTGTACACTGAGCAGCAAATTCACCTTGTGGCCTCTGCAGGAAAAGGCAGGGCTGGGCTGTGAACAGCTGGGACCACCCAGGTTGTCAGAACTTGAAAGGCCCCTGGGGAATGCCCAGCTTAACCCCTTTGTTTTCTGAAGGGGGAACTGAGACCAGAGCATGGAAGTGACTTGCCCAAGATCACAGATGTAGTTTTTCTCTTCAGTTAACATTTATCAGGTGCATATTACATGCCAGTTGCTGTGGTAGTAAGCACAATATAATAATCATGATTTTATTATGAATTATGATATCAATCAAGATTGATTTCATTAATCTTTGTAAATTGAGAAAGCAGAAATATTTATTTATTATATTCAACAAACACTTGTATAGTGTTTTACTAAGTGCCAGGCAGAGTGCTAAGCCTTTTACAAATCTTAACTCATTAAATTCTCATAATCTTATGAGGATTTAGTGCTATTATTGTTTTTACTTTGAAGATGAGGAAACTGAAGCACATAGAGGTTAGGTAACCTGCCCTAAGTCACACAGCTAGGAAATCATTGAGTTGGGATTCAATCCCAGGCCACCTGGCCTAGTGGTACAGGCTACTATTCTGTAGTGTCTTGTCACGTGACAGTTCTTATTTTAAAGGTGAGAAAATCAAGGCTCATTTGGCTTAAATAACTTGCTCAAAGCTGCATGACTGGGAAGCAACAGAACTAGGATTGAATTTGAATGGTCTGGCTTTAGAGTCTGACTCATGATCTCTCTACTAAATTCCTTTCCATGGGGGTCTTCATGGCCAACGGGTCTGAGCTGGGGACAGGGCATGGGGCCCGGAGGCAAAGCCGGGAGCCAGGCATCTGGAGTGGGGGTGGTGTCAGTCAGGTCCACCCAGGTTGCAGCAGGACCCTGTGCAGCTGCACTGCACAGAGCCCTAGCCAGGTGGCTTCACCCCCAGCTACTACCTCCTCAGATTGTAGCTCAAAGCATGTCCACAGGCAGGGCTCCCAGACCTCTCTGTCCAGCTGAATCCCTTGCTATAAACTGCTAAGCCCCTTGAGCTTCCCCTTTCCAATGCTTGAAAACATATATTTATTTACCCTTTTTTGTTGTTTCCTTCCAGCTGGGTGGGAGCCCAGGAAGGGCAGACCATGTATCTGATTTCCATTATTGTAGCCTTCATTTGTTCATCTAATTTGTGAGCAAAATCAACCAATTCTGTGAGCATCCTGGTCACCAGGGCTTTGAACTGTGCATCTGATAGGTTGGCTATCTCCTGGTCGCTTAGATAAATTGGCTCTGGGGCTTTGATTTGTTCTCCCGTTTGAGCCTTTTTTTTTTGGGGGGGGGGGTCTGGTTGTGGCTGTTATGTAGCAAGGGGCAGAGCCTTAGGTGTTCCCTAGGGCAGGGCAGCCCAGTCTCTGGGTTGTGACACTGTATGTGGGGGCAGGTCCATGAGGGAACAATGGCGCTTGCTCCACTCTCTCTCTTGGATTCCAGTCCCTTCCACCACTTCCCCTTCGCCTGGATTATCTGAGTGCAAATGTGGGACCTCCTGGTCAGCCAGTCGCCTTGCGTGGCCTCACTGGGTCTGCACCATTGCCACCCTGTGGCCAGGGTCTGCTAGCCGCCGCCTGAATGCCTGGGATCTTCCAGCCACTACTGCCTGTGCACCCGGGTCGCTAACCTCCAATTTTCCCCTCTCAGCCCCTCTTACCTGTCAGGATGAATGGTTGTTGGACTTCCATACAGTTCAATTTTCTATCAGTCCTGGTTGTTTTCTTATTTCTAAATCTTTGTTGTCCTTACTTTTGGTTGTGTGAGGAGGCACAGTGTGTCCACCTACACCTCCATCTTGGCTGGAAGAGCTGATTTCACTCATCTGGCACCTGACACATGCAAGGTGCTTGACAAATATTTGGTGAATAAATGGATAAACGAATGACTCATCACTTCAGTGGAGGAAATTGGCATAGGGAATCCAGACTGAAGTTCAGGAACACATATGGGGTTTACGGGGAAAAGTTACAACTCTGTGGACCTAGGATGCCCTGATCAGAAATAACTTGTAATTAATAACAATAGCTGAGTGCCAGCTCTGTGGCAGGCAACTGTTTTAAAGGCTCTAAGTAATTCAGTCACTGTAACAACCCCAGGGAGTCGACATCATTATTATCAGTAGTTAACAGAAGAGGAAACTGAAGTGTGAAGAGTTCAGGCATGTGGCCAAGGGACAGAGCTAGGAAGTGCTGGAGCTGGCATTCGAATCCAGATAACTTGACCTGGAGTCCCACCTTTTAAACACCCAACTGACCACCTCTTCACAGTGCACTGAATCCTATATTAGGTTGAGGGTCACCTGACTAGTCCAGGCCTCACCTTCTGGAAAGGATGTGGCTTCTTGTAGCCTGATGACCCAGGTACCAAATTGGGGCTGAGTCTGCAGGTCCAATGCTTAATGCCTTGGTGCCACTTAGAGGTGGGCTGGCTTGTATATGCAGCCTTCAAGAAAACTCCTGTTTGCTGTGAGAGTGAGGACTCCCCCTTCTACCTGAGGCTGGGTCTTCATTCCCTGGGGTGCTCCATGAATGGACGCAACTGCTGTTGACTTAAGTCTCCCTTGGCTATGCAATAGTGTGGGGGTTACGAACTCAGATGCCTGCAGGGGCCAGGCAGTGTCCAGCAGGCTGGATGGGGACCATGGAGACTGGTAGAATATAAGCCCCACCCAAAGGGCATGGCCAGGACTCAGTTCCAGCCCAGGGCTGCCTTTAGGAGAGCTGGTTCTGTGTTGCCAGTTCTGAGCTCTTCACCAGATTTCTGTATAATCTAAGGGACACAACAACCCCATAAAATTGTGGCTTCCCACTCCTGTAAGTCCTACCCAGGGGTCTGGAAATATATCTCTGTAAGAGATTTGTGGTGTAACTGGTCAAGAATGTCTGACCTAGCTAATGAATTGTGAATGCTGGTTCAAATAACATATCCTGGAAAGGTAAAGACTAGCTTAACATTAATGGCAACTAAGAAGAGTTTAGGAGAAAAAAAACTTTTCTGGAAGGTATAAAGGAAGGCTCCAGATGTGAAGTCTCTCTGTCTCTGCTTCTCTCAGTCTCTATGTCTGTCTTCTCTCTCTCTCTCTCTCTCTCTCTCTCTCTCTCTCTCTCTCTCTCTCTCTCTCTCTCTCTCTCTGTCTCTGTCTCTATCTCTATCTCTATCTCTATCTCATTTCTATCTCTCTGCTTTCTGGGTTGCTGGCCCTGATTCTGAGAGTACCCCTCCTCCTCCCTATCCCAACCCCCATCCTCACCATCCCCTCATCCCTCGATCCCCCACTTAGCTCAGCTCCAGCACCCAGCCCAGCGTAGTTCCTTGTTCTGAATTCTGATTGGCCTAGTTCCCCTTTTATAAATTGCATGTCATCCTGGCTGGTGTGGCTCAGAGGATAGAGCACTGGCCTGTGAGCCAAAATGTCACCGGTTTGATTCCCAGGCAGGGCACTTTCCTGGGTTGTGGCCAGGTCCCTGGTTGGTGGCATGTGAGAGGCCACCAGATTGATGTTTCTCTCACACAGCGATGTTTTTCTCCCTCTCTCTAAAAATAAATAAAAACAACAAACAGATTGCATGTCACTGACCATCACTGACCAGACCTAGTTCCGTTCAGCAGGAGCAGGATGCATGAGGTCAGATGCTATACTGCTCACTGAGCTGGTGCTGTAGGTGGGGATTTTTCTAGAAGGGACAATTACTAAGGTTGGCAGAAGTTGACATTTCTAATATATTCTGGAAGGATATGTGGGTGAGAATAACCATGGAAGTTTTGAAAGCAGACTAATGCTGGCAGAGGGGTGGGTGGGTATAAAATGCATATTTCTAGATGATATTATAAACCTATAATATGTTAAAAGAGTAGGGTACTGAGGCAGAAATAAAGAGATCAGTAAAGCATAAGAGAAAATGTAAAAATGAACAAAGGACACATGAGAAATTAGTGTATGATAAAAGAGGCATTTCCAATCAGCAGGGAGAACATTCTATATAGTTTTTTTTTGTTGTTGTTACAGCCAACTACACACTAGGGAAAAAATTAAAGGTCTTTGCTCAGAGCTCCTGCTAAAAGGGATTGCAAGGGAAATAATGATTTCAGTGTAAAAGTGAAAGTGTAAGAGAATGAAGAAGATGCTGGGGAGGACTTTCTGAATACAGCAGCTGAAGCAGACCTAAAGGAAAAGGAAGAATATAGGAAGTCTGTTACCGATCATTCAGAAAGAAACAAACTGAGTTTAGATGTGGACAAAGGCTGCGAACAGAAAATTCATGATGTTAGATGTTTATTCCACTAGTGACTGCTGGGCATTGTCCACGCAGGGGTTCATGAACTCTCTCAGCATCTTAGGAATTAGGGACTTTTATTTTCATCATCCCATTTTCAGATGAAGAAACTAAAATTTTAAAAGTGTGAAATGACTAGCCCCAGAGTCAAAAGGCTGAAGACTGCCAGAGCTGGCTGTTAACTTTGAACATGACTGGCAGGTAACCCCTGATAAGAACACTGACTCCAGTGCAGATCTTAACCTGGGAAATCATATTTAAGAGTCTACCGAAGTTTACCTGCCTGGCACTTGTCCTTCAAATTGAGCAATTAGTTATTTGCCAAAGGGGTGGGGGCTAGAAGAAGGCGCGGTGTATCAGATGCTGGAGCAGACGGCCACCAGGCACACATGTTTACGCAGCAATAGCAGTTCCGTTCACTCTCCAGGAACAAGATGAGAGATCTTCATCAAATCACAGTGTAACCACAGCTTCTGAACATAGGTATTTCATGTTCAGAGCATCGCAGTCCACATGGTCCCAGTTAAAGCTTTACCGCTTCCTTGCATCTTGGGAGTTTTGGGCATCTCGTTTGGACCTTGGGGCATGACGCGTACTGTTGTGTTTCCCAGCGTGGTGGTGCCTGCTGGGGGTTTTCACGGAACCCAGAAACACAGTAAAATAGGCTGCTTGACATAAAGTCTGTACAAAAGCATGTCCTGCTCCCTGCCCACATCGTTCCCTCCTGCCTGCACAGGTACTAGGCACTTTTGTTAGGTCCTCTTGCATGACACTCTTTCACCTTTCACCGTTTCTTCATGCAGTCATGAGTGACTTGAACAGGCTTTGTATCCCTTCTTATTTTCTCACAAAAAAAAATGGTAACATGTGACCTGCACTCTTCTGCTTCTTAGGTTTCTCTTTCCTTTTTCAGTCTCACTTAAAAATATACCCTTGAGATTGTTCCATATTAGTGCAGAATGCTTTCTTGTTCTTGACATCTAAGTAGTGTTCCATCGTATAGTTGTGGTACAGTCTGTTTTAAGCAGCCCCCTCCCTATCACATTGGCTTGTTTGAAACCTTTTGCTCTTATAATCACTACTTCAGGGAACAACTGTGTACATGTGTTATTTCCTTTGTAGGAGGGTTGACCTCCAGCACAAATTCCCAGAAGTGGGATGACTGCACCCAAAGGGAAAAATCACTTGTAATTTTGATAGATAGTGCCAAGTTGTTCACAGGGTTGGCCTGCCCACCAGGAACGTGTACATCTGTCTCCACAGTTTCTCAGCAGTGACTGTGGGGATGAACATTTCAAATGTTTGTTTTAAGAGATGTCTATTTTATTTAAAGGCATAGTAGGAAAAAACCCATAATTTGTAATTGACCCCCCGAGTTCACACTGTTACAGAGTTTTGTTTTAAAATAGGTTTATTGAAGTAAAAGTGGCATGTTGAGTTTAAGCACAGTGTCCAGTCAATCATATTATACTAGCAGGTAGTACATAGACATACAAAATTATGATGGCTCATGACCAAAGCTTGGGAAGTATCACCACGATTATTTTTTTTCTCTTGGGAATAATAAAATCAACAGCTTGTTCTTCCTGTGTGCAGAGCACTGTGCTGGGAGCTTTCACATAACAACAAATCTATGAGGTGGGTACTGTTTTTAATCTCTATTTTATGGACAAGGAACCAGACACTCAGAGCAGTTAACTCACTTGCCTGAGGTCCCACAGCTAGTGTGTGTGTGTATAACCTTCCCTCTGTTCTGAGATCATTTCCAACTGGAGTCTTCATTTTCTTTTCTTTTCTGTTTAAAAAAAATATTTTATTGATTATACTATTACAGTTATCCCATTTCTCCCCCATCATTCCCCTCCACCCCGCACACCCCCTCCCACCCACATTCCCCCCTTTAGTTCATGTCCATGTGTCATAAGTTTTTTAGCTTCTACATTTCCTACATTATTCTTGCCCTCCCCCGTCTATTTTCTACCTACCATCTATGCTACTTATTCTCTGTACCTTTTCCCCGTCTCTCCTCCTCCCACTCCCCTGTTGCTAACCCTCCATGTGATCTCCATTTCTGTGTTTCTGTTCCTGTTCTATTGTTTGCTTAGTTTGCTTTTCTTTTAGGTGTGGTTGTTAATATCTGTGAGTTTGCTTTCTTTTTACTGTCATAGTTTTTATCTTCCCTTTCTTAGATAAGTGCCTTTAACTTTTCATATAATAAGGGCTTGGTGATGATGAACTCCTTGAACTTGACCTTATCTGAGAAGCACTTTATCTTCCTTTCCATTCTAAATGAAAGCTTTGCTGGATAGAGCAATCTTGGATATAGGTCCTTGACTTTCATGACTTGGAATACTTCTTCCCAGCCCCTTCTTGCCTGTAAGGTCTCTTTTGAGAAATCAGCTGACAGTCTGATGGGAACTCCTTTGTAGGTGACTGTGCCCTTATCCCTTGCTGCTTCTAGAATTCCCTCCTTCATTTTAATCTTGGCTAATGTAATTATGATGTGCCTGGGTGTGTTCTTCCTTGGGTCCACCTTCTTTGGGATTCTCTGAGCTTCCTGGACTTCCTGGAAGTCTATTTCCTTTGCCAGATTGGGGAAGTTCTCCTTTATTATTTGTTCAAATAAGTTTTCCATTTGTTGCTCTTCCTCTTCCCCTTCTGGTACCCCTATAATTTGGATGTTTGGACATTTAAAGATGTCCTGGAGGTTCCTAAGCCTCTCCTCATTTTTTTTTATTCTTGTTTCTTCCTTGTTTTCTGTTTGGTTGTTTCTTTCTTCCTTCTGGTCCACTCCATTGATTTGAGTCCCAGTTTTCCTCCCATCTCTATTGGTTCCCTGTGCGTTTTCCTTCATTTCACTTATTGTAGCCTCCATTTGTTCCTTTAATTTGTGACCAAAATCAACCAATTCTGTGAGCATCCTAATCACCAGAGCTTTGAACTGTGCTTCTGATAGGTTAGCTACCAGTGCTATGAGTTCTGAATCTGACAGGTTGACCACCTCCTGGTCGCTCAGATGAATTAGCTCTGGGACCCTGGTCTGATCTCCCTTTTGAGCCATCCTTGTTTTTTTTTTTTTTTGTTTTGTTTTTGTTTTTGTCTGGTCACGGCTGTTATGTAGGAAGGGGCGGAGCCTTAGGCGTTCAGCAGGGTGGGGCAGCCCAGTTGCTGGGTTGTGATGTTGGATGTGGGGGCGGGGTCCGAGAGGGAACAATGGTGCTTGCTCCACACTCTTTTGCAGATTCCAGTCCCTTCAGCCTCTTCCCCCTATCAAATTGGGCCTTTCTGGTGCTGATTTCCATGTGGGTGGGCCTGGGCAAGCTCCAGGACCCCGTGGGTCTCCCCAACGAACTCTCTTGTGAGGCTGGGACTCCCTCCTGGCACCTCAGCCCCTACAAGTGTTTTCAATGGGTGCTTTTAGGCTTCACTTCCTGGTGCTGGGGCCCTGCGTCGCTCAGTCTATCTTGCTGCCTATTTTCACCTGGTTTATCTGTGCACGAATGTGTGTCCGCAGTCTGCTGCCTTGTGCATTCGGTGCTGCCACCACCTGTACACCTAGAGTGACTGCGCACCCGGGACCCCCACTGGCTTATCCTGCTGCAATTCGACTCCGCCAGCCGCAGACTCTGTGGGCTGCTCGCTCCCCGCCTCTTACCGGTCTGGGTGAATTGTCGTTGTCAGACTCCCGCACAATTCAATTTTCTCCCTGTCCTGGTTGGGTTTTCTTTTTTCTTTTTTTTTTGGTTCTTTATTTTTGTTGTCCTTAATCTTGGTTGTGAGAGGAGGCACAGCGTGTCCAGCTATGCCTCCATCTTGGCTGGAAGTCCCTGGAGTCTTCATTTTCAATTTGCCTGTCTACCTCCTGGGAAATGGACCTTCAGGGGCTTTTGCGGCCTCTAAACAGCTAGAGGACACAGCCTGGATTCACAAGCTGCTTTTAGTTCTTCTCTGATTGATGCTATGGGTATACTTTCTTGACCCTCTGCTTCAACTCAACTTCCTTATTCCTGCAACTCAGCCAGATTTCAGCCCACCTGTGAGCAAAGCCACAGAGCCCATTCAGACCAACAAAGGCTATTTTAGGTTTTGACTTAGAGGTTTAAAAGTTTTTTAATTTGTCTGTTTCTTATCTCTGCTTCCTTCCTTTTGAGCTGCTGGTGGCTAGAGTCAAGCATTAAGCCAAAGGTGCTCAGCTGGGGTTTGCCTGTCCATTGGTCCTGGGGGTTGGATGCTCACAGTGAAGACTCTGGTTTGGGGGTAGGTGTAGAGGACCCCAAATGGTCTGTCCCTGGCTGGTGCTGCATTTGTGTGAGATGAAAGTTGTCATCATCTATGACCCCCTGTCAGGTAGGGAACCCTCTGGGGAGCCTTAGGAGCAGGGTGGTAGCCAAGTGACACTCAGGTGTTCCTACTCAGCTGCCCCTCTCTCTGGAGCTGGACAAACTTGTATTCCAGTCTGGTTTCTCCCATTTTCTTGCTTTGTGACCTGGGACAGGTTACTTTTCTAAGCCTCAGTTGGTCATCTGGAAAACCAGAATAATAATAACTACCCCCTCATTGGCCATCATGTAGTTTGAAAGACATGTTAAGGACCACCCAGCACAGTGCTTTGCAGATAGTCTGTGCTTAGTTCATGGTGACAGTACAAATCACAATAGTTGATGATCATTTTGTGGTTATTCATCAGTCTCTTGGATCAGGATCAGAAGTGGAAGGAAACTTGGAAATATAAGCTTACCTAGTACAAAGCATGGGGGCGGGGGCTGAGCCACATGAATTAGTAGGGACAGGAATCACATCAGGATCTATGGGAACCTGATTCCTGGGGGGTGGCAGAGATGACCAGGGACTGGAGATCATGTGGTGATGTTGTGATAGGGATATAATTGTTTCAACCCTATTTCTGAAAACACTTGGCCCTGAGGAAATGTGCTCACATGTGGTTGGATCTAAGCCCCATGGACTGTAGGAACTGAGGAAGGGGTGTCTGGCAGAAGTCACAAACCCAAACTCCCACAGGGACCAGGTGCGAAGGGAAAGAGTGGAGCTGGTGTGGTGTGAGACAATAGGGAATGGTGCGGACTGTGGAGAACTGGATAACGTATCCCTTATCTGAAGAGTACAACCATTGCTCAGCTCATAGCAATGTGGGTACAGTGTTGCCACAACTTGTGATTTTTCAAAAAGAGCCAGAAATTTACATTTTAGCTGACATTTCATGATTTTTAAATATTTTCAAATCAACTCATTCAAATTTACAAGCTTGGTTTGTGAGCAAGGACTCCAGATTGTGACCTCTGAGCATGAAGAAGGACCCAGGCCAGGGATGGAGGTAGGCTGCATAGGGCTCCACCAGTGTGGCTTGGGGTCGGGGGAGGTCCGACTGTGAAACACGATGAAGGGGGAGGGATTGAGGCAGAGGCAGGTACTGTGCCTTTGAATGGAATTAAAACAAGACCGGAGGGAGAGTTCTGACTTAGAGGTTACAAGAGGGAACCCCCCAAACTCTGAATTTATTGATAGAAAATGTATTTATTCCTACATATTTAAACTTCAGTCACCTTCCAAGTACTCCCCATTTGATGCAATATACCTACAGAGATTTTTTTCCCCACTCCTCAAAACAGTTTTTGAGCTCATTGATTTTGATGCCTTTTAGTGCTTCTGCTGTTTTTTGTTTCACCTCTTCCACATTGGTGGAATGGTTCCCTTCGAGGACTTTTTTCATCTGGGGAAACAAAAATCATAGCTTGGGGCAAGATCAGGTGAATAGCAGGCCCTGGAAGTCATGCCATTTTTGGGTCAAAGACTGCTGAACTCTCAGTGCGGCGTGGGCAGGTGTGCATGTAAGTCACCCATCATGAAATAGGCGAACACATGGGAAGAGTCTTTAAAAAAATTCACTGAAGCTGAATTTTTTAGCAGCCTCTCACACAAAACCAGCAACTACACTGATACAGATGGGTTCCTAGAACACTCACCTAGTGGGGGGAGCCTGTACTATAAGGGGCCCACCTTCCAGAAGATAATACTGTTATTTAGGGGTCCTCCCTCATACATGGATCCCCAAGGTTATTCCAGGGTGGGTCAATAGCTTCAGTTTCAGAGGCTGGGAAGGGGATGTATTTTGGTTAAAGACAGAGCTGACACTACTGTACCAGTTATGAAAATATTGAAATACTATTAACACATCTGGTAAATAGCCATTGGACCTGCTGAACCTCATACCTCCCATCCATCCTCTTCTCCACCCCACCTCACCATGACCTGGCAATTAAAGAGGTAACTCCCAGCACAGCTAGGCCCCGTGGTCCATTCTGACTGGTCAGTGGACAGTGCCTGAACCAAAGCGGTTGTCAGTATCAACCTCTCCACCCTCCTTGCAGATAACAGATGCCTATCTGGATCAGCTTAAGCACAAAGGAGAAGGATTTTTACAGGACATGGGAGTCAGATGGAATTGGAGGGCAGGGTACCAGGTCCCTGAGGGACTGGAATGGGGAGCTCCATCCCTGAGGTCATGTGACCTTCGTCTTTGTTCTTCTCTGTTCCTTGGAGCCCACTGTGACAAATAGCCACCTCAGCTCTGGGGCTGCATGTCTCTGCCCACCTGCAGCCCAGTCCCTAAACATGTGAGACATTTGAACCAAATATCCACCTCTCTGCCAGTCCCCTATGTCCAGGGGGAGTGGACATCTCAAAGTGCCAGCATGCCAATCTCCAAGATGGCGCTGGTCAAGGACAGGCACAGAAAGGCACTCTGGAGGACTCCCCTTTAGGGTTGTGGAGTCACGAGGACCCTAGCGTGGCTTTATTCCAAGCTCTCTAGATGGGAAGAGGTGAGGGGCAGAACTGATCAGGGGATGAGTTGCTTGATCTGGGTGGTGGGAGGGGTTGGGGCAGTGGGTGGATGAGGTTGGTACAGGTGTGAGACCTCCAGACAGCTGAGGCAGGGGGTGAGACTGGAGAAGCCTTCAGGAGCCTCTATGTAAACCATTACAAAAAGAGCTTTCCCCTGCTGCTTGCCTGATTGGCCTTCCTCTCTCCTGGCTGGCTCTAATTTGTCTTGCACAGGTCTCTCCCAGTCATTTTCTTAAATATGCGTGCATTTGCAGGGGCTGTCAGTGGTTAGCGGTGTGATTGCAGCACCCCCTCCACACACCCCCCATCACAACTCACTGACTTCTTCTTCCTGTCGGTCACTGTGGGCAGTGCTATGCTTTCCAAGGCTGGGAGCCCTGGGCCAGTCCTTGCACCTCTGGTCACTTGGTTTCTTCATCTGTAAAGTGGGGGCAGTAAGTGGAATGTACTTCATGGGGATGTTAAAGGATTAAATAAATTAATGACCAGTGAAATAGCTCCTCAAAGCCTGCTCCCTCCCCGGTGCCAGCCCTGAAATAGCTCCTGGCATGAGTCAATGCTCAATAAATGTTAACATTCACTCATTAAATA
Organism: Anoura caudifer; assembly: GCA_004027475.1. Taxonomy (NCBI): domain Eukaryota; kingdom Metazoa; phylum Chordata; class Mammalia; order Chiroptera; family Phyllostomidae; genus Anoura; species Anoura caudifer. The sequence continues at coordinate 56,199 of PVKU01002916.1, read as the reverse complement.
TTTATTGAGCTCCTCCTATGTGCCAAATACAGTATATGCCTTAGGATATAATGCTGAACAAAATTCTCTCATGATGCCTGCAGTGTTTTTCAGTTAGGGAATGTGTAAGATGCTGTAACAAATAACCCTTAAATACAGTGACTTAAACAAGACAGAAGGTAGGCTTTCCTCTGAAATATCTGTCAAGGCTAGTTAGGATGGTTTTATCCTTTCCATACCCAGCTCCTACTTTCGGTCCAAAGTGGTCACTTCCAATTCTCACCAGTGTGAAGGAGAAAAGGGGGCAGGGGGTGCTTATACATTCTTTTCAAGGAATTGACCCTGCCACACATGTACCCCATTGGCCAGAACTCAGTCACTCAGGCACACCAGCTGCAAGGGAGACCAGGAACTGTGGTCTCTAATTGGGCAGCTGTGCTCTCTACTAAAACTCCAGGATTCTCTTATTGAAGGGAAGAATGGATATTGGTGCAAATCTAGCAGTCTCTGACACAAAGTACGGGCTATCTGTTGGACTTGGAACTCTGTTCTCTAGGAGATGAGGTACTAGCAAATGGCCTCCTGCCCAGACTTGGCTTTTAGATCACTCCAGAAGCTTCCTCAGAGCATAAAACAGGAAGGAATAGAGCCAGTGGACTTATTTAACTGCTGTGTCTCTTTGTCACTTTGTTTTGCTGTCTCTGGAGTCCTTGTTGCAGGCAGGGGCCAGTAGGTTGGGTTCTCAGATGGAGGCCTTGCAGGCACAGTAAGGTGCTGGGGCTGGAACAGGGCCACCCACTTCTTACTCATTCACCCACTCAGCCGTGATTGATCAGCTGCCGTGTCTGGACACCGGGCTCCAGTGATGGTCCTAACAGGTGTGATGAGCGCTGGGGGCCAAGTTCAGTTCTGGGTGCGTTCTCCAGGGGCACTCAGTGCAGGGTGGATGCTGGCACACCACTCTGACGCTGGCCTCTTTTGTCTGCTTCTTTTGGCTGTAGGATCCCCGGAGCAAACACAAGTTTAAGATCCACACTTACTCAAGCCCCACGTTCTGTGACCACTGTGGGTCACTGCTGTACGGACTCATCCACCAGGGCATGAAATGTGACAGTAAGTACATTTGCTCTTTGACAGCTGGGCCACTTCCTGCTAGTTTGGGGTCCGGGTCCGAAGAACATTCTGTGAAGTCCTGGGTAGGCTGTTAGGCTGATGGTACGTTGCTGAGTAATGATCCTCTCACCCCAAAATGTAGGGGCTTAAAACAGTAGCTATTTATTTAGCCCATGAATCTGCAAGGCAGTCCTTGGGTCTGGGCTGGGCATACTCATGCATGTGTGCTGTGTTAGCAAGTTGGATGAGAGCTGTCTTTGCCTGGATGGCTTCACCCATCTGTTCACAAGGCTGGCTGTCATTTGGGAGACAGGGATGGTGGGGTCACGTCTTACCTTCTGAGTAGGCTAGCCTGGACATGCTCACATGGAGTTTGCAAGGTCCCAAGGGCTTAAAGGTAGCAAGTCCCATTGATTGAAGCAGATCATAAGGCAAGGTTCATAGTCAGTGTAGGAGGGGACAGTCCTCGATTGTGGACTCGGAGGGGCGGACAAATCAGGGCCATTGCAGCTGGTTTCATCATGATGTACAGGCTCTGTGCCCTCTCTGCATGGAGAAAACCTGCCTCCCAGTGACACCCATGAGTTCACGCTAGAAGAGGGAAGAGGATAATGTTCTGGCCAGGTTGAGGTGGGGGAAGGAGGGTGATGGCAGGGATGCTCTTTATTGAGCGAAGGACTGAATGAATGGCTGGCACTGGGGAGCAAGCAGGCTTTGAGACCATTGGCTGCATGGGGACAGGGACTCAGTGGGCTGAAGGCTCCTGGAGGCCTGTCAGCCCCCAGTGGGCTGAGCTGTCTCAGGGGCAGAGTGACAGGGAAGAGTGTGAACATGGGTGGGCAGGAAGAGGGTGAGAGACGGAAACACACACTCCACACGCACAGTCAGGGGCAGGGGATTGACAACACACGTGTGCTGAGGTGGAGGGAGACATGGAAACATACACTCTGGCATGTACATACAGGTGTAGGTGATTGGGGACACACATGTGTCCTGAGGTGTGGAGAGAGATGGAAACACACACTCTGGTATGCACAGTCAGGGGCAGGTGATGGATGACACACATGTGTCCTGAGGTGTGGGAGAAATGGGGCGAAAGCTACAGAGGAGTCAGCGAGAGAGAGACTCACTCAAGCAAGAGGAGGGATAGGCTGGCCGATGTGAGTGTGTCACACCAATTATTGGGAGTGACGCAGTCACCCAGGCTCATGCAGGGTCATAGAGATGGGGAGAGACCACAGACAGAGGCAGGATCCCTGAATCATATGACACATGTGACAGAACTGATCAGACTCAGTTTAAAGACATATTTTATTCTTCTTGCCTACATCTAAATCTTTTCCTATAACTAGGTATATGAATACTATGGGGGCTCCTCTCAGATCCTCTTCAGGCCCATTCTCCTCTGTCTCCCCACCACCCTTCTGCTATGGATTCCCAGTTGCACCCCTTGTGGGGAGTTTCCTCTTGGGAGAGGGATCTCTCCCAAGATGGTGCCCTTCCCAGGGGGTGGCCCATGGCCAAAGCTGGCTGATGTTGTCATGTGAAGGCCCCAGCTCTCAAATGGGGACAACTCTGAAGGGCCATCTGAGCCCAGGACCTCCTGACCGTCAGTCTCGGGGCACCCTCAGCTCTTCTCTCCAGAGGCACCCACCATAAACCTGCTCGCAGCTTGCCTTCTCAGACTCTTTCTAGGGAGCTCAACCTATTGGCTGTAAATATGTAGAAGTCTAGAGATGTCATGTGCAGATCACGGTTCCCACTCACCTTCACAAGCGGGAAGCCTGGGCTGCCCGGGGCACACACCTCCTACTGCTGAGCCTGAGCGGGTGGCTGGGTTGTCCTGTCGGCCAAGTCTCACCACATGCACATCTCTTCCCTTTCTTGTGTCACCTGCAACCTGGCATTGAAGGTGGTGATTCTTGCTTTGGAACTGTTGGAGATGTGCAGGGTGCACCCTTAACCTTCGGGAGGACAGACAAGTTCCATCTCCTGTGCCCATGGGGGCCTGGAGGGGGAGGATAGTTTGAGAAGCCTTTCGGATGTGACCTGGGTGGGCAGGCTTGTTTTGGCCAAGCTTGGGGGGCTCAGCTGCCTGGAAGGGAAGGAGGGGACGGGAGGGGCCCAACCTGCCTGGGTGGGGACAGAGGCCCACAGCACCAGCCCTGACAACCTGAGTCTCGCCCTGTCTGCCCTGCAGCCTGCATGATGAATGTCCACAAGCGCTGCGTGATGAACGTCCCCAGCCTGTGTGGCACAGACCACACGGAACGCCGAGGCCGCATCTACATCCAGGCGCACATCGAGAAGGAGGTCCTCATCGTGGTTGGTAGGTGCCCCCAGTTCAGGCGAGGGCAGGCTGGTGGTGGGATGGGACTGCGTGATGCTGCCTCCTGCTCCTGCATTGTAGCCCTTCTCTGCTGCAGGCACCCCAGAACTCTCCAGGCGCCTCGGGGTAGCTGCGCTCAGAGACTCCCCACTCCCCTCTCTTCCCCTCCCTCCCCCACTTTCTTTCAGTATCTTTGGAGTATGCAGTTCTAGTTCCTTTATTCAGATAGCAGAGAAGTCATGCTCTGGGTACTTTCCCAAACATTTCCAGTGGGAAGAATAGAATCTTGATGAGAAACACCTAATTTGGGAGAGTGTTGCACCTTGGGGAGGAGGAGGATGCAGTGTGCACCCCTGGGAACTTCCCATGTATTTAAAATATTTCTTTCTTGCACCTGATGGTGTCTACCCTGGTCCCTGGTGGACTGTTCTCTGTACTTTTGGTTCTTGTGAAATATTTTGTAATAAGGAGGGATGCTACAGCCTGCTGGAGAGGTGCAGTGAGACTGGGCAGTGGAAGGCAGCGTGGTGTCTGCCACTCAGTAGTGAGATTCCAGAAGTTCCTGGCTCAGGCCTAGAAGCTAAGGCAAAGTGCAGGCCCAGCTGCAGTGCACTGGTAATTGTGCCGTTGTAAAGCTGAGGTCAAACTGTGCCCTGAAATGGCTGAGAATAGGATGTTATAGCTAAGTAATACAATGAAGGTTTTATGACTTGGTAACTTAGAAAACTGGTCATGGAAGGGATTGATTTTGCAAAGAGCGGTCTGTGAGGCCCCAAAGTGGTTCAGTAGCTCTGATGTGCTGAGCCCTGTGCAGGGAGGGGCCTTACCTGCAACATACAACAGTTGAAAAATATCCCCATAAAATACAATCTGTTTTAAATTGAGGTTTGTGACACCCAGTGAGCATTCATTGAATGGCTTTTTCCTCTGAAAGGAAGGCATGTGGCTGACTTCTTCCCACAGGGATAACTGGGGGTTCTGGAGAGAATCCTTCAGTCACTTGTTCAAAAGTAGCTGGTTTTCCCTTGTACCAAGTAAGCATCCTGGTGCTCAAGGGGCAAAAATGAGACCCTGCTGCCCTCTACTGTCAAATCCTAGGAATGACACAGGCTCAAATGTGTTACTGGAACCTTTCTGCAGGCCATCCATCATTTGTTGAGTCAGTGTCTGCGCTGGTGGAACTCACTGAATGAACAGTGCTACAAACCCCACTTATCAAGACATCCTCAAGGTTCATCCATTGTTCCCACTACAAAAAAGAAATGATAATTATGGGATGTGATGTATGGCAGCAATCATAATCTATAAATGTATCAAATCCATACATTGTATACCTTTAATGTACATGGTATTACATGTCAATTATATCTTAATTTTAAAAAGCTTACATGTAGTCTTTTTCATTACTCCCAGCAACCTTGTGAAAGATCTACTGTGCTCATTTTATGAAGTTTTTGAGGCTCAGAGAAGTTATGCTTCCAGGAGCTTATTCCAATAATAATAATAATAATACAATGGCTAACCTTTGAGTTCTTAATATATCCATCACTGCACAAAGCACTTATGAGCAATCTCTTTATATGTTTTTCAGTAACTTTGCTGAGCTAAGGAGTCATATTATTCTATAGATCAGGAAGCAGGCTCAAAGAGTCACACACTTGCTCATGTAGGTCCATTTGACCCTTAAGTATGATGTAATAGGTTACTATTTAGTTCAGGTCCCTGCACACACACGCACCATCCTTATTTTATTCCCCTTGTGGTTTAGCTAAGTTACTTCTTATGGGTACTCCTTGGGGAGTCTTAGTTCCATCTGGTGCAGTACAGTGTTCCTTCAAATTCAAGGTCAAAGTCTTCCCTCTTCATCACACATATGCTTTGGCTGATGGTTCTCATAGGCAATCCTAGTAGATGCCTATGAATATTCATTTCCTGCTGCTGCCCTACTGGAAAATACAAACTGGATGGTTTAAAAGATCAGGTATCTATTCTCTAAGTGTTCTGGAGGCTAGAAGTCTGAAATCAAAGTGTTGGCAAGGCTGGTTCCTTTTGGAGGGCTCTGAGGAAGAGTCTGGTCCTTGCCCCTCTCTTAGCTTCTGGCGATCGCCATCAGTCTTTGCTGTTCTCCACTCTCTGCTTGCATTGTCATTGCTATAGTCTTTCCTGCATGTCTCTGTGTCCAAATTCCCTCCTAATAAGGACACCAGTCGTTGGATTAGGGACCCACCCTTACCTAGTATGGCCCTATCTTAACTTGATACATCCGCAAAGACCCAGTTTCCAAATAAGGCCATGTTTACAGGTACTGGGGTTAGGACTTGAATATATTTTTTGAGGAGATACAATTCAAAACACAGCAAGGGGAAAGGAGAGGAAGCTTGGAGCTCCTTTGAAGTTCTGATAGCACTGATTGATAGCTGAGAGCATTGTAAGCACATTTTGCAGTTTGTTTGTTTGTTTGTTTTGACCTTAGCAAGAGTGGTTTAATAAAGTTCATGGGTTTTTTATGTGCTGGGTACTGTTCCAAGCACCATAGCATATATTATCTCATTTAACTCTTTTCACAATCCTCTGTAATATTTTCTTTTTTAAAAAATTTTATTGATTATGCTATTACATTTGTCCCATTTCTCCCCCAACATTCCCCTCCACCCTGGACACCCCCCTCCCACCCACAATCCCCCTCCTTTAGTTCATGTCCATGTGTCATTAGTTCTTTAGCTTCTACATTTCCCACACTATTCTTGCCCTCCCCCTGTCTATTTTCTACCTACCATCTATGCTACTTATTCTTTGTACCTTTTCCCCCTGTCTCCTCCTCCCACTCCCCTGTTGCTAACCCTTCATGTGATCTCCATTTCTGTGTTTCTGTTCCTGTTCTACTTGTTTGCTTAGTTTGCTTTTGTTTTAGGTGTGGTTGTTAATAACTGAGTTTGCTGTCCTTTTACTGTTCATATTTTTTATCTTCTTTTTCTTAGATAAGTCCCTTTAGCATTTCATATAATAAGAGCTTGGTGATGATGAACTCCTTTAACTTGACCTTATCTGAGAAACACTTTATCTTCCCTTCCATTCTAAATGAAAGCTTTGCTGCATAGAGCAATCTTGGATGTAGGTCCTTGACTTTCATGACTTGGAATACGTCTTCCCAGGCCCTTCTTGCCTGTAAGGTCTCTTTTGAGAAATCAGTGACAGTCTGATGGGAACTCCTTTGTAGGTGACTGTGCCCTTATCTCTTGCTGCTTCTAGAATTTTCTCCTTCATTTTAATCTTGGCTAATGTAATTATGATGTGGTGTGATTATGCCTTGGTGTGTTCCTCCTTGGGTCCAACCTCTTTGGAACTCTCTGAGCTTCCTAGACTTCCTGGAAGTCTATTTCCTTTGCCAGATTGGGGAGGTTCTCCTTTATTATTTGTTCAAATAAGTTTTCCACTTGTTGCTCTTCCTCTTCCCCTTCTGGTCCCCCTATAATTCGGATGTTGGGACGTTTAAAGATGTCCTGGAGGTTCCTAAGCCTCTCCTTATTTTTTTGAATTCTTGTTTCTTCCTTGTTTTCTGTTTGGTTGTTTGTTTCTTCCTTCTGGTCCACTCCATTGAGTCCCAGTTTTCCTCCCATCTCTATTGGTTCCCTGTGATTTTCCTTCATTTCACTTATTGTAACCTTCATTTGTTCATCTAATTTGTGACCAAAATTAACCAATTCTGTGAGCATCCTGATCACCAGTGTTTTGAACTCTGCATCTGATAGGTTGGCTATCTCTTGGTTGCTTAGATGAATTTGCTGTGGGGCTTTGATTTGTTCTCCTGTTTGAGCCATTTTTGGGTTGTTTTTTTTTTTTGTTTGTTTGTTTGTTTGTTTTTGGTCTGGTAGAGGCTGTTATGTAGTGAGCAGTGGAGCTTTAGGTGTTCCCCAGGTCGGGGCAGCCCAGTTGCTAGGTTGTGAAGCTGTATGTGGGGGTGGGGTCTGGTAGGGAACAATGGCGCTTGCTCCACTCTTTCCTGGCTTCCAGTCCCTTCCCCTGTTTCCCCTTTGCCTGGATTATCTGCGCACGAATGTGGGACCATCTGGTCAGCCAGCTGCCCTGTGCAGCCTCACTGGGTCTGCACTGTTGCTGCCCCATGCCTGGGGTCCACTAGCCACCACCTGTGCACCTGGGGTCTGCCAGCCGCTGCTGCCTGCATGCCTGGGTCCGACAACCTCCACTTTTTCCTGCTGCGATTCTGCCCCTCCTACCAGTCTGGATGAATGGTGGTTGGACTTCTGTACAGTTCAATTTTTCTATCTGTTCTGGTTGTTTTCTTGTTTCTAAATCTTTGTTGTCCTTAATTTTGGTTGTGCGAGGAGGCACAGTGGGTCCACCTACGTCTCCATCTTGGCCAGAAGTCCACTTTGTAGTTTTCTAAGTGCTTTGATATTGGTACATCCAATAGAGGTGGTATATTGCCCTCACATGGAAGGGGAAACTAAGGCTCAGAGAGGCTGAACAACTTGCCTGGTGTCACATGCAGCACCTGGGCCTCCTGACCTCAGGTTGCTGTGCCCTGCTATTGCTCCTTCACCATGCTGGGCACAGTCTGGACTTGGCACAGGCTTGTTGGTTGATTGATGAGGGAAGAACTTCATGATTTGACTATTGTTCTCTAAAAATAGAGCCAACATGGACATTTTTGTCCAAGTGATTTATTGGGGCTGCTTCTGGGGGAAGAAGAGTAAAGGCAGAGCAGGGGGAGGTGAAGTGAGATGTGATCTTCAGAGCTAAGACTAGGCTTAGCCTGGTGCCATGGATGTCTGGACCCAGCATCTAGCACAGAGCCCGCCCCCCTTTAAGGCTGGAGGCTGTTCTATGAGGATCAGTCAGTGCTGTGCATGGAATTCTGATTCCCCAAAGTCATATGTTGAAGCTCCACCCCCAGTGAAATGGTATTTGGAGATGGGCCTTTGGGAGGTAATTAGGGTTGGATGAGGGCTCCCATGGTGGGATTTAGTAACTAGCTTTGTAAGAAAAGGAAAAGAAAGAGTTGTCTCTCTCTCTGACGCATGAGGGCGCAGCAAGAGCCAGGAAGTAGGTTCTCACCAGGAACTGAGTTCGCCTGTGCCTTGATCTTATTTTTTATTTTTACTTTTTATTTATTGATTTGAGAGAGAGAGAGAGAGGTGAAATGAGATGGACTCTTTGTTATTCCACTTATGTGTGCATTCACTGGTTGATTCTCATCTGTGTCCTGTCCAGGGACTGAACCTGCAACCTCGGTGTATGGGGACAACACTCTAACCAACTGAGCTACCCGGCCAGGGCCTTCGCCTTGATCTTAGCCTTTCAGCCTCCAGAACTGTAAGAAACAAAAGTCCATTGTTTAAGCCTCCCAGTCCATGGTATTTTGTTATAGGAGCCCTAGGTGACTAAAATAGTCAGTTTGTGCTGTAGGATGCTGTGGCTAGAGGTGGTGTTGCCTCCCAGGCCAGGTGGCTTCGTGTGGCTGAGGGTGATTATCTGGACCTGGGAGCAGCCTTGAGTCATTAACAGCCAGCACCCAGAGAAGCCAGGGGATGCATTCGTTAGCTGGTGTGGAGGGAGCTGGGCAGGGTGTAGGGCACCTGGCTAGCCCTTTGATCTCCTAAGCATCCTTTTGGTTCCATGGTTGGGACTTCAGGTCCTTCCTCCTTGATCTCAGCCACACAGATTAGAGGGCTAAAGACTGGGCGGGATCCTTCCCAGCAGTGCCAGGCCAGAAGTGGCCTGTGGTGTTTGTTGGATCACCTTCCTTCATCAAGATCGTGCAGGCACGTTCAGCATTGAGACTTTCCACTGGGCAGCCCAGGACACTTGGCCATTTGCTCTGAATTTCACGTATACTTTGGAAATCCCATCCTACCTAGAGGCCACACCAGGCTGTAGGTGCTTCTGAAAGATCCAATGATTTCCTCAGATATCCTCTGGCTACTGAAATCCAGGCTTTATATCTGCTGTCAGGGGTCTTGCAGGTCAAGATCATAGCGGAAATCTGATCAGCTCTCCTTCTAAAAACTCATGACTGGTTCTCACTGCCCCTAGGACAGTTGATCTGCTGTGGTGGTCTCATGGTCTAGTCCAGGGGTGTCAAACTCATTTTCACCAGGGGCCACATCAGCCTCGTGGTTACCTGCAAAGGGCCGAATGTAACTTTAGGACTGTATAAATGTAACTACTCCTTAACAGTTAAGTGAGAGCTCGGCGCTGCTGCTGGGTAGAAACAAGGTGCTGGGCCGAATAAAACAAGGTGGAGGGCTGGATTCAGCCTGCGGGCCTTGTGTTTGCTACCTGTGCTCTTGTCTCTCTTTCTCTTCACTTTTCTTCTAGTCCTTTATCCTCTGCCACCTACTGTTAGGACGTTGCCTATCCAGCTCCCTCACTGTGGATGTTCATCTCTGCCCTCTTGTTTCCTTCCAGCAGTCAACCCTGTCTCTTAGGTCTCAACTCATTGTTACCACCAGGGGAGCTCCCCCCAGCCTTCCCTTACTGTAGGTGCTCATAGTGTCCTGAACTACAGCTGTGTCAGTGTCAGCTGTGGTTGTGTGCGGGTTGGTTAGTGTCCACATCCCCACTAGGCTTTAAATGCCAAGAGAGCAGGCCTGCATCTGCTTTGCTCACCATGCTTTCCCAGCACCTCGTAGGATGGGCGTCACTAAATGTGGGCGTTGGGTGTGTAAGGAGGAAATACCGTTTGAGGTGCTGACAGGTACCAGGACTCCACAGACGATCCCCAGATCACTGCCTTTTGAAGTGAGGGGCCGAAGTTCAGCAGACAATCTGTTTCACATCATTGTTCTTATAGGAAGGAGACCATGCAGAAAATCTTAAGGACGGGTCCAAGGTCAACATCAAATGATAGCAGGACTAGGACCCATCCTTTGGAGCCATGACTACCCCTGCTCCCTGGATGACATGGAAAAGACACAGAGCAGGGGGACCTCTAGAGCCACAGGAAGCCGTGTGGACATCATGACGCCCAGTGGGATTGTAGGAGCAGGCCATGCAGAGTCAGAGCGCAGCTCAAAGCTGCAAAGTCGATGAGCCCGTGGCCCCGCACATGTAACCCCCTCGCAATTCAGTATCTCCTATTAACATAGCAGCTGGCATCCCATTGTTCCCATTCCCGCCCACATTACAGCCAGCCACAGCTCCTTAACCATATCAGTACTCATACCCACCATTCTATCTTACAGAAGCTGAGTCTGTTCTTTAAAAAAGTTGCAGGAGCAATTTTTTTGAGGTTTCTCTTTGGGACTTCCATTCAGTTTTCTTACCATTGTATTTCACTATACAAAACCTTCTTAGACTGAAGCAGCTCCCAGAAAGATGTAGCTACTCCTGCATTGCTACAAGATTTAGCAATATTGTGGTATGTAAATCCATTTCAAGGTCTGACATTCACATATCAGAAGAAGGAAGCACTGAAGAGACATAATTTGTGACAGGCTATTGGGGAAAGTTGAGGACAACATCTGCCAATACTTTAGATTCTAAAAGAGGTTTTAAAAGCACTCTTAGGAGAAAGGAAACAGGTGCTGAAGGCTCACAGAAGACCCTCTTGCTATTTAAGGAACTGTTTCAAGGGAGAGAAGTTTTTGCCATCACGGGAACTCTAACAAGGGGGAAAAGTACAAGAACCTTTGAGGGCCCATCCCCTGATACCTACATGGGTACCTTCCTTCTAAAACCAGTATGGCCAGGCAAGACCAGAATAGCAGAGGGCACCTGAGGGGTGGGTGGGAGGTGGGGTGGTTTGGAGTGATGAGGCATTTATAGCATGAGAAGGGTGGTGCGTCACAGGTAGCAGGGTAAGATGGGCTCAGTGAGCACGAGTGTCCATCCATCCGTTCCTTCATTCAGACCCTGTGACAGTGAGATCTGGTTCCCGCCCTCGGGGGGCTCACAGCCTAGGGGCAGACAGACATAGACGACTACATTGCAGCGTGGCAGGTATTGTGATGGTGCCATGGGAACTCTCGGAGGGACACCTGAAGTTTTCAGAAGGAAGCCATGGCTGAGCTGAGTCTGTAGGAGGTATGGGAGTTACCTGCAGGGGGCAAACTGTGTCAGCGTAGATAAGAAAAATAATGCTAGCTATGTTTATTGAGTACCTATTGCATGCCAGGCGCTTTACATAGATCAACACATTAGTCATCTTAACAGTCCTCTGTCACAGGTATTAATATTACCCCATTTTACATGTAAGGAGATGGAGACACAGGGCCTGTGCGGGTCTCAGGTGGAGCCCAGGCAGCCTGGCTCCACAGCCCTTAGTCTCACCATGAGGCTGTGCTCCAGGCAGAGGGAGTGCGTGGAACCCAGAAATGGCAGGGGATATGGGAGACTGTCAGCCTTGAGTGTGGCTTCCTTTTCTCTGGATATAAGCTCCTCTTGAATCTACTCTCTCACTCTCCCGATCATCCAGTCTTTCATCCAACAATATTGACTGAGTCTCCAGTGCTTGCTGAGGACAGTTGAGACTCTTGGAGCACATCAGGGGACAAGATGGGTCTCTGCCTGAACACACTTCACAATCTGGGGTCTTGCTAATTCCCTGGGATCCTTGGGATCTTTTCTTATCTTTCTTCCTTTTTCAGCCATGGGAAATCTCCTTCTTTTAGGTTAAAATTCACTGCCCTTTGAGTTTTTTTACAATCCTCTCCTTCAATGTGGTTTCTTGTTAGACGCCTCTGAGTTTTTGGAATTTGGAACATGAAGCCAGGGTGACCTGAAGCCTGTTTTGGCTATTTGCCCTTCCACACACTTGCCCTGGGCTGGCTCTTTGCTTTAAAGGGAAAAAGAAGAGGGGAGGAAAATGGAAACGTAATGAAGAAAACTTCAGATGATTAACTATCTCAGAATATTACTCAGCCATGCATCAATGGCAGGGATTGAAAATGTTCATAATTTAGGCTGCTGGGGGCCACCAGGGGGCAGTCTCTGCCTTCAAAGACATTCCTCCCCAAAGGCTCTCTGTGAGGAGTTGCTTAGACCTTGTGCAGTGGAGCAAAACCACGTTACCTGTCATTGTCCACAATGGAAGGCATTGCAGAGGACAGTCCCAGCTGTTCACTGAGGTCCCCGGAAAGGAAATAACTTCTCAAGGCCACACGTCATAGAGTGGGGACAGGACCCATTTCTTCCAGATTCTCCCCCTCCCTTAGACATCACTGGTTAGTAGCCCCCCAACCTTTTACTATAAACAGTGTCCAATATACACTTTCCTTTCATACACAGTAAGAAAGGTTTTTACTGTGTACACCCATCTGTCCACCTCTAGATTTTGCCATTACCTTTACGGTACTTGCTAAATCAGTATCCGTGCATCTCAGTCTCCATCTACCCATCACCTTATTTTTGATACATTCCAAAGTAAGTTAAAGACATTAAGTCCCCTCAATACTTCAGCATCAACTAGAACTCAAAACTTATTTACAGCTTTGGTTTTGCTTTTGAGATGAAATATATACACAGTAAAGTGTACACATCTTAAGGTTCCAGTGGCTAAGTGTTGTCAGAGGTGTGCTGCTGGGCAGCCCCAACCCCGGTCAAGTTGATCCTCTCTTTTTGCTGCAACAGCTGCCACTGGGGGTCTGGGGAAAGCTGGGAACACCATCCTAAGAGCAAATTGCCCTGTGCGTGCAGACATGCATGCACCCCCACACCCCCATGAGCTCTGGGAATTGGGGGACCATGGTACCCAAGGGTCTTCAGACTACATCATACTTAAGAGTGGTTAGATTTTTTAAAAGAAATTTCAGTGTAGTAAAATCGGTTTTTGAAAACACTTTGTTGTGTACTCATTGGAGAGAAAATTCCCATAAACAAACTCAGTGAGACACCCATGTGGTTTTGCTTTTCTCTTCAGTGTGTTTGTAATGAAGAAGCCGAGTTAAATCATACCTTCATCTAGGGCATGCTAACCATCTCTCTCAGTGCACTGTAGCTACTTGCCTGCCTACCCCCTGGGGCCCAGGCCAGGACCCCCTGCCTACCCTTCCTTTGAAGCGTTTGGCTTATGAAGATGTAGGTAGGTCAGTGTCATGGACACTGAAGGAGATCGAGTTGATTCGAGGAGATGGAGGGAGCTGAAGTCTTTCCACTTAATGTTCCTTCTCTTCTTCTCTGAATGTTGAAGTCTCATAAGAATAATCAGGTCCAGACCACTGCCCAAGGACCCCAAATGTTGGCATGTGCTGGGAATACATACTGTTCTTTAAAATCCCTGCTGAATTGCATCGATGGGGCATTGCTGGGATCTGCATGCCTGTGGCTTGTCACCAGCTTTAGGAGAAGTGGTCCAGCAACACTGATTACAATATGTATGCATGTGCGCACTTAGCCTCTCACATTATGCTTTGGGAAATTTATCTCATTGAAATGAAACACAAGTAAGCAAAGAAATAAAGGTCTAGAACAAGCATGTTTATTGATGTTTGGTTTGCAGTGGCAAAGAATTGGAATTGCCTAATTAGGGTGTATCCATTTTATGGGATATTGTTACACAGTCATCGAGAACAGTGAATTAAAACGGGTGTGTGGGACTTCTGTGGAGCTGGTCATGCTCTGTTTTTTGATAGGGAACTGGTTACGCAGATGTATTCACTTTGTGAAAAAGTATCTTACTATATCATTATGATATATGCACTTTTTATATGTATAGGGTACTTCATATGATACTTTTATTATGTAAAAACTTAAGTAATAAAAATTCTAAATAATTGAAAAGTGAAATGAAACACTAAAAGGTCAGACTATAGCTAGTGGCCTGGAGCAGGGGTTGGCAAACTGTGGCCTATGGGCCAGATATGGCCTGCTTCTTGTTTTTGTAAATAAAGTTTTATTGGCACACAACTACACCCATTCACTTCCATATTGTCTCTGGCTGCTTTGGTGATACAATGGTGAGTTCACTGAGTGGCTGTGGGAGACCCTGCATGGCCTGCAAAGCCTAAAATATTTACTCCTTGGCCCTTACCAAAAGCATTTGCCCACCCATGACCTGGAGCACCATCTCTGATGCATTATTAAGTGAGAGGGTTAGGTTGCACAAAAAGATACTTAGTTTGATCTCATTTCAAAGAAATAAGCAGCCACAACAGACACTTCCTATGTGTGAAGTTATGTTTGTGTGTTTTTGTAAGGGTGGGAATCAAGGTGTGGAAGGCTACAGACCAGGCTGTAAACATTGGGATTGCGGAGCAAGTGGGGAAGTGGGAATGGAGAGAGGCTGGTTGGAGAAGGGGTTGGTGCCATATCTCTCTACATCTTAGGAATTGTTTCTCTGGTTGTAATAAATAATCACTTTTGTCATTTTTTTGAAAAAGGCCCAGGAAAATTCTAAGCAGGAAAAGCTGTTTTAAGTACATGTTCCCACCAACCACAGCCGTGAAATCAGGTGGCTGGTACCAGGGATGGGGGTCTGTGACTTGGAGGAGTGCTGGGGCACCTCCAGCTTAGGCAGAGCTGGGCCTGGGTTCTGCCTGGGGTTTTGGGTTTTTCACTGTCACAGGTGTGTGTCTTGTATAGCATCCATCCTGTGAGCTGGGCCTGCTCTCCGACCCTCATCATGTTGGCCTTTTGATGGCTTTTTGCAGCTCTTTGCACTAGCATCACCCTCACTGATGCCCCAGGAAGCGTGTCTACTCTGTTCTTTGCTTGGCTGCCTACACTAAAGCCCTCACCCCGTCCTGCCTCTAGGTCTAAATTCTTTGACTCACAAAATCCAAATACTCTGGTGCTGTTCCCCGCTGTGTGGCCAGCCCGGGCCTCAGATTTTCTTTTGGAGAGGTTCACACTCCAAAACTGGCTGGCTCGGCTGCCCTCATTGTGGTCTGTGGACCAGCAGCATCAGCATCACCTGGGACTGGTTAGAAATTCAGGCTCTCTGGTTCCATCTGGGCCAGCGTAGTCAGAATCTGTATTTCAACAAAATCCCCAGGCAATTCGCATGCACTTTAAAATGCTGTAAGTTCCTTGCTGCAGCCATGGCAATAGGACAGGATGATGTGTGTCTCTACCAGGTGGCAGGCTTTTCCTTGCTCTGCTGCTGCAAGGGGGGAGGGGCACTACAGGTGGATGTGCCTGGGGTGTCATGAGCCATCCAGCCTCACCTTGGCAATTGCACTTCAGGGACCATAAAGCTCTGGTGTCAGTATTTCAGTGGCCAGAATCCCCTTTCCTCTGTGGGCTGAACCTATTCATATTCCCCAGGGTAAGGCTCATGCAGCCTGGGCCCCTGTTTCAAGCCATTCTGGTAAAATGACTCCAAGCCTCCCTCCCCTGCTTTGCTGGTATCTCCTACCACCCGGAGGAGAAGGCATTACCTTCCAGCAGCAGCGTAGGCCTGCTTTTCTCATTCACTGGCTGCAGGCATATACTAACTATAGGCCTACAGGCCAGTACAGGCTGTGATCACAGGGCTTGAGTGTGGGCTTTGGAGTCAGGCCTAGGTTTGAATCTGGCTCCTGCTTAGCCTTGTGGACAAGCCATCCAGGCACCTGCTGTCATGGGCCCTGCATTTTTTCTAATGATGGAAATGAACAACAAACAAAGTACCTTTAGATAGTGAGAAAGGCCCTAAAGAAAGTAAAATAAAACAGTCATGTGATTGAGAGTGGTCTGTGGGTCATTGGCAGAGGTGATGGCCTTTGGTGATACCTGAATGATGAGCAGGAGGGAACCAGCTTGCTGAAAATCCAGTGCACAGCATGCTAAGTGGAGGGAACAGCACAGGCAAAAGCCCTGAGGGAAGAGGGGTGGGCCTGCACATTGCAGAAACTGACAGAAAGTGGAGTGGCTGGAGCCCTGTGATGGGGGTGAGAGGGGATGAGGCTGGTGGGTAGACAGGAGGCCAGGTAGGCCCAGTGAAGGAGCACTATGGGCTGAAGGTACCCCAGGTTGCTCCCTGGAGGAGGCAATATGGGTACGAGATAGAAGGATGAGCTCTTATTACTGTACTGCAGACAAGAGCAAGAACGACAAGAACGCTTACGATAATGAGGGCCAGGCTCTAACTAGAACTGGTGGAACTGAGGGAATTCGGAAGACTTTCCCAGAGGCATAGGTGGACACACTGTGCCTCCTTGCACAACCAAAATTAAGGACAACAAAGATTTAGAAACAAGAAAACAATCAGAACTGATAGAAAATTGAACTGTACGGAAGTCCAACAACCATTCATCCAGACTGGTAAGAGGGGCGGAATCGCAGCAGGAAAAAGTGGAGGTTGGCGGACCGGGCTGCACAGGCAGTGGCTGGCAGATCCCAGGTGTACAGGCAGTGGCTAGCAGACCCCGGGCACTGGGTGGCAACGGGCAGACCCATTGAGGCTGAGCAAGGCGGCTGACTGAGCAGGTGGTCCCACATTCATGCTCAGATAATCTAGGTGGAAACGGGGAACCAGATAGACCTGGTAACCCAGGGCCCCAGCTCCAGGAAATAAACCTAAAAACACTGATTGAAAACACTTGTGGGGGTTGAGGTGCTAGGAGAGACTCCCAGCCTCACAGAAGAGTTTGTTGGAGAGACCCACAGGGTCCTAGAACCTACACAGGCCCACCCACACAGAAATCAGCACCAGAAGGGCCCAATTTGCTTGGGGGAAGCAGTGGAAGGGACTGGAATCCGAGAGAGAGCAGAGCAAGTGCCATTGTTCCCTCTCGGACCCTGCTCCTACATACAGCATCACAACCCAGCGACCTGGGTTGCCCTGTCCTGGTGAACAACTAAGGCTCCGCCCCTCGCTACATAGCAGTCGAGACCAGACCAAAAAAAAAAAAAAACCCAAAAATGGCTCAAACGAAAGAATAGATCAAAGCCCCAGAGCCAGTTCATCTAAGCGACCAAGAGATAGCCAACCTATCAGATTCATAGTTCAAAGCACTGGTGATGAGGATGCTCACAGAATTGGTTGATTTTGGTTACGAATTAGATGAAAAAATGAAAGCTATAATAAGTGAAATGAAGGAAAACGCACAGGGAACCAGTAGTGATGGGAGGAAAACTGGGACTCAAATCAATGGAGTGGAACAGAAAGAAGAAAGAAAGAAACAAACAAAAAAAATGAAGAAACAAGAATTCAAAAAAATGAGGAAAGGCTTAGGAACCTTCAGGGCATCTTTAAACGTCCAAACATCCGAATTATAGGGGTGCCAGAGGGGAAGAGCAAGAGCAACAAATGGAAAACTTATTTGAACAAATAATAAAGGAGAACTTCCCCAATCTGGCAAAGGAAATAGACTTCCAGGAAGTCCAGGAAGCCCAGGGAAGTTGGACTCAAGGAGGAACACACCCAGGCACATCATAATTACATTAGCCAAGATTAAAATGAAGGAGAGAATTCTAGAAGCAGCAAGGGATAAGGGCACAGTCACCTACAAAGGAGTTCCCATCAGACTGTCAGCTGATTTCTCAAAAGAGACTTTACAGTCAAGAAGGGGCTGAGAAGAAGTATTCCAAGTCATGAAAGTCAAGGACCTACATCCAAGATTGCTCTATCCAGCTAAGCTGTCATTTAGAATGGAAGGGAAGATAAAGCACTTCTCAGATAAGGTCAAGTGAAAGGAGTTCATCATCACCAAGCCCTTATTATATGAAAAGTTAAAGGGACTTATCTAAGAAAAAGAAGATAAAAAATAGGACAGTAAAAAGACAGCAAACTCACAGATATTAACAACCACACCTAAAACAAAAGCAAGCTAAGCAAACAAGTAGAACAGGAGCAGAACCACAGAAATGGAGATCACATGGAGGGTTTGCAACAGGGGAGTGGGAGGAGGAGAGAGGAGGAAAAGGTACAAATAATAAGTAGCATACACTGTGGGTAGAAAATAGACAGAGGGAGGGCAAGAATAGTGTGGGAAATGTAGAAGCTAAAGAACTTATGACACATGGACATGAACTAAAGGGGGGGGAATGTGAGTGGGAGGGGGTGTGCAGGGTGTATGGGAATGTTGGGGGAGAAATGGGACAACTGTAATAGCATACTCAATAAAATTTTAAAAACAGAAGACTTTCCCAGTTATCTCATGTAATGCTGACGACAACCCTATAGATAGTAACTAGTATCATCTCCATATACAGGCAAAGGAACTGAGGCAGAGAGGTTCAATAACTTGCTCAAGTCACACAGCTAGTAATAGGAAGAGCTGGGACTTGAACCCAAGTATTGGTCCCAGAGCACCATGCTCTGGGACACCCTTGATTCTGCCTTCATCCTTCGGTGGTGGGCTGGTGATGGTAGATATCAGCCATAAGCATCCCTGATAGAATCTTCCTCACAGCTTCAGCTGTTAGTGCAGCTCTTTTCATGCTGCAGAAGAGGAAATGGATGTGCAGAGCTGATGCCTTGTGCTGACAGAGATTTTCCATTAGGACTCCATTTTTCTGACACTCCCGCTCACACAGTCTTCTCCTTTGGGCGTGAGAGAGCTTTGTTTGGTGGCCTGTGAAGCTGGTGATGATGCCATGTCACCACATTGGCCTGTCTTTTTGCAGAAAGGGAGACTTCATTGGCCAAAAAATGCTTGCTGACTTTCCAGCATGTGAGCAGTAGATAGGTAGATGGAGAAGGTCTTTTTTTCTAAACATTGCTGTGGTAGGGCCAAGGGCTGGGCTATTGGACACAGGCCACCCATCTGCTGGTAAAGTAAGGAATGCCTGGTTAGCTTGGGAAGGTAAAATGAGGGTTGTACCCACCTTACAGAGTCATGGAGAGGATTCCACAGCAGGTCTATGTCAAGGCTTTAGAACACTGCCTGCTATAGCAAATGCCATATATGTTTACTCTTTTTCTGGTCAGACTGGTTTGCCCAGCCCTTTTGAGTTTCTTGGCTGATTTTTGCCTGTTTTGCCAAATGTGAGGTTTCCTGTTAGTGGCCTTTTTATTTTCTCCTAAAGTGGCCATGTGAACATGTGGTTTCCTGAGAGAGAAGTCCAGCTTCTCAGAGACCCTGGCAATGCTGGACAGGCAGAGGGAGCCGTGGTCAGCGGCATTCTCCTTGGCCATGGTGTATCCTGGAGATCTTACAACACTTAAGACATATCTTTTGTAAGGCAGTGAAGCATTTGGGGCTGCTCACTGGGGCTGCATGCCTCTACCTAGCATGGCCTGAGAGAGGGTATCTGCCCAGTTAGAGTATTCAGGGGACCTGGTTTCTAAGCTGGTTAGTTACAGACACTGTTGCAATGATATCTGCAGCCAACGTTTAGTAAGCACTTACTACATGCCAGCTGCTTTAAGGGGACCATCTCACGTAATGATCACCTTGAGCCTTTGAAGTTTTACCCCCCCCCTTTTTTTTTTTTTCAGGAGAAGCTACAGTGAGGAGAGGCTGAGTAGTTCATTTAAAGTTGCACTGTTATAAACCCTGGGATTTCAAATGCTGGGCTGTCTCCTTCCAAGGCCTGAGTCCCTGACAACTCCCCTGTCCTGCCTCCTTGAGTGCTCTGGGGCAGCCGCAGTGCAAGCAAGCTGGTAGGATTGAGGGCATTCAGCAGGTGAAGGGGAGAGACAAAAGAAAGTTCACAGCAGTTCTTTTGAGAAAGCATTCTCACAAATAAAAAGTTTGCTCACTGGGTGTTCAGGTTACGCTGGGAAATGTCAGCATTAAGTGGTTTGAGCATGGTGGAGGGGCAGGTCTTCATGCGAGACCCGCTTCCCCCCTGGGCCTCTGGATGCTGGGCCTCTGGATGCCCCTGTCTTCAGGGAATCTGAACTACTCTGAGGACCATGGGACAGCAGTTTACTGGAGGAGTTAGATGTTACACAGGCTTGGAGAAGCTGGGCACAGGGAGGTCTGAAAGGACAAGTCAAAAGGTCAGAGGAAAAGCAATGGTCTAAGCAGACAGGTTGGAGTTGGTGGGGAATCCAATAAGCCAGACATGTCGAGCTGCTGAAGTCAATATTGATTAACTTTGTGAAACTTTTACTAGTTTCTTCCTATGGGTTGTGCAGTACAGGTGTGCTGACAGCCTTTTACTAATCTAAAGACAGTTCTTAGGTGCCCCAGAATCTTGCCATTCCTAGATGAAGCTGCCCCAACTCCTTCAGCCATATGCTACCTAATATGTGACCCACAACCCACAGCTTCCAGTACCATGCAACACGGCTACAGTGTCCCCTCCCCATCTCCTCCTGGATAACCCTCCAGCTGGAGCAGCTCTCTTATCAAGCATGATGCCCCAGTTGATAGGGAAGCTTCCGAGTTGGCAGAGGAGGAAAGAGTTGGTGCCTCCCTGATTCTAGATCAGTGGCTCTCAACCTTCCCTTCTGCAACCTCCTATCCTGTTCTGTTCTCTTTCCTTTAAGGAGTCCTTCGAGAAAAACCATCTGGACTCTCTCAGTTGATGTCATTGACCATTGATTAATGTGTCAAAACCCACCATTTGAACAACACCATCCTAGACAATGTAGTTCTATTTCTGCATCCTGAGATCACTTTATTCTTTTGGGGGGGCTTGAGGTAAGGCCAGCCACAAAACACTGTTGGTTTACTTTGGGTGTACAGTCCGTTAAGCCTCATGCCTACACCACTGGGTGCTGCTAGTCTACATTTCCCACATCCTTGTACAGCATTTTAGGGGTTTCTCAGACTTAGGGATGAGCCAGATGCGTTCCATCTTGTTGGGTATGGCCCTTTGCTCTAGGGCTGTGCTATGAACTCTTGTATTTGCTCAGTCTTGGCCAGCGTCTTCTGGATGTCACTTGTATTAGGTCTTTGCCCTTTCCCCTCCTCTTCTCATCTTTCTATTTATTTTGTTTGGTTTGTTTTAAAGTATAGACCTTATTGCTCAAGGTGGGGAGACCAATGTATCAGGAGACCATGGCCATTGAAAGGGTAGTTTACTCCTCATGGTTCCCAAGAGGAGGAGCATCCCACATCATGCAGGGCCTCATGGGGATGGTCAAGAGGCAGAGGGAGTGGGAGGAAAATGTGGGCCCAAGTCTTTGTTTTGCTTTCATGGGAGGAGCAGGTGAGGTGGTGTGTACAGGCTTAGGGCTGGCTACTTTGAATAATTTCAGTGGGCTCTGGAGTGTAGGGGCATGTCTAGTTGCCTGGTGCCTGGTGCTGGGGCGATCAGTGCGGGAGGTAGTGGCCCTGAGTCCAAGAGTGCCATAAAGGGGGCCAGTGTTGGGGTGGGGGCTCTGGATTGGTTGGTTTGCATGTGAAAGATATACTTCTCGCTGAGTCTTCTGTTGTCTCTAGGATTTGACTGGCCTGGGCAGGGCAGGCTTTCTGGGATCAGCAAGGCCCCAGATGGCAAAGTATCAGAAATACAAATAATTAACAAGCTGTGATTAATACATTTAAACTACTTTTATTTAATGATATTATCAAACTAGTACATGTATAGAGGTAAAAAAAATCTCTGTGCATTGAAGAGCTCATGATGAAAAGCAATGAATCCTCCCCCACTTGAGTTCCAGTCATTGGAGTAGTGTTTCTCCAACCTGAGCAGGCCTCAGAGTCGCCTGGACAGTTCTGGGACTGTCGATTTCTAGCAAGTTCCAGGGGACTATGCTCTTTTTCTGGTACTTCAAGTCTGCATTTTAGTGACAGGCTCCATCACTGTTTCAGTTCACCACTCCATGGCTCTGACTTCCTGAGCAGGACTGAGCCCTCTGACACCGGCCCCTGTCTCCCCTTCCCCACATAGCTGTAGCCCAGGTGTACTGCCATTTTAGTTCACTCATTCAGCAAATGGGATCACCATTGAGCGTCTCGTAGGGTCAGGTACTGACCTAGCCACTGGGACTTCTCAGAGGACAAGACAAAGTCCTGCCCTCATGTTCAGGACTCCACAAGATTTTCCTGTTAATGACCAGATAGACTGTGGAGCCCTGTGATTACTGTCACAAGTACTCAAGTCTGTGACTGTAACAAGAAAGTGCCAGAGACACTATGTAAATGAATGGGTGTAGCTGTTCCCATGAAACTTTATTGACAAAAACAAGGGTGAGCTGGAGCTGGCCCTCTGGCTGCCTCTGCTATAGTGTGAGACAGACAGTGAAGTAGGTAACTAACTGGGACATACGGTAGATTGGATGGTGAGTGTGAAGCAGAAAGTAAAGCAGAAAGAGAGGCTAGGAAGTACAGCAGAGGTAGCAGGAACAAATTTAGATATGGCAGCAAGGAAAGAGTCACTGAGATGGGGACATTTGTGCAAAGACTCTTGCAGGAGTTGAAGGAGGGAGCCAGGCTGCTGCCTGGTAGAAGAGCATTTCAGGCAGAGGAGCAGCCACGTTCAAAGGCCCTGTGACAGGAGCATGCTCCATATGCTTGAGGAAGCAGCAGGGAGGCTTGGGCATCTGTGTGGAGTGAGCCGGGGGAGGGGAGTGAGAGAGGAGGTCAGAGCTGATGTAGAGGCAGCTGCTGAGGCATTTGTCATGCCTCAAGTCATTTTAATAGTACCTCTAAGTTATAAGTGTGCAACTGCATTTCTTGTTTCTCAACTATAGGCAGCATCTCCTGACTTTCTATTTTGTAAGAGGTACAAGGTGTTATACCAGACACTTTTCCATGCATTATATCATTTAATTTGTCTGAGATAGATACTGATATTGCTCCAGCCTATACAGAAAGGAAACTGAAACTCAGAAAGGTGAAGTGACTTGGATAAGGTCACACAGCTAGCAAATGCCAGAGCTGGGATTTAACTCCTGGTCTGCCTTCATATACAGAGAGATCTTGGTGCCCACATTATACTGAGAGACAGTGCTGTAATCCTTCAAGGATACTGGGAGAACCTGTGGCTTTTGAACAACAGAATGTAAAACCATGGCCAAGGAGTGGTGTGGGGTATCAATCAATGCAAACAGGAACTATTCTGAGAGAGGGGTAAGGTTCTTCTCTGCAGGCACTCTGACCACATGCTGACAGCTCATTCCTGTGCTGCCGATGCAGTTGGACACTCTTAGCACAAGACTCGCATACAATTGGTCCAAATCATTTTAGCACAGTCTCTTGGAAATATTTGGAATTTTCTCTCTGTCTGGCCTTGTCTATGATGTAACCCTAGTTTTATTTAGTTGGCCATCCATCCTGGAATAGTGTGGTCTCCATCTATGTAGTCACTCTGGTCTGATTGGTCTTGTTTTCCTGGAGGGCACAGGCTGCTGTGTGGGCTTGCCATGCGGATACCCCTTCTCCCTCTAGGATACACCCCCCACCTCCAAACAGGGTAACAGAGCTGGAGTCCTGTTAAGTATGCAATGCAAATGAGATGCAAATGAGGGCCTGCATTGTCATGGGCCTGGAGGTCAGAGCTCTGGGGCCTTTTGTCCCCCTCTTCATGAGCAGGCTGCTAAACCTGACAGTTCCTTTAAGAATCATTTCTCTCCACCAAAGGACTCTTAATGAGAGCAGAATCTGACTGCTCCTACATCCTCTTCAGATACCTGGTGATTGGAGGCTGGAGAGAGAGCTAGCTTTCTTCATGGGCTGTCACATGCCACTGAGTTATCATCAGCTGCCTGCTGGGCTCTGAGAAGTGCTGGGAAAGAAGGGAGGGTGGCGGGTTCCTGCCTGCTATTGTCTGTTCCTTCTCCTGCGGAGGCAGCCACGGATGGCTGGATTGGGGCTCCAGGGGCCTCTGCGGCCCTCCCTGGGTGCCCGCTTTAGCTCAGAGAATGGATCTCTGCAATAAGAGCTGACAGCCTGTCTCCACCTCCTCCTCCAAGAGGAAAATTGATGATCCTTTGATTTTATTTCTTCCAGTCTAACATACTGTCTTCACCTGTAGCTTGAAAAATCCCAGTTCAAGTGGCCTTTTGAATTGCGAAAAGTAACCCAAATGGTAGGAAACTATGGAATGGTTAGTGGAGAACTACATGGGGACATATTCCCAGAGAGCAGTGGATGCAGAGGATACTCATGTGGCATTTTCTGCTTATCTGTGTCCTTGTTTTGTGGGGATGTGCACAGTACAATTCCCTTGACAAAACCATTATAGTCTCTCTCTAAATATTAGCATAAAATGCATACAAACAAGGAGCTCTAAGAGTTAGGAAGTGTTGAGCTCTTTCACTGTATTAATACATTTTATCTCCTTGTGCAGGTGCGAAAGTGAGGCTCAGGGAGCTTAACTACCTTGCCTGAGGTTGTTTGGCTAGTAAGTAGCAGAATTGAAGTTTGATCCCAAGTTGTTTGAGTCCTTAGCCATTGTGGGAATTGAGGATTTAGGGATTGAAATGGCAACTTAACTGAGGATGAGCATGCTTCCACTCGGTCTTGTAGCAGAAGCACAGCTCCCTTCCTCCCCCAAGTGTGGTCCTCCTTGGTCCTAGTGAAGGCTTCATGGCCTCAGGCTGACTTGGGCTCATCACTATCTCCATCTGTCATTAGCTCCAGAGACAGCTCCTGGGGCTTGTGGGCTGGCTACAGGGTCCCCTAGACAGGGGTGATGGAGAGGCAGATCCTGGGCTTGAAATGTCTTCAGACTTCTTTTGCAGCGGCACTGCCCCCTGGATCTCTAGGGAGGGGTCTGTTGACTGGGGCTTGGGGTCTGAAAGTTAACGTGAAAGGCCTGTGTCCCTGGGCTTGCCATCTGTGTCATGAGACCATGCAGGGCACATTGGTAGGGACTAGACTCAGTTCTCAGCCACAAGCACCTTCAATGTGTCTTTCCACACATGTTTATAGCAGAAAAGATGGAGGTGGTAGTTATAACAGTGTTGATGCTCAGTGTTCAACAAATGTTTGTTAAAAGCAAAAATCTAAACAAGAAGACAGAACCTTGTCAACAAGTGTCATTCAGCCATGGGTCTATGTTTTGGATTGTGCCACCCCTGCCCTTCCCCAGCAGGGACAGTTTGGGGAAGGGAAAGGGACACGGGTGCTTTGTGGTCTCATTAGATCTGCGTGACAACCCTGTGAGATAATACCTATTCCATACCCACTATTATTCTGATTTTACAGAGAGGAAAATGCAGCTCAGAGAGGTAAATTTATTTGCCACAAGTCCCACAGCTAGTGAGTGGTGGGGCTTGAATTAAATCTGGATATGACTGATCTTAAACCTAAGCCCTTAATGCACAGTGTTCCTGGGGAATACAAACATACTCCTCTTCAGACTCCATTCAATCCTTCTTTCATTCATTCTTGCCATTGTTCTTTGAGTTTCTCCTGTAGGGTAGGCCATTTTCCAGACACTCTGAGGCTCTATGAATGAGTATGACCCTTTACACATGGACTGTTCTACAACCCACTAGGAAAGGGAGAGGAGGAGAGAACTCACTATAAAAGGGGTGTGGGTGAAGTGATAACCCAGCGTGAAGGAAGTGCTGTGGGAGATGCTCAAAGATCCCAAATGATTCTAAACCATAGGGCCAGGAAAAGCTTCACAGAGTCAGAGGCGAGGAGCTAGTTCTAGACACTGGAGGAAAACTCACCCCCCTGCTAGGACTCAGCTAGGTACTTTGTCTGTTTCATACTTTGAAAGATGAATAGAAGCTTTCATGGGCTTTTGCCCTCTGAAATCCATTCTTCACACCCAGCCAGAGGGAGGAATCATTGTAAAATGCAAATTGGACCATGTCACTCCCCTGCCTAAACTACTGGAAGGCTTGAGCTAAAAGGCTTCTCAGAGATTTCAGTTGAAATCAGAACCCTCATTCCTGCTCTGAGATCCTGCAGGATCAGGTCCTCTCCCAGACTCTCTCTCCAGCCTCATTTCTCTTTGTCCTCTTACCATGATGTCTTTGTCTCTGCTCTCTCAAATGACTTCTTGCTTTTGCTCTTCCTTCAGCCCTCATTGTTTTCCCTCAAGTTCTACATGTCCTGGTTACACCTTTAGCTGTCCACTTCAGTGTCACCTTCTCAGAAGGGCCACTCCTGAACCTTACCCAGAGAAACTTTTCCCTGTCTCTCTCTATCCCTTTCCCCTAATACTGTCTTTGTGTGTGATACGCATTTGTCACGTTGTTTGTTTATTTGCTTCTTACCTGTTTCCCTACACTGGGTGAAGGGTGAGAACCTACCTTATTTTTCATACCTTTGTATGCTAGTGCCTAGTACGTGACACATGCAGGTATATGACAAATGTTTGCTGAATGAATGGTTAAGTAGCTGGAAAAGTGGGTTCAATAGATGGACTGTCAGGCTGAAGGAACCACAAGAGGGAAGGTCAGGGGCATGAAGGGACAGTGGTTTTCTGGTGTATTGAGACTACAGAGTGTACCTGTGAAGACTGATCAAGGCCAGGTTGCAGAAGATCTTGCTCATGCATTCTAGAGATTTTGGACACTATTCAGGGGTAGGTGAAACACTGGGAGTGGTTATAATTTGATCTAGGCAGCACTGGTGACAGCAAAAAGGAAGGATGTCAGTAGGGTAGATTAGATAATGCACATTTGAATTAAGAAGTGACAGTCAAAGTGGACAGACAAGAATAAATTGATGTGGAGAATCAGGGAGAAGATGGAGGAGCCAGGGATTAAGTGAGATTTGTGGCTCAGGAAGATGTGTGGGTAATGGGTATGATGAACAATCATGGTTAGAAGTCAAAGCAGCTTGCTTGGAAGGTTTTGTGTAGGGCGGAGTCTGAGATGTTTTGGGGTTACAGGGGCAACTTATATCCAGTAGGTGGATGGAGATCCAGTTCTGGGAACAGAGCTAAGACTGTAGGTTCAGGCACTGGCAGCCTAAGAGTGGAAGCTGGAGCCATTAGATGTATCGAATACAAGAGAGTGGAGAGGTAGAGGAGCAGCAAGGTTGGGACCTCAAGAAATGGAGCCACTTTGGGGTTAGTAGAGACAGAGAAGCCAGTAGAGGAGAACTAAAAAATTGTGTGTGTAGAGGAGGAAGGGGAACCAGAGCAGTTGAGGGTCACAGGAACCAAAGAAAGAGAGAGTTCAAGAAAGTAGGCATGGCCAGCCATTGGATGCTACCAACTGGTAATGGTAGAGAAAACAGGCTAAGAATTGAGAGAGTCATTAGGTTTGATCATTTAACTTAGGGGTTTGGACTGTGCTCGGTCAATGGCAAGGTGAGAGGAAGAGCCAGGATGCTGGGTGTTAAGGAGGTTTGGAAGTGGAAAGGGAAGTGTAGACAATGCTTAAGAGGATGTGGGTTATGAAAGAAAGTGGCCAGGGGAGGCAGCTTGAGAAAAAGCCACTCATGAGAGGAAATGGAGCAGGTCTACAGTGTGGATGGAAGAAATCATGGTGAGGGGAGGGCTCAAGGTGCATTGGAAAAGGGACAGGCAGTAAATAGAAGGGGTTGTAGGCCTTGTGGTCACATAGTTAGGTGTTCAAATACTGGCTCTGCCATATACGAGCTGTGGGACTCTGGGCAAGTGAGTCAACCCCTGTGAGTCTCAGCTTCCTCACCTGGCTAATGCAGAGAACACACACATCACAGAGTCGTGGCAAGGCTGAAGGGGGAATGAGTGTCAGGGCCTAGTGTTCAGTGAGTTTTGGTTTTGAGTTCGTGAACTCTTACCAAGCTCCTTCATATATACCATTTAGAAAAGACCACAGTGACACACACTAACCATTAGTGCAAGTTAAGTCCCTTCTCTAAGCTCTGAACTTCCACACTTCCAGCACATGTCATATTTACCATGGCTCCTTGTGGAGTGGACTCTGTATTGTGCTACCCAGGTGCCCCTTTCAGCCCTGCTCCAAGCCGATCACTCAGCTTAATCCTTCTCTAGGATTGCCCTGAAGAGCTGCATTGTCCAAGATTATGCATCCTTCCAGGGGCAACCCACACCCAGGGATTGATTGGTTACTAGTGGGGGCTGGGAATAAAAGCCCAGCCCCTTCTTCAGTTGGAGAAAAGTCTGAAGGGCCATCCCAAACACAGAACTCTCTAATAGATTGGGTGAGGCTTTTGTTGGAACTGCTTTGCTGTTTAAGGCCTCTGTTTTATCCTGTTTCCTTCATTCCTCGTAGGGCTCATTCCCAAGGGTTTTCTCCAAGAGCCCCCTGCACATACTTCAGAGAACCTGATTTAAGACACCTTGTATAAAGTTTGTAGCTTTTCCCTATGTGTTAAGCTTTTTGAAGTCACCAGCTGTATCTGGCTTGTTTATTGTCATATTACCAAGTTTAGGCACATAATAAATGCTCATTAATTATTTGTTGAAGCAGTGAACAAACATGTAACTGAGACACACACATATGAGTGCCCTGACATATACAAATTTCCAGGGTTGTGATTTACAGGACAGGTTGTCTAAAAGCACCTTTCCCTGGGCCTGCAAGTCTGCCGAGCCCACCCAGTAAGAAGCCATATAGTGGCTCTATGTCTTCCATGAGCGATTTCCAAGTCAGTCAGTAAACAGTGGTCACGATTTCTAAAATGTTCACATAAGAACATTTGGGCTGCATTCTACATCATTTTAGTACAGAGGGCTTGTTCCTTGGGGCCTTTAATTTTCTAGTTCTTATTATTGGGAGAATAAAATGTATCACTTGCATTCTAAAATTGATTTTTATTTCTAAAAAAAAAAGCCCATAAAAATAAATAACTTCCTGGGAGGGAAAAAAGAAAAGAATTCTCTGTATTGGACAATTTGTTTAAAAAAAAAAAAAAGAAAGAAATCCTGGAAGGGCAAATCAATCTAAACATTTAGATTGTATCTCTCTCTCTCTCCCTTTCTCCCTCTTCTTTTTCTATTTACCTTGAACTTATTGGACTGTGAAAACACCCATGCTGCTGAGAGGCTGGCTTGGGACAACTTCATGGGACAGGTGACTGGAGTGTCCTCTGGATCGTTGTCCTACAATTAGTGAGAAGACTCATTGCTAGTATCTCATTAGCAATCATATCAGTCAGCTTTGGCTGCACAACAAAGTACTCCGAATGTAGTGGGAGTAAAACAACAAAATTCCTTTCTGTTTTGTGGGTCTGCTGGAAAGTTTTCTGACCTGGGCCAGGATGGCCTCAATGTCGTGTTTGGTGCAAGTGTAAGATGAGTGACAGGGATGACCTGGCCATACATTTCCCTGCGTCCAACAGGAGAACCCAGCTTGTTTGTGTGGTTGTGCACGTGGGTCTGGAGAGCAGTAAGTGAGAACAATTCAGTCCAAGCCTCAATTCACAAGCACTTTTTTATTCAACAGGTATTTATTGGTCATTTTAAATGTGTCAGCCATTTTCTATGTACCTGAGATACTTTGGTGAACAAAACAGAAGTTCCCTTTCTTATGGTTCCTTTTTTAAATTGTTGTTTAAGTACATTTGTCTCCATTCCCCCCCCACTTACCCCCACCCCAGCCATCCCCATTTCTCACCCTTGATCCCATCCCCCCTTTAGTTTTGTCCATGTGTCCTTTATAGATATTCCTGAAAACCCTTCCCCATTTCTTCCCCATTATTCCCTCCCAGCTCCCCTCTGGTTACTGTTAGTTTGTTCTTAATTTCAATGTCTCTGGTTATATTTTGCTTGCTTGTTTGTTTTCCTGATGAGATTCCACTTATAGGTGAGATCATATGGTATTTGTCTTTTACCAACTGGCTTATTTCACTTAGCATAATGCTCTCCAGTTCCATCCATGCTGTCACAAAGGGTAGGAGCTCCTTCTTTTCTTCTGCTGCGTGGTATTCCATCATGTAAATGTACCATAGTATTTTGATCCACTTACTTATTGATGCGTACTTAGGTTGCTTCTAGCACTTGGCTATTGTAAATTGTGCTGCTATGAACATTGGGATGCATACAGAGGGCCCAGAGACATATGAAAAGATGCTCAGCATCACTAGCATCAGAGAGATGCAAATTAAAACCACAGTGAGATATCACTTCACACCAATCAGAATGGCCATCATAAACAAATCAACAAACAAGTGTTGGAGAGGATGTGGAG
Organism: Anoura caudifer; assembly: GCA_004027475.1. NCBI lineage: Eukaryota > Metazoa > Chordata > Mammalia > Chiroptera > Phyllostomidae > Anoura > Anoura caudifer. The sequence goes on along the minus strand of PVKU01002916.1, from coordinate 25,951 downwards.
AAAAGGGAACCCTAGTGCACTGTTGGTGGGAACGCAGACTGGTGCAGCCACTGTGGAAAACAGTATGGAATTTCCTCAGAAAACTAAAAATGGAACTGTCTTTTGACCTGGCAATTCCACTGCTGGGACTGTACCCTAAGAACCCTGAAAGACCAATTAAAAAAACCTATGCACCCCAATGTTCATAGCAGCACAATTTACAGTAGCCAAATTCCCTGTCTTAAACCTGCATTTTAGTGGGGGAGACAATGAACGGAAAAATACAACCATGAGATTATAAAGTAGGTTCTAAATAGATAAGTACTATGGAAATATACATATTTTCTTTTTTTGATTGGTTGATTTTATTTTATTTTTTAATATATTTTATTGATTATGCCATTACAGTTGTCCCATTTTCCCCCCTTCACTCCCCTCCACCCTGCATACCCTCTCCCACCCACATTCCCCCTCTTTAGTTCATGTCCATGTGTCATACTTATAAGTTCTTTAGCTTCTACATTTCCCATACTATTCTTATCCTCCCTCTGTATATTTTCTACCTACCATCTATGCTACTTATTCTCTGTACCTTCCCCCCTCTCCTCCTCCCACTTCCTTGTTGCTAACTCTCCATGTGATCTCCACTTCTGTGGTTCTGTTCCTGTTCTAGTTTTTTGCTTATTTGTTTTGTTTTAGGTGTGAGTTTGCTGTCATTTTACTATACATGTTTTTTATCTTCTTTTTCTTAGATAAGTCCCTTTAACATTTCATATAATAAGGGCTTGGCGATGATGAACTCCTTTAACTTGACCTTATCTGAGAAGTACTCAATCTGCCCTTCCATTCTAAATGAAAGCTTTGCTGGATAGAGCAATCTTGGATGTAGGTCCTTGCCTTTCACAATCTGGAATACTTCTTTTCAGCCCCTTCTTGCCTGGAAGGTCTCTTTTGAGAAGTCAGCTGATAGTTTATGGGCATTCCTTTGTAGGTAACTGTCTCCTTTTCTCTTGCTGCCTCTAGGATTCTTTCCTTAATTTTAGTCTTGGCTAATGTAATTCTGATGTGCCTTGGTGTGTTCCTCCTTGGGTCCAACTTCTTTGGGACTCTCTGAGCTTCCTGGACTTCCTGGAAGTCTATTTCCTTTGCCAGATTGGGGAAGTTCTCCTTCATCATCAGTTCATATAAGTTTCCAATTTCTTGCTCTTCCTTTTCTCCTTCTGGTGCCCCTATAATTTGGATGTTGGAATGTTTAAAGATGTCCTGGAGGTTCCTAAGCCTTTTCTTATTTTTTTTTTTTGAATTATTGTTCGTTCATTCTTTTCTGTTTTTTTTTTTTTCTTCCTTCTGGTCTACATCATTGATTTGAGTCCCAGTTTCCTTCCCATCACCATTGGTTCACTGTACATTTTCCTGTATTTCACTTAGTATAGCCTTCA